>WOFM01001777.1:0-600000 GCA_011428145.1 Ericerus pela | reverse complement strand
GAAAAATAATACGAAAAATAATGCTAAAAAACGACAAAACTAAAATGCCTGGAAATTCAAACGAAAATCCAGAGGAAAAAGAACGTAGGTTACTGGCTGAAAAACAAGCACAGATAGAAAAGGAGCTGTTTGATCAATATATGAAGGAGATCGTAGCCAAGGCAATATCAGAGTACAACAAAAAGAAAGTCGAGGAAAATGCCAAAAATACATTCAAAAAACAAATCCAACTACCAGAGTTTCTCCCAAAGGACATAGAAACCTGGTTTATACAACTGACCGGCTGTTTCCAACTTAAGGAGATTCCTCGAGAGCACAGATACAGGCAATTGTGTGGAAATATGCCTGCACAAATCATAAAAGCTTGTCCTGACATCATGGAATGTCCTGACAAAGCAGAAGATTTGTACAGCTGATTCCAGAATAAAATAAGAACTGCATTTGGCATAACTGCTCGAGAGGAAATTCGAGAACTGATGAGAGGCATGTCCATCGGAGATGACAAGCCCACAGTATTTATGGCTAAACTAATGAAAAAAGGGAATAACCATGTATCACCTTTGGTAATAGCTGACCAATTTTGCCAACAATTACCTACATCAGTTGTGCAATCACTTGGAGCTTTAAATCTTACAAATGCTGTCAGTGATGAGGCATTGATAAATTTGGCCAAAGCTGCTGAACAGGCACTGGAATACACAGGTAAAACTGCAATTAGTGCCATCTCAGCAGACAAATCCAAAATAGCGGAACATAGAGCCGAAATTGCTGCCTTGAAAATGGAACATAAAAATACCAACAGCAGTAATGGAAATCGAAACAGCCATTCTAAACACCAAAATTGGCGAGAACGAGACTCTAGATCTCATGACCACAGAAATAACAGCAGAAAAAACAGCCCTGGCAGAACACCACCAAGGTCTAAATCCAGACCCAAATACAAAAATACGAATTGGCCAGAAGACTATTGCTTCCATTACAATAAATGGGGAGAAAATGCCAGGACCTTTAAAATCACCTGCCAATTCTATGCCAAAAGGATGATCAAAGATGAGCAAAAGAAAAAGGAATTGCTCTCGGAATTGGATAAGGTTGGAGACAATCAAAAATCTCCCAATACGTCAAACTAGAGAGTGGGGTTGTATCAGCGGCAACCAACCCCTCAGATAACTACTCTTGCCACCTGTTCATACAGGACACGTCAAAAAGGAGAGAATTTCTTGCTGACTCAGGCGCAGATATAAGCTTACTGCCAGCCAAAATTAAGCTTAAGAATAATACTCCAAAATCCCAACTAAATTCAGTAGATAACCATAGTTTCTCTGCATATGGAATTAAAAAATACAAAGTAAATATAGGTTTTAAAAAACCAATGAAATGGACTTTCACCATAGCTGATGTCAAATACCCTATATTAGTAGCAGATTTTTTAGCCTATTATGGACTATTGATTGATCTTAAAAATAAACAATTAATAGATTCCACAACCGGTGAACACATAAAAGGAAAAACCAAAAATTATCAAATAATTAATATAATTAATGCGTGCACGCAATCAAATGATAAATTTGTCAATATATTGACAGATTTTTCTGGTATCACCGAACCAACTTTTAATCCAAATCCTACATACAAACATGACACAGTTCATATAGTAGAAACTGTAGGACAACCCTGCGTAGCAAAAGCAAGACACTTAGCTCCAGACAGATTAAAAGTGGCTAAGGATGCATTCGATAGAATGGTAAAAGAAGGAGTTTGTAGACCCTCAAATAGCTCATGGAGCTCACCCATTCACATCATCCCTAAGCCAGGTGGAAAATGGCGAGTAGTAGGTGACTACAGATGCCTAAATGCTCAAACCAAACCAGATAGATATCCAGTTCCTAATATCATAGATTTTAATATAAACATGAAAGGAAAAGATCTATTTACCAATATTGATATTAATTGGGCTTTCCATCAGATACCTATAGCTAAAAGCCATATTGAAAAAACGGCACTAATAACTCCATTCGGCCTCTTTGAATATCTTCGAATGCCATTTGGATTAAGAAATTCTGCACAGACATTTCAGCGATTTATAAATGGTGTATTGAGAGACATACCATATGCCTATGCATACATAGATGATATTTGCATATGCTCCAGTGGAGGCATTGAAGTGCACAAGAAAAAAGTGAGAACTGTATTACAGCGTCTGCACGCTGCCGGTTTAACTATCAATCCCGGTAAATGCGAATATGCAAAACCAAATATTGATTTTCTCGGGTACAACATTATTTCTGCCGGAATTTCCCCTCAAAAAGTCCGGGTTGAGCCAATAATAAACTTCCCTCAACCAAAAACAGTCGCTGAATTAAGACAATTTTTAGGGATGATAAATTTCTATCGACGTTGCATAAAAAACGCAGCAGCCAAACAAGGCAAATTATTCGATTTGTTTAAAATAAATAAAAAACGCGATAAAACTCCTATCATATGGACAGAAGAAGCCAATTTAGCATTTGACAATGTCAAAAATATGCTGGCTAACGCGACATTATTAGCTCACCTAGATGACAGCATGCCATTATGCATAGCAACAGACACGTCAGACTTTGCAATTGGTGCAACATTGTACCAAATTGATAACGATCAAAACCAGCCTTTAGCAATCTTCTAAGGAAACTATCTAAGGCTGAGAAAAATTATAGTACGTACGACAGGGAGCTATTGGCAATAAATGCTGTAATCAGGAACTTTAGGCATAATGTAGAAGGTAGAACTTTTACTGTGTATACAGACCACCTACCTATCACACTTGCATTCTAGCAGAGAGCAGAATATGCATCGCCAAGGCAAATGAGACATTAAAATTCATAGGCCAATTAACAACAGACATCAGTTATATAAAAGGGGAATTAAATACACCTGCTGATGCTCTGAGACAAATAGAATCTGTCTCAGTGCCATCTCAGTTGCCCTACGCTGAAATAGCCATTGAACAGCTAGAGGATGAAGAATTATTAAAATTGATATCTTCAGAAAAATCAAGTCTACAACTGAGACAAAAAAGACTCCTTGGCACAAAAATCATGTTAACATGTGATGTGTCCCAAGGTCAAGAATGACCCTACATTCCACAAAAATATAGGAAAATGGCGTTCGACAGTGTTCATAACTTATCACACACTGGACCTAGGAGTACGACCAAATTAATGACCTCGAGATTTGTATGGCCCAATATAAAAAAAGATTGCAACAACTGGGCCCGTGCTTGTCTAAATTGCCAGAAATCTAAAATTGGCAGACAAACGAAATCAAAACTTAGGAAATTCAGACATACTGACAGATTCAAACACATTCACGCAGACTTAGTTGGTCCATTACCACCTTCTCGTGGCTATAAGTATCTGTTGACCATTATAGACCGAGCTACTCGCTGGCCCGAAGCAATTCCACTTACGGAAATGTCAGCCCCAACAGTGGCTGCCGAAATATATTCAACGTGGATTGCTGGATACAGTGTACCCCAAAGAATAACTACAGACCAAGGTCGAAAATTCGAAATCCAAATATTCAACGAGCTAGTAAAGACCTTGGGTGCTAAACACTGGTCCACCACCACTTATCACCCACAATCTAACGTGAAAGTGGAAAAGTGGTATAGGGCTCTAAAAGCCTCAATTATGGCACACGACACTAAAAGATGGATTGATAGGCTACCAACCATCTTATTAGGCCTCCGAGCAGCCTTGCAAACAGATACTGGACACTCAGCTGCCCAATTAGCACTCGGTGAGGAATTGCACTTGCCAGGGGACTTTTTCTACAAAACCAAAGAAATTAACCCCAAAACATTATTTCAAAATATAAAAGACGACGCAAGTCAATTTTTAAAACAAGCTGCAACTCATGGCAAACCTAAAACCTATGTCTCGAGACACTTAGCAACAAATACGCACGTGTTCTTACGAGAAGAAGGGATAAAAAAGGCTTTGCAGAAACCCTACACCAGTCCCTATAAAGTAATGGATAGAACAGAAAAAACGTTCACCCTACTCATAGCCGATAAAGAGAAAAAAGTCTCAATAGATCGTGTAAAACCTGCATTCCTAATAGCAGATGATAAAGTCAGTGTCATAAAAAATTGCAAGGAAAATGAAATGGATACTGACATAAACATAGTTAAAGATCCATAAGAAATTGTCGAACAAAATACCGACACTCAAAAGCTGCATACACAGCCAGAAATAGTACAAGAAATGCATAGCGATGTACTCAAACTAAATTTGGAAAAAACGGCTAAAAAAACCAAATCCAAAAAAGTTGTCAAATTTGATGACAATGTACAAAAATATTACTATGATCCAAAAGCGCCTATAAAGCCTAATAAAAGAGGCAGGCCTAAAGGTAGTTATAAAAAATGAAATCAAATTCCAAGTTGTAGATCAGAAAGGTTAGCTCAACACCAAAATAGCTAAACCGAAACTTGATCACAAATATAAATTCACTCATACGAAAACCACCAAATTCCCAAACCATAGAAAAATAAATAGTTATAAAAAATCAAAATAAATTTATTCACCATTAACTCCTGCATCAAGATATAGCAGAAGGTTAAATAAAAATAAAAACATCAAAAAATGGTCATAAAAATCAAAAATAAATCTTCTGTCTCCAGGATTCGAACCTAGACGCAGAGAAGAAAAATTCAAAAATAAATCAGCTCGAAAATAAAACGTCTATCGTGAAATTTAAAATAAATTCACGTGTGTTTTTATAAAAACAGAAATCAGCTGACGAACAATGAGAAACGGTGCAACTGCAATGACACACATCCTTATGGCAGAACATACCACAACGTACGTTGCAATAAGGATATCGCACCATTGTTCCTTATCGCATTGACCTATATAAAAGAATAAAGTTCATTCACTCGAATACGTTGACCCACATAAAAGCACGTGGTAATTTAAATCAACGAATTTTCCACGTGGGAATTTCTTAATGGTGGGAAAATACTAAATCTTTTATGCTGAGATGAATTATGATAAACTCGACGACAAATTCATACCAAATGAAACAGCCAAGAGCGATACACAAATCATTCGTTTGTCGATTACGCTCCGAGAAACATCGTATTCTAATTTCATGTAATTTGTTCAATTTGAACACCTATTTCTGTGCCCAAATCGCTTTTGAAAAATTTCTATTTTTCCATTGTCTTAACTGACATTTGCAATCCATCACAATGTCTTCCATCAACTCTTCTGAACCTTTGCTCGACTATGAGGAAGCCCTCCTCGCAGAAAAGCAGGAACAGAGTAATTGGGAACATGACATCATGCTTTCCCAACTTTCTTCTTCGGCGAGCAATTTCGCTTTGAGTTCCACTCCGAGGCCTGAGGTCAGTTCAGTCATAGCTGAAATGACCCAACCTCTTCCTCGCCACCTTCCTATTGGCAAGACCTCGGATGCTTCACAATCCATGATCACCCCCATGGACGTGGACCCATCTAGGAGCATTCAGCCTTCTTGCTCCGAAATCATGGTCCATAGACCGGACACCTGTATACAGCCTTTTGTCCAACAACGGAATTCCATTCCTAATACAAATTCCAGTAACTCCACTCAGGCAATTAGGCACAAAAATAAAAAGAGAGGAGTACGATCTCATGCTAACTATAACTAGCGGAGGATCCTCAATTATAATACGGGGACTTTTACTGGCCATGCCGTAGGCCAGGCCCTCCGCGATATCGTCTTTAGAGGATTTAGGTCTTACAGAGGACGTAATCCCACTGGACAATTTTCAGTCCAACGTCCCCCCAACTTTTAGGGTATGACTGGACTTAGTCTTTTTGTACAAAAATACTAGAGGGGGAATGGCTGTGGGGATGTTTCCCTCTTTGCCTCCCTCAGGGCTTGACCCTGCGTCGACAGACGGGTCACAGACCAAATTCCGCAACCCATACTAATTGTGCATTGCACGTTAAACAAATTACATTGTCTGTATGCACTCATACAGACGATGCGTTTCTGTGTTTACCGTGAGGCGGTAAATTGAGGCAAGTGAGTATGTTATATTTACATACTCACTGATAGTATATGTGCTGCGGTCCGTATAAGGTACCGCCTCACCTTTGGACAATTGCCCCAGTTAGGAAGTACGCTTTGTGTATGGTTAGGCACTTAAACCGGCTGGCTACCGGTACTGAGAAATAATTTGGTCGCCCCGCACGTAAACCACTGTCTCCCTCTTAGGTTCCATGAACCCCGTGTAGGTAGCACCTACCTACAAATTTATTTAGTTATTTATTTTTTTTTTTTTGGTTAAGAAAACCTGCATTTTCTAGCTTTGGTTGCTGTGCTAGTTTTTTTTTCCTCTTTTTATTTTCTTAATTAATCAGACTCTGTGATTACTTTCATTTTCTTGAAAATGAATTTTTATATAGTACCTGTTATCTGTACTCGTACATGCATGTTATAGCCAACCCAGTTATTCATTTATGACTTTTTTTCCCTTTTTTCAGTCATTCCTTGATGCAAAATAAAATTTATGAGCCATTGAATGGCAAATTTTTGTTACCTATTCGTGTCACCGTCAATTGAAAAAATAAACTCGCTTGATTGAAATTTAAAAAAAAAACTGACACTAAAAAATGTTCTATCAATAATTAATGCCCTCGCCATATAATTGACACGTAAAGAAAAGTGGAAAAAATTGTTGTCTGTATTACTTATTTAATTTCCATGGAAACGAAAATTTACTCGTTTAAGCATATATAGAGTATAAATCTCGCATTTTGCAACGTCGACGTTAATGACAAACTCGTAATAGGAAACAACTTTCTTATTTTCAGGTATAGAATATTTTCATTTTTAATGAAGTATGCAGTTATCAAAAAGAGTAATTTTGGCCTCGAGGCCAGGAAATAGGTCGATGTAAAGTGATGAAATTTATAATTTTTTCGAGTTGGCAAAAATTCATAGCCGTATTGTTTTGAACAGCCGGAACCACAAATTTATGTTGATACATCGGTGAGTTTCTCATGATGAAACAAAGGTAATCCCATTATGGTGGTGAGCATAATTGATGTAGGTCTTAGTCTTGCGAAATATGCAAGATCAAGACGAAGACTAAAATTAAAAAATTGTAAAATATTCCCAATCCAGTTCCTTCAACCATTTGTCGTATTTGGTGCTCAAATTTTTTTAATAATTATTTAAGAATGACATGAATGGTGAATTTAATTTAGCCACTTATTGTGAAAATCGTAAAAAGCAAGATCAAGACTAAAACCGGAACTTCATTGTGGAAAACTAAGACCAAAACTTAGGGTAGATATTAATGCAAGGTCAGAACCAAGACTACCATGGTCTCTGTCTTACTTTTATTCACCACGAATCCTATGATATTGTCCCGGATGTCCATACACATAGAAACGAAAACTGAATCTCTTGAAATTTGGGGAAATGTTACGCCTAAGGGAATGTATAACTCTGTTTTAAGGGAGGAGGGTCCAGATATTCTCAGTGGTCTCTTCTAATCCCCCCTACAACAAATAATCAACAAAACTGATAAAAATACACCATTTTGAGTAATCAAGTCCTTTTTTCTTGTCTAAGAAGGGGTCCGTACCCCCACAACCCCCATAATATACGCCTTAGTTACGCCGAAGGATGCAAGAGACATTATTCACTTTTGGGTAGAGTTATACTTCAGTGTCAAGTTGATATTTATCATCTCTATGTTAAAACTGAATGGCAGTAAGTGCATATTTACTTCTAAACATTCGGTGCGTTTTATTTTGGAAATTTTCTCTAGTTTTGACGCCTTCAGTTCTAATGGTTGATGACATATTGTGCGTGGTATTTAGCTGATAGCAAAAATTTCATCTAGCATTAGGCTGTACAGGGTGTCCGAAAATTCTAAATGTTCTTTTTTCAAAATGTGAGAAATGTTTTTTTTTTACCAAGTTATACCTATTACCCCCTCGTCCAAGTGATAAAGAAAACATATCGAAAATCATTGATCTTTTTATGAAAACTTCATAGTTCATGAGAAAATTGAAATTAAAATTAAAATTTAGTCAAAATTACTGTTCTCCAAGATTACGCCTAGTAATGGAGTACACATGAAAAGAGAAAAATTTTAATCAAATTTCAATTTTCAATCCTCTTATTCGCGAAAACAACTGAGTTTTCTCAGAATGATAAAATTCACCTATTTAAAGTATATTTTTCTCTCAAATAGAACGATGGGACATATTTTTCTGTACAATGAAGGATTAAAAAGATATTAAGGCTACTTATGATGTGGCAACCCCTTCTCTTTCCTACAAAAATGTGGGTGAAACCTTTTCAAATATAGGTGACAATAAATAACATAAATAATTACTTCAGGATTTCTTTAAGGAGGGGCAAAAAAATTATTTGACGATCAGTTTTTTTTTTTTGTTTTTTTTGTGCTCATCACAGTTTTTTGCAGATTTTTAAAGTGACAAACAAAAATAAATAAAAATTTGGTCATGGGGCGATCGTCCGCCTTGCCCTCCTTGAATATGCCCTTGATGTAGCCTATCACTCCGATTATTTTGAGGAAAACATTTTATGAAAGGCTCTCTTTGAGGATGATATGTTGAAAATGTTGTTAATATAGGCTGATGCCTGGAGTTCATTGCGATCAAAAATAATTTTTTAAGAATTTGCTTTCGATACAAAATTCTTTAGTTTTCTGCTACGATTGCAAGGTAAATGCATTTGAAAGTGAAATCAGACAGTGTTTTGAGTTTAAAAAATTTTTTTCACTAAATTATTTTGGGTAAAAAAATTTTTTGTCGAAGATTAGGCGATCAGATCCGTTTATACTGGTGGGAAATTTATTCGTTATGAGTATCACTCTTCCTCCCCACCCATTTTTAAGAGAATATCATAATCGAAGCCACTTTTTCTTACACTTTCTTAGTGAATTTTCTGCGAACTTTTTGCTAAAACTAATTTAAGTTGGATTGACTGTGACTGTTGTCTTAAATCAGTTAACGTCTACTTTTTCAATCATCCGAGCTTTTATTCGGTGTAAAATAATACTGTAACCGTTTAAATGGATCCTTCGAACAGGCAGCAAAGTACCTATAATTTATGACCACATCGAGTCTTTCCTACACATTCTCATGTCTACTTAACTGGAAAATACGTGTAATCTCGTCGAAGATGCATTTTTTTAAATGGAGAGGAGTAGAGAAAAAAATGCAAACGTGATCGTATAAATGCACGAGAAGTGTATATGTGCATCTTTGTAGTACGTACATATTATACTGCATGTTTTTTTTTTCTCTTAACTCTTCACTCGTGTGTGCACTCAAAAGTCGACGAACGCGTGTTATTCGTTAGGCATATATATATATATAAATATAAATATATATATATATAGGTATATATATATTATTTCTTATTTTTTCCACTTTTTTTTTCCCCCACTCTCTTCATGAAATTTCCGAATCGAATTATTTAAACAGCGATCGACTCGTAAAAGGATGCAGTTATCGCTTCAGGCATCCGGTTCCTTGGATGTCCGGCCAAGATATGGCGCATCGATATGAGCGAAACAAAATTTTACATATCCAATCGGCAGTTCTTGAAAAAATTTTTACAACCACTGTCCGTAGTGTGTAATGGTGGTATAATTATAGTAGTTTATTTTATTCGTCAAAAATGTCAGAATATCGAAGCGTTTATTATTTTTGCTGCTCGTTAAGATATATGGACTCGAATTCACTCTTGTAGAAAACTCCTCGATGACCACCGTCGATGACGACGGTGATCATCCAGTCGCAAGGAGAAGTACTTAGCCGTACAATAATGTTATAGAGCGTGCCTCGAGCCTTAATTCGTTATATTTTAACGACAGGTTGCGGTTACTGAAAAGTTGTGTGTAAGAATAGAAGAGAGAGAGAGAGAGAAAAAGAAAAGAAAAAAGAAAATCTAAGCAGTGAGAGAGAGTGAAATAATGAGAATGCATACACAGAGGGGCAAAAAACACTGTTTATATGGTAGATCGATGAATCGATGACCAGAGGGTGATAGTAAAATTGAGTTTTGCTGTTGCTGATAGCGCGCATAGAGGTCAAAGTTTTCTGTTTTCCACCAAGTTGACTTGATTCGCAGTCATCACGTTGACACTCGAGTGATGATTCGAGAGTTTTTGGGTTAGTAACCTTTCGGTTTCATTTTCGCTATTTATGACCAGCGCATTCGCTCGTAAGGCTGAAAATTCGTCAAGTTTTCGTTGTGGAACTGTAATAACTTGAATTTGTTCATTCTATGTCGGACGACACTCTCAAAGACGAGCGATTTCCCATTATTCTGGCTCTGGAAAGTTATGCCCAAGTAAAATAACGTTTAAAAAATTTCAAAATTTAAGCGCAGTAGGTCACGCCAGAAAAAGTAGGTTTTTTAAACAAAAAAATAAATAAATAAATAGAAAAAAATATCAAAATCACAAAAGTGTTTGGCAGAATGTTGGGTAAAAATTAGGAACGTTTAAAGTGAAGTGACAAAGTGTCAAAGAAATTCATAATGAACTATATTGCAAAGTTGTGAGAGTTATAAAAAATCACGCAAGTTTAAGTGATTGCTTACTTAGTAGGTAAATAAAATAACAGCAAGTCTGATTTTCGATCAGCTATACATTAGTTTATCTGGAATTTATCGTCTCTTCTTACCAATAGTTAGTTTAACCGTTAAACCGATTGAAACAAAATTTTTCAGAATGATAAAATATATTGTATATTCAATGTCTGTACCAAATTTCGTGCCTGTTGCTTAAAAATTACGCATTTTAGAATCATTAAAATAAATAACTCAGTAGGCTAGATATATATAGGTAAATTTACAGGTAATGTGGCCGACTTTTTAATCCGCCATATTACCACCCCCTTTTTCTTAGGAAAAATTAAAGATAATATTTTCTCTTTTGGAGGCTTATTGCACTTATTTGGGGGCGAAATATATAAAATCGAATATTACCTTACAAGTTTATACTACCCTCTCGGCTGGCCAAAATTTTATAAAAGGTACTTCACAGTAAGTTCCTTTCCTGATTTTCTCATCGAAGGGTCAATTTTACAAAAAGTTTTATTCTTGATGAAAAATTGTTTGTAAAATTTTCTACAAATTAGGTCATTTACACATTTTTCATAGGGACCAAATGTTTTTGTAGTTGAAAGCTGTCAAACATTTTATTGCACAAATTTTTGTTTTTAGCTGCTGTAAGAAAGGATAGCATCAATTTGAGAATTGCAAACGTTTATGTTTCCTGGTGTTAATCTCCTAACACGCAAACTTTATATGGGTAATACTCCCTCTAATTATTTTTTTTAATTTTCCTGAAGTTAAAAGGTAATATGGCAGCCTAAAAGTGAAAAAGTAAACGGCTCTGGATGAAAAAAATATTAACGTCAGGAAAAAAGGAGCAAGATATACTCCCAATTTGACATAATCGAATGAATAGAAACAATAAAATAAAATCTTATAAAAAAAAGTCCGACACCTTACTTATTATTTTCTATACATATATTATTATATACATATACTTACATACGAATTTCTGTTCATTAGTACCAAAAGTTTTCTGAGTCATGAAACGAAAAATGAACCTCTTCTCACCCTTAGGTCTAAATACTAGATCGATTTTAATTCGTACATTTTCATCAGAAACCTACATAAAAATGTGGTTGAAATGAAATTAAACGGTACAAAAGATTAAACATCTGAAAATAAGTGAAAAAAAAAAATTTCTGGTGATATAACTTAATATGTCGTGACTTTTAAGCTGTGCTTAATTTGAAATTACCTCTCTATTCTCCTATTCTGGGTTCGTTTTGTCCGACGTAATTTTCTTTAAATTTAAAGATTGATATTGCCAATTTTGGGAAAAAAGAACTTTTTTCGCCATAGCAATATTAATTAATTAATTTTTAACCTATTCCTTTTTTCTATTAAATTCACCACCATTTGCGTGTTATTAAGATATTGGCGTGTATAACGTGAAGGTAACATTTGTGCGTCTATAACACGATAAAATTTCAATTTTTTGTTTGTCAGCCTTTGCACGAAGAACCGTATATAATATGACACGATAAATAAAATTATTTTTTAATTTTTCAACTTTGTTATAACATATACTTAATTACTGAACGATGCAATTGTTTCACGATAATATTTTTCGTTCGTTGATTAGAATTCATAATCTGTTACATCCAACAAAAATAAAAATATCATTGCAACCTGTAATCAGTCAAAGTCACGCGTCAGTCAAGTGGGATGTTATCAAAATTATTTTCAAGTTACTAATTTTTTATTCCTGGAAAAAATTTCATTAATAATGACAATAATTGTGTGCATCATCTTTATACGTTTTTCTATTTTTAAATTCGCAATCAAATGCGCGAGTCAATAGCTAATATTCGTAATGTATTTTTTTTCTTTTTTTTTTGAAAGTGTAAACTAAGATTCTTATATTTCTTTTTGCATCTAATCTGTCGAGTGTAGGTAAATTATTTTAAATCGTTCTTATTTCGAAAAATGATTCCTTCGAAATGTTCGTTTGCCATTATTACTATTGACGTCGTACCAAAACGATGCCATCCGGAACCACGTTCGATGCAAACAAATGAAATTTCAAACCCAGTAGGTATGTGTGGGAAGCATTTTTCAGTGCGAAAAATGCATCTGATAACGGATTTCCTCCTGTCATATTGTCGTAAGAATCGCATATGGAATTGTTTAAATTTTTTTTGAGCTTTCGCGAATATAATTTGACCTTGTCGGCTCTTCAGCTTATGATTACAATGCCTATTTTGATAAAATATCCATTTAATACAGTGGCTCTCACGAAGTGTTACTTCCTTTCTTCCGAGCACCGCTCATTGATACTATGTTTCCGAGACACCTACTAATTTTGGCCTCGAGGGAAACGGAGGAAGGGCGTCATAAAGGTAATTTTTTGTGCTCATATATCCCAACATTGCTGTAGCTTTTCAAATCTCATTAATGGATAGAAAATGCAAACTAATATTGAATAATGTAGGTAATTCTTCTATTTCACTCTCTGTGCCATAAGAAAAGTATATGTGGTTCCCAATTCTGTTTTATTCTGCTGCTGAATTATGACTGTGAACTCAAATTCGGTATAAATGTCATACTAGGATTGCTGAAAGATTTAATCTTCAAAATGTGATTTTTAACAACTGTGGATCTGAATACCGTGGAACCATTATCGAACGAATGTTTATTTAACGAAATTCTCTATTACATGACGATCTTTTCCGGAGAATTGTGAAATTTTTTTCAAAACTTTTCCTATTTAGCGGTAACACTATACCTATATACAATAAGGGGGGGAAAAAGTAAGTCACTTATATTCTGGGCTCTTAAATAGTTTTATTAAAAATTTGTTCCTAATTTAGTGGTGAAGTTTTAATTTTGTACAAGTTCGGTTGTGTGAATTATTCAAAACATAAAAAATTGATGATTTCAAACAAAACAATATACTGAAAGAACTTTTTTGGCCAGAAAGGCGTACTAACATGATCACATTGTTGGACTCATCGAATCGGGTTGGAAAGTTCTACTCTTTTTGAGAACTATAGTTCTTTTCAAGTTCAACCCAAACAAATAGAACAGCCCAGTGGTTTTCAAACTGTCGCACGTACAACACCAGCGGTATGAGGAGCTTGTTAAGGTGTTTCGCAAGCAGACACATATATACCTAGGTATCAAACATTTTCTTTTCCCTTAATTAGAGAAATTTATTTGTGTCTGTGGCAACACTGAAAATATATCATTAGGTATTACAGGTATTCAGAAATGCAACACCACCATTCCCATTGAATTTCTACAGTAACCAACTGATCATATGATTATAACTTTTTTCTTTATAAAATATAAACACCTTATACTTTTGGAAATTTTTAATTGATCAGGAGTAAACAACTTGACCTGTAAGGGTTGGAAAATTCCCGGAAACACAAATTTTGGCCGGGAATTTCCCGAGAACCTAAAAAATTGAAAAAACGAACTTTTTATTGTTTATCTAATTATTTTCTACTTGTTTTAGGATATTAGATATTTAAATGGTTGAAAAAATTCAAATTGAATGAAAACAGGATCATTTTTTTCATGGAGGCAAGAGGAAATTAAAATTTTGGTACCTAAATTTTGATAATTATTGATAAGATCGAAAAAACCATCGATGTTTATTATTTTATAGAAAATGAGAGTATTGATAGATTCCGGGAATTTTTTATTGTGAACTTCCCACAATTTGTTGGGAATTCCCATACTCATCATTGCCTGTAAACGTGCATTTGCAGCTCAGCTAAACTTGGGTAAACTTGAGGTTTGTGCAAGTAGATTTGAGGGTGAAAAAGCGATATAAACAAAATTGAGTAAAAATATCCAATTTGTTTGATATTTTACTCACGCTTAGCAACCATTTGGACAAAAAAACTTGTGCGTGTAAATGCACCTTAATAATGCATGAGTTCTTGTGTGATAGATAAAAAAAATTTGAGAACCACTGGAATAACGTTTTCAAGGAACTATAGTCAGTTCCAAATAAGAAGTTCGCATTTTCTACCCGCCATACATTGAGTTTGATGGCATCGTGGGTAATAGAGGGGAGAGGAAAACGTTAGGGTACACTAAAATTATATGTATAGACAATTAGATAAGTTGATGCACTCTGATAAGAAACTCATACAAAAGTCATTTGGAAAATTTTATCCCACTAAGTAAGGGCTAGTGTCGTTTACAGTTCAATTCCTTTCACTTTGAATCGCAAAAGACACCTGCGCTTACTTAGTGGGATACTTTGTTCCAAATACAAACTAACGACGATTTTATTACATTGGCTTTATGGGAGGGTGTCAACTTGTCTAAATATTCTGTATAACTTTAGAATACACACTGGACGCGAAACGAAATACGCGTGTTTGTGTACAGTTTTTATTTTTCCTACCAACATTTAATTTAACTTCAATAAACTTTATTAGCGGCCAGCCCCAAGCGCATTCAAAAAAATTACCTTCTTATTTGAAACAGACTATAGATCGGTACTTTTCTAATGACTGCAGCATTTTATCAGAAAATTCTAAGAGTCCCACACTTTTTTCCCAATTGAATATAGGTGCATAACACATTTTTGTAATTTCTATGTACTACTATAAAAGAAATTTCTGTTTATCGAATTTTTTTCAAGTAGTCATCGAGTTCCTTTAAGTAAAGGTTCCACTGTACAGCATTCTTTAACCAAATGTTTGGGAATAATTTGATATGATTATTGGTTCATTAACTCATAAAATCCTCTTCACAAGGCCAGTGACGATAGAAAAAGCAAAACCAAGACGAAAACCATGGTAGTCTTGGTCTTGGTCTTACATCGATACTTTAGTTTTGTTCCCGGTCTTGGCCTTGGTTTTATGCCGTTAAGTCTTGATCTTAGTCTCGGTTTCGATTTTTCTCAAAATAATTTTTCCATTTATGATGACTAAGTTTAACTAGGCCTAATATTCTTGCCCTTCCGAAATTTTAAAGAAAAAATTGAACACTACGTCTTGCAAATTATCTAAGGCGGATATTTTATTGTTCATTCGTAGTCTTCAAGTCGTGCGTTAGGGTTGTCTAAGAGCCGAATGCAAGAACGGTTCTTGATCGTATCAACAGTGACTTAAGAGTGTACTTACTTAAACCTTAACAAAGTCATATACGTAGGAAAACGTTTTCATATAGATATAATAATTGATAATAAAAAAAATGTAAGAACTACCTATAAGTATGATTCTTGCATTCGATCCAGAGTCTTATTTTGCTTCTCTATATTTGTAAGGTCAAAAATCCTTTAGCATGTTTACAATATTATCGAGTTAAAGTGGAACTTAATTCTCCATCATTTTTGACTCGGTCGTAAATTAAATAATACGTTTTCGCAACGGAAACTTGAGACAGGATTATTATTATTCTTTATTTCAATTCAGTCAAATGGTCACATGCTAACGTCATTTTGCGCACCTGCTAATTAGATTTCCCAAGCGTAAATTATACCGATGAGGAATGTATAGTAAATATTGATGAATCAAAAGAAAAAACGTCAGGATTTTTTGTAGGATAAAAGAAATACCAGCTATTTTTAGCTGAATATAATGTACACATTGCGAGAGCAAAATATTGAAAGAAGGGGGGAGAGAATCAAGTATAATCTTTGTTTATTTCGGCAAAATCCAATTGTTTATTACGTGTACTGTGTAATTATATGGGATTAACGACCTCATCCAGCAATCGAATCTCACGTTTCTTTTTTCTTGATACCAATTATCTTTGTTTTTCTCCTCCCAATTTATGATTGAATTTTTTCTCGTTACTAATACGCTGAATAAAAGAGTTTTAGGATGGGAATTAAAATAAATCTACAATTTTTTTTTTACTTGTTTTTTCATTTTTATTGGTGGTAGATACTATGGGTTAAAGTTGTAGCCTTATGAATTTTAAAATAAGATTTTTTTTTCTCCTTCGGAGGCGTAACCATCATATTATTATCCTCGACGAAATATGTCTCGTGTTCAAATTGTTATTGCCAAGGTTCAAAAACCTGAATTAATTACAGCTAGAATTTGGTTTACATTTTCGTGGATTTATAATCTTTCTAATCTACGCAAAATTACCTAAGTGGAGGTGAACAGCATATGAAATTGAGCAACTTCAATGATTTCAAGGTTTTCAATGGTCACTGTTTTCATCCGTTTTAAACTTTCAACTATTTATTTGCGTGAGAAGAATGAATATTGCACAAAATGATTTGTTAAACACGTCTGAGACGAGAGGTGAGCCCAATTTATTAGGAATTAAACACACATTGCTTCAAACCATAAACGTCTGTGCGAGGATCATCTTGACACGATCCAGATTTTAGTTTTTGCCGCCTGTAGGTTCTAAAAATTTTTCCTTGTTTTCTTCGATGATAATAATGCAGAAATTATTTTTTCCTTGAGAATAAAGAAAAAAATTGAAATATATCTTTTTACAACATCCAACTGAAAAATACGTTTTTTAATGCCCCTTAGGCCCTTAACTAAATAAAAAGTAACAAATTTCAACACGACACAAAAGAATATTGTTATCGCATGCGCATTTTCGAGTTGATTTTCTCGCACGCCTCGATCACTTTCTAGCATAGCTCGACTACTTTCTTAGTTTTTTTTTTTTTTTTTTTTTCTGAAGTAAAATTATTAAATTAATCGTTATTTTGTTTCTAAAAACACATTTATTATGAATTTATATGAAGTTGGGAGGTTAGGGGTGCGAAAATTTTTTGGTAAAAACAAAAGTAAAATTAGGCTATTTGTTATATTTGGCTCTAAAACAAACAAATATTTTCCATTTTGTTTTTTTTTTTTTTTTTTTTTGGAGGAGGGTTATTGCGAAAAATAGTATGTGACTCACGTGCAAAGTAGGTAATTGATACTCGTGTGATTTGCAACGCTCGCCTTAGGTTTGTTTTACAAAACTAACACACGTATCAAAATCACCTATTTTTTGCACTTGTGTCACAAATAAGTTAACTATTTTTAAATCTATGACGACAACATAATATACATACATTCATACTCACATTTAAGTTTTCGAAAGTTTAGGGTAGGTACGTATAAAATTCCTCTGCCTTGGTGAAAAAAAATTCCAGCTCTGCCCATGATCACAAATTTATAAAGAATTCCTTTTTTGGGGGTAAAAAATTTGAAAATCAACGCTATAAACTAAAAATAAGTCACTCAATTATCAATTTCGTGATAGAGCAATTAAATTTTCTATTTGTGACTTAATAAGTAAAGTTGGCTTTGCCCGAATAAACACGTGCTCTGCTCTTGCTATCATTTTTGCTTCCACTGTGGAATCCCAGTTAGTAAACTGGTTATTTCGCGCATCTAAAAAAATAATGTTTTCACGTACTTTATACGGGTGTGTTACAAAATAGTATATTACCCAACAAAGAGGAAAAATGAGCAATTAATCCCAACAAGTGCAGTCGCAAGAGTGGTTAATTATTTACCCCGACCAAGTTGCATACAATAATTTTTGCAACAAGTGTATAAAATATGCTGTCTTTGAGACTGGAGGAAAAAAACTGGAAAAATCGAATGAAAAAATCGAAGAATTGAAGAAAAAAGTGAAATAATAACGAAAAAGAAAAGATAAAAAGTTAAACGGGCAAAAATTAAAAAGAAATACAGAAAAATAAAATCCAAAACCTCGTTCCTCCCCCCTATCAACCAGCAACATAAGAAAATTCTCATTTACAACTGATGTTTAAGCAGATTATCAAAGAAACTGAAAGAAAATTAACTGATGCGATCAAATAAAAGTAAATTTGCTCCTTCATGATAATCAGCTCTCGTGGTCTGGTTGGTTGGGTACCTGCGCTCCAGCTTGTGGGTTGAGAGATTGAATCCTTAATAAGGCTAGCTCAGTTTTTAAGGGAAAAAAAAAGAATATATTGATAATTCAAATTAAATGATTGGCATAAGTCATTGAAAGGTGTGGTTCTAAAGCTACGTATACATCTGAGTGCATATGCGCACAAGGCGCAGGCCAAGATAGGGTGAGCATACAGATGTGTACATCCTCACAAATGCCTCGAGTTGTTTGATGTGTGGTCAGAGGCCGCATGAATGCTATCCGAGAAGAGTTGGTATATCAAAGGCAATTCGTTGCCTCATTCAGTGCCTCGGAAAAGTTTGTAGAAAACATGAACGAGGCATGCATTCTGCCTTTGCTTGCCTCATTTGGGTACATGCCCAGATATATACGTGCCTTAAGGAATTACAACAAGGCGTGAGAAAATAGAGATTGAGGTGTGAGATCACTAAGAAGTGACAATAAACAAATGAAGGAGTGAGCAAGGTCGGTGGGAAAGTAAGAGTTCAGAAACTGGTCACTTCCATCAAGCCTTAGGCTGCGTTTTCACCAAACGAACAAGCGAAAACAAATGGTTTTTTTTTTGCTCATTTGGTGTAAAAAGCCTTCGTATAAATTAATAAGAACAAACGGAATTCACTACCCGAGCGAATGGCGACCAATATCCTGTAACCTTGTGAATGTAGGAAAAGATAGAACGAACAGCGCTGCCCTGTTAACGAAAAAATACTTATTTACAATCCGAGTAATTTTTCAGGAGAGACAACAAACTTTGACCTGATGGTAGAACTGCAGGTTTGATCAAATCTCTTTTAAATAAAGTTGTTTTGAATTTCAGTATCATAGAATTTTTATGAGAAGGTTGGCCAAGCTATATTTCATTAATTTGATCATTCTCTGTTAGAAATTGCACATAATGCGTTTGTGTTCAATAACTGAGTAGAATACTTGCCGTTAAGGTGTTTTAATCTGAAAGATTACATTTGTTCTTGATTAACATTCAGTTCATTTTTTCTTCAGTACAGGCAAAAATATTATTGCAGCAAAAACAATGTCTCCGTATCAAATGAGGTGATTTTTCCCCAAATGAGGTGTTTTTGCTCAATGAAGTGGGGGAAATAACCAAATGAGGTTATTGAAAAAATCTTTATTCGATAAAATTTTGTATTTGTTATCAGAAATGAGGTGTTTTTTCTTCATATTTGGGTACAGAATTGCCTTCTCTTTTATTTGATACCAAATATCAGTTTGTGTAAAAATGTCGGATGTGTTTTTTTTTTATTAACAGGGCAGAGTAAATGTTCGTTTGGCGTAAACCCAGATTTAGATGCCTCAAAAATTTATCAATTCCTATTCATGTTTCCAAAAACGATATGCTGAAAATTTCATTCTCCATACTATGAAAACTTGTTTTAGTAATTAATTTTCTTTGAAATAAAAAAAAAATCAATATTTTCAACACCCACCCTAAACCCAAGGAAATTGTTTATTGAAATCACTTTCTTATCTCCCTCTCTGACTTTTTAGTAGTTAGTTGCCGTGATTATGTAGCCTACATCTAGCACCCAAAATTATACCTACAAGAGTCTGTATTTTTTTCATCTTTATTTTATTGGCTTGGAATGCATTTGCGGATAGTAGCCTACCTGCCTGAAAATCATAAGTAACTTATTTTGATTGAAAATTTCGAGTGCTTACCATTTTCCTATACTTGGATATTTTTTCAATAAAATTTCGTGGCATTGACGAAGAATTACGTGAGAAATTAATTTAATGGGGGATTATATGAGTCATTTTGTATTATAAGACATTTTGTACGCTATTCGGGGAGTTCATGTGGTTTCATATTCACCCATTTTGAAGTAAAAAAATTGTCTGAGCCAGTTTTGTGGCAATGTATGAAAAGTTTAAAAGTTCCCAGACTAATTATGCTTACGTTAAACTTGTGTCAGGCCTTTTGATTTTTACAGCGCGTTCGTAGAAAGTATCACAGAATAGGTTTTTCTTTAATCTTTACTAAATGTTGCTCTTCCTTTTATTCCTTTGAAGTTCAAAGTGTTTTCCACAAAACCTTTTTTTGCCTTCGGTAAAGTTAAAATAGGCAACGTATTAAAATTTAAACGCCTTTCTCGTCTTGCATCAACGATGATATTATTATTTAAACGTGGGGAAGATGGAAAGAGAAGAGAGCGGAAAAAAGTGAAGTCCTTTCATATACCTATACATTGTTTAACGCTTGTTATCATTTGGATTTGCGTACGCGATAGTCGAACCCACTGTAATCAAAAATTAAATGTCTTCGTCGTTGAGAAGTTCAACTTTAAACGTCTTTTTACCGCGATGTAACGGTCTCGCTTTTTCTTTCCATCTTGATCTAAGCTCTGCCTGGTTTTCTGTTCCATTTTTTTCTTCAGACAGCGCTATTTTTGAACGATAAAAACCTCGTCAGTCTTTTGAAAAAGCAGATAATAAGCTGGGGACGATGTAAACACAACTTTTTATAGTATGAAAGGGTTTTTTATTTCTCGTGTGCGGTCGTCATTTTTCATCAGCTACAAGAGAAAGAAACCGTAATTTAACGAAAACCGTCCTCATTTCTATCCAGTTTGTTTTTTTTTCTTCCTTTTCTGCCTTTGTGCTGCCATCACTTTTTTATAAAGAAAACTATGTGGTACGTTTAAGTACATGAGCTTTTGAAACTGACGATGTGTGTATTTTGTAAAGCAAAAACAGTAGGTACCTGTAAAGGCTTATAAATTTGTGTTTAGCAGATTTTCCTGGAAAGTTGTTTTTATCCAGTTTTCTTGCAAATGTGGTATTAAAAATAACTTCGAAAGAGGAGGTTAAAGGGGTGGGGATGATGAAAATTATCAGTTTCATGAGGAAACAAAAACGATTTGTGTCATTTTCCCGTTTTGACCTAATTTTGTTTTGATGTATAAAATTAATAATTATTTATACTTGTTCATAATTTATATTATGTAGGTTAGGTATATAATATATAATATTATATAATTATGTATATATGTATCATCCAAATTTTGTGTTGACAGTTTTGAGAAAACTAACCACTCGGATAAGGCTGAAATTTTCACGTAAGGTAGTTCTCATGTAAGAGCAGACTTGAAAAAAATATGGTGCCGATCGGTTCGGCAGTTTCTGATAAAACGGAAAAACAAATAATTTCTGAAAAAACTATTTTTCCAGGATTTTGAGAAAATGAAAAAAATCGAGCTGAAATGTTCAGAATAGATTAATCTTTATGTGGTTGCCAGTTTGATAGAAGTTTCATGTCAATTAATTCAATAGTTTCTGAGAACACTGGGGAAGAAAAATTGCTACAAAAGTTTTTGTGTTTGCAGTTTTGGGAAAATTACCGAAGAAATAGGGCTGAAATTTTCGCAAAAGTTATTCCTCGTATGAGACCAGGTCTGATAGGAGTTTGGTTTTTATTCTTGCAGTAATTTTTGAGAAAATTGGGAAACAAAAAATTCCTGGAAAATCTGTTTTTAGCTCTCAAGTGTGAAATTATCAATTAATTAAATACGATGCCCTTCTTATTGCAAAATTGTTCTATTTCAGTAATCAATTTTATGAGTTTTTCCATTTTAAAGAACTGACATACCAATTATATATAATACACCTATGAAACAGTAGGGTTGAATTGAAAGCTAAATTTCCCAAAAACTTATTTAGAATTAAAAAGTTGCTGTTTGTCATATCCAACACCATAATTTTGTTTCAATTTACATTCTCAATTTACTTTTCCAGGATAAGTTTTCCCAAAAAATTACCTTCTTAACGCAATGGGTTTATCAAAAAATGTTTTTTTCCCAAAAAGTATAATTCCTAAAACGATATTTTTCAAATCTAATTTCTGGCCTCCGACTAGCTTAATTTTCAACTTAGCGGGTTCATAGGTAAAAAGGGTTGTAATTCTATTTTCTTAATAAATAAGATTTGAAAGAAAAAAAAAACCATTTCAGTAGGTAGGTAGGCTATGCCTTTAGTTAAAAATCCTAATGTAAACTACAAGCATGTAAGCTATTTTCAACTAGTCAATAGGTACTTATTATACTTACTTAACCACCGTATTTAGTCAATGTTTGGGAAAAGTTTTTTTGGGAATGACTACTTTTTGGGAATCCATATTTTTGGGAAATATAAAAAGGAGGGAATAAAATGTTTTGGAAAAAAATCTTTGGAAGGAACAGATTTGGAAAACGAAGTACCAATCATTGGTGTATACCAATATGAATTGGAGGTATTACTATACCAGTCCACACTTTTTCAATATCAAAAAGTTCAGAGTACTTGTACTACACAATCCAAAACAAACACGTTTCAGAAACTGATGTAAGTTAATCACAACACTAAGGATTAGGTATTGAGAAAGTGAAGAATGAATTGGCAATTGTTTAGTTTGATTAAATTTTTTCGCTCATCATCTTCTGTAGCTAGTAATGAGAAGAAGCTAGATAAAGACTAAGACCAATTAAGTATTCTTTGTCTCGGTCCTGCTTACAAAACTCAACTAATGTTGGTGGCTAAATCAAAGTTATCATTCATGTCCTTTCTAAAATGTGAATACAATAAACTGAATATAAAATTAAAATAAGATAATATTAAAGTATTAAACATTTCAATTTAGTAGAGGGGGCAAAGAATGTTTTTGCGAGATTATAACTAAGACGGTAGTACAAGGCAATTTTTGTTTCTACTGCTCAATCATTAAAAATCTTGATTAGATTTATCAGTTCTCATTTTATGTCTTTAGACCGAAACAATGCTAGCCAGAGTTAATTAGGGATACATAGGTAGGTATAAATGGATAATCCTTTGACTATATAGTGCTGGACCAGTAAAAAAAAATGATTTCTGGTTTTCCGGCGTTAAATAGGCGACCAGAGCATACCTTTTGACGTACTTTTCTTTGTGTTTATGCACACTGTCCTTGTAAATTTAAGGGATCTCTTTATCAGATGTATTTTAAATTGGTGAACTCAAGCAAAATATCAAAAATATGGATTACAGTCAGCTTCAACAGGAATGAACTCGGGGACATCATGTATCTTTTCCTTATGTAGCAGCAACTGCATTTGAAATTTCCAGCATTGCGTATTTTTCCCATTATAGGCTTCGATGTTCCACTTTTTCTCTTTATCCGTGTCGTATGAAAAATGAAAAACAGTTGCATAGCAAATACAGCTGTAATTCATCGACCAGCACAGCAATAACAGCTGGCAAAAAACAAGGAGAACCACAACATCAGACAAATGGAAAATGTAGGAACTAGAGCTCTAAATTAATGAAAAAATGAAGCACAAACAAAGCATAAAACAAATTAAGTAAGGAAGCGTGACTGGACTATATCACCGGCAATATTCTGCTTCACAACTCTGCTTACTAAGAACAATGGAGATAACATTGAATGGGCCCATTACCATTGTGAAGTTTTGAAGTCTCAAGATTGGAGCACTGAATGATGAAACAAGATGATGAGAGTCAAACAAACCAGTATTAGATGAACACCATTGAATCAAGTTTGAATCACATAAATAAAATAGAAGATACGTAAAATGAGCTCATTATATTGCACGAAGTAAAATACAGTGATTATGATCAATCAACAGATATTACAAGATTGACATATACAATAGAGTTGAAAAATTTTAGGTGCTTTGGAATAGCGCCACATCACAGACAATAATATACAGAACAAGTGAATGAGAATATAGCTTGTCACAGATGATTCAAATATAAGTGATTTGATTTATTATCAGTCATAATTTCACAGACTATATAGTACTGGACCGGTAAAGAAAGATTATCTCTGGTTAGACATGTTGGTGCTAAATAGGCAACCAGAGCATATCTTTTGACATTTTGACGTATTTTGCTTTGGGTTTACATACACTGTCATTGTAAATTCAAGGCATGTCTTTATCAGATGTATTCTAAATTGGTGAACACAACGAAATTTTTAAAATACGCAGAAGGTTCGCTAGGGTTGCCCTCTTTTTCACCGGCATGTCTTCACATTAATAAGTACATTGATCTTACGGAGCTTTACTGGTCCAGTATTATATCGTCGAAGACTATACATACATAGGTGTAGATAATTCAAATTTTAGCAGTCCTCGAATAGTACTACTTTTCACTAAGTTTGTGAGCTATTTTCAGTACCTAGTTTAAGCAGTGATTTTGGATTTATTTTTGAAATTTTTTGAAATAATTTTTCAGTGTCTATTTTATGGTTTCACGTAGATACGCTCATTTCAATCAATTTTTGATATTGATTTACCAAATGATCATTAGTTAGTTGGATTTCGGTTGATGAACTAGAAAAATTTTTTCTTTCAAGTGTCTCTTTGTTGCGTTCGATTTTGTTTCTTCCCTCTAAATTTGACCTTCTTAACAATGATAATAAATTAGGGTACCGTAATGATAATTGACATCATTACCAGCAAACAAGAATATTTTGAAATATCTATAGGCATTCTACAAGTTGCTTTTGGTAGTAGAATTGGAATGTTGTCCACCCAGAAAATCGTCATCCTTCTTACCGTCTTATAGCCGCTGTTGTATTTAGTTTTTTGATTCGAACCAATTTATTTACGCTTTTCATGTTTTATTTTCTTTGGAATTCAATTTCTTTAATCGAAATTCTTGTGATTAATCTTATGGTTTTTGTCCTATCATTATACTGTATTATACCTACTTTATACGTTTCGTTGATTATTATTTGATATATTTTTTTTTTGCTTCTTCTTCTGGAAGTGCGAACTTCGTATGATGCCGCCAAACTAGAAAATTATATCCGCACTGTTCGCACCATTCGTCAAGGTTGGTGATTTATCCAGATGATAATGCAAAAAAAAAACAAAAAAACAAAAACACGTTTGTTAGCCTTTTGTGTGAACTTAACGTTAAATTTTGTTGAAATTTAGAAAACTTATTTTTATTGGCGTTATTGGGGGAGATAATTATGCCCCTTCAATTATTTTCTCGTTTAACTCGTACTATAAATTACTCTTCAAGATTTTGTTCTCTGATTTTTCGACTTGTGAGATGTTGGTTCCTACTGTTGACTTATGCCTAAATATAAATTTTTCCTCGTTGAATGAAATATGAAGGGGATTTGAAAGAAGTATAGTGCTTGAAAGGTTGGCTAAAAAACAGAATTTGCACTGAGAAAAGGCTGAAAAGGATGTTTAAATAGGAAGTAATGCTAGACTGTTTCAGGGGTGATCATCTGGAGACTGACTCCTGGATACTCATTACAGGGGGAAATGTAAAAACTGAATGGGGTTGAAACATAGTTTGCAAAGTACTCGGGGAATCTGAACAAATGACATGTGTGTAGGTTAGTACTGGATACTAAAAGTGGCTCTATCTCAGCAATATTAACAAAACGTGTCATCATTCAAAAGCCCTACAATGGATATAGGTTTTTTGAGCATGCTTAGTAGGTCTTTTTTCATCTATTTTTATTCTCTTGGTCCTGTGAATTTTATGCTATCTAAATTCGTTGCTGTGAATCCAGTGATTTGGCACAGATTTGTGTGTTCGCCTGGGTATTGAGTACCAATTGATCGAAGGGTGAGACAGATTCGAAGTTGGAAAAAAAATAGTTTTATAATACATGATCAAAAAGGCAATGTTTAAGCTGGTATTTTGCAAATGAAAAGTTGCTCTTATCGTTGAATGAAATGTTAAATCTGCTACCATGAGGAGGTTGATATTTTTTTTTGTTTTTATAATTTTCATGCAAGATTTATAATCATAATAGAATTTTAACGTTTCATCGTTTTCTGATCATTAATTATATGAAATATCTTCCTTAATAAGGTTCAAAAGTGAGTTTACACGACTCGGGAATTTCTCACTCACTGCGCTCATTTTGAAAACTTTCCTTCACATGTAAATGATCACTTTTGAACCTTAGTATGTAATATAATTGTACTATTATAGAGTTGCAAAACTTTCACTGTAGAGATTGACCAGAAAGAGGGGAATTATAAAAAATTCGATTTACAGGTGGGATGTGGCTCTTTGAAAGAGAGTAGATCTTATAGGCTACCATCGTCTTCTTCTTTACTGCTATCAGTGAAAACAGTAGCTGTTCAGGAATTGGCAACTCTATTAAAGTCTACTTACAGTAAAAGAAGATAATTCATTCTTGGTTATTTACTTTGGGTTGTAAGCTGAAAAGTTGATTTGGATCCGGTTAAAAGGAATCTAGGTAGGTATGTGTTAGTTCAGATGTAGATAAGGAGAAAGAGGTGGAATTGGAATTGTTTTTGAAAAAGATATTTCAGCTACTGCTTAGCACAAAAGTGGAAACTTTAGTCAAGAGTTCAGTGTGAATGATAGTTGATTGATAAATGATTTCAGTTCAAGTCCAAGATTCTTGGAAGTTCAGATTGATGAATATCTCAAAGTTCTCCGATTGATATCCTTTAAAACTATGGTAAGTATACACACGCAAAATGCCTAATTTATTGGTAATTACCAAACTTTTATTAAGTTTTAAAAATTCGATCCGCAGATTTTACATTCGATGAATTACGTTGTAATCAAAACCATTCAACACTTACTTTACGATTATCATATTTGAATAATTATCTTAAGTTTATTCCCCTTTCATTATCTTTACTATACTTTTAGACGTAGTCTGCCTTTGGGCTATTGTAATTTTTTTCAAATCGGTACTACCTACTATTGACTATTTGTTATGTTTCGATTTTTTCTAGACTGAAATCGACTGTAGACATTCGCTGTAAAAGTAGCTAATTTTTGTAACCAAGGTTTTTCAATTGATTGTTCGCATACCTATAGGTATAACTAGAATATTGTTTCCTTTTTCTCCTTTGTTTTAAGATTTTACCTCATTATTCCTCACTATATCGCGTTCCATATTAGAAATGTGTATTATTTTATAAATTTTATTTCGATCATGTTCGCATTATTAGAACCCAGAAAGAGAGTCATGGCTGAATAGTTATCCTCCATGTACAGTTTATTTTGTTGAAATTTTCTGCATGTAGGCAATTTATTTTTACGCTGATAATATAATACGCCTATAAAGTTAATAGAATTTAAATTTTCATAAAATGTTCTGTTGAACGTATTTTCCTCGGTCATGTTTTCGAAGTCATTTACGAATAGAACGCTAAAAAACCCCTATACAGATTCCAGGTATCTTTAAGTGGTTCTTACATCAAATAGAATTTTGGTTTATAAGATCTTAAACGTTGAAAATTCTAAATTATGAAATTATTTTTGAATTTCTGGTGTTCGAGTTTTATAAAATGTTTTTTGACAAAATAATTTGTCTGCAGTGAAGACAACTAAAAAAAAAAAATTCGATAAAAATACGAATCCCTGCAAAACATCAACTACGCCCCCTCTTCACTATCCCACAACCTACATTCTTTTCCAGTCTCCTACACCATGAAAGGTGCGTGTGCCCTTTGAGGACTCGCACCATATACATTGTAGTGGTTGCAGGGGTGGCAACTCCGACCCTGTTAATTTTTACTCCTTTAATGTTTTTACCACGAATTGGAAGTGAGTGCATAATACTCAGTCTATATCCATAAAAATATGTACAGTTGGATTTTATCTCATTTCGCATCTTTGATTACATGCGTGTAGTAGTGGGCCATTAATGCTCCGTAAGCCTAATGTAGTTTGCACTTTCAAGAGATGGCGGCATAAAAGTAGGCAACCAGCCTTTCCTTGGTACGCACTTTCGATTTTTTGCTTAATTTTACCAATTTGGAATACATCTGATAAAGGTTATCCTTTAAATTCACAAGCATAGCGTACATGAAGGTCGTTGAAAGTACGTCATGTGGTATCCAGTGGTTGCCTATTTAGCGTCGGCATGTGTAACCCCATAAATTATTGTTATTTACTGATCCAGTACTATATAGTCAAATCTCTGCATAGTATTATGTTTGGCGTGCTTGATCGTGATGAAGTTACCAATTTTTCTATTTTTCCATCAAGTAGAGAGTAGCATGGTTGTTGGCTTTTCAAAGAACTTCCAAATTTATAAACTGGGGACCAATTATTTCTGTATTGGTAAATTTTGTAAACCAAATTTCTAATTGTTTTTCCAGTAAAAATTTGTTGATATCCTGCGAGCAGCTCCTGGTTAGCGCACTAATTTTGTAATTTGTTATTTGTACTAACTTAATCGAAGACTTTCCTTTGTTTTGTATTGAAGAGAATCAAAACAATCGTTAACACCATCGCATATTACTATCATATAATAAAATCGTTCGACAACGAAAATGAAGTACTCTCTGTGGTTTTAGAAACCAACGGCATATTTACAAGCCTGGCCCTTGAAAATTGGTTATCGCATTCGATGCACGTCTCCACAAACGACGAATAAGCACCTAAATTGATACCGAATAGGTTATTTTGTGACGTGTACAATGCCAGTAAAAAAAAAGGCTCGTAATCTGGAAATTCTCAAATCTTAATTTTTTCGAACAGTATGTTGTGTATCTTCGCACAAATTGTAGCCTACCTTTAGCCAAGTCAATATGTTACGTTTAAAAGGATCTTATTCAACCCCTATGGGCGATGTGTAAAGAATCTCAAATAAAAGATTTACATATCGTCTTGATTAATCACTAATCGTCGTAACAGGTTCGTTACTCTGGAACGATTATTCCAGACCGACCTACGCTTAAAACATTTGGAGAAAAAAAAACATCATCAAAAACAAGTGGAAAAAAAAAAGAAGAAAGGAAGAAACAGTAATTCGATATCGTGGCTTTGGCTTCATTTCATAACTTCTATTGTTTCGTGTAAAATGTAACGGCGTCTCACACTGCACCTATTTCTCTGTGTGTGTGTGTCTTTCCTCCTGTAGAGTCTATGTAATATACCTCACGATTCGTACACCTTGACCTACGTCTGCAAATTCTTTGAGAACCGTAGCCAGTCAGCTGACGAAGATCATTTTTCTTGATGCACGCTCGTATACACACAATCATGTACTACCTACTACGACCGCCATTTTCATCTTCGAAGGCATCCACACACCAGTAAAGAACGTCATTGCACTGTGCACGCCTTTTCATAATTTTCTCATTGATCTTTCGGTCGTATTATGGTATAGGTACGTCCAGATGCTGACTCTCGTTTTTATCCAGTTTGCTTGCAGACGGAGTATTAAAATTGACCTCGCAAAGGGTTAGGTATAGGGATGTGATGAAAACAATCCGTTTCATGAGAAATGAAAACGATTGGTACCATTTTCCCATTTTGACCTAATTTCTTTTTCACGTAGATATAATATAATAAATTATGTACCTACTTACATATGTACGCATGTAGCGCTCGAAATTTGGGGTTCACGGTTTTGAGGAAACTAGAAAAAAAAATAAAGCTGAAATTTTAACGAAAGATAGCATTGATACGGAAGCAGATCTGACAGAAACCTGGTGTTTGTTGGTTCGGTAGTTTTTGAGAAAATTGGAAAACAGAAAATTCTCGGAAAAATCGTTTTTCAAAGATTTTGAGAAAACGAAAGAAGGAATTGAGCTGAAATCTGATATGTTTAGTATCTATTAAATGGGTATTTTTTGAGAAAAATGGAGAAAAAAAATTGTTGGAAAAAATTTTGTGTTCACAGTTTTGAGAAAACTGCAAAAAGGAAAAAGCTAAAGTTTTCACGAAAGATATTCGTTATATTAGACCGAGTCTGATATCTGTTGGTTTAGTGGTTTCTCAGAAAACTAGAAAACAAAAATTTCTGGAAAATTGGTTTTCAGCAATAAAACATTGATGGATTGATATTTTTATTAAGACAATATCGATAATTATCGATGGTATTTCGTAATTTTTTTACCTGAAACTAGTATAGAGGTTGAGGACTTAGACTCGAACTAAAAGAAACGTAAAAAATAAGTGTTCACGAAGTTGCGTTTCAGAAGCCTATAATTCAGCAAAAGATTTAAGTAACATAGAATAAAGTGTTTCAGTTGTGGGAGACGAATGTACACGAGCGTAGCCGAATGTGTGATGAATATAGAATCATTGTTACCAGATAAACATATGATATAGAATATATAGATAAACAGTGTGGAGTGTTCGTAGGAGTGTGATCGAAGGAGGATTGGTAGTCCCAACAAGTAGCAATGAAATATCGATATATCGATATGTTTGTTAGGTAATGATAACTATCGATATTTTTCTGTAATTTTTCCAAGTATTCAGAATTCAGCTTTTTGTTTGAAAATTGGCAAACTTCGTTTTCTAGTGAAGTATTGCTGCGCTGGAAATTTTTATATTTTTTATTGAACAGCAACAGCAGCATTCATAAGTTTTTTTTTGTTTTTTTGAAAACTTCTTTATTTTTTATATTTATTTGAAATGGTGATGCTGGGAAGTGGTTTATCTCCTTCGAAATGCCATTTGTCTCCCACAGTCAAAATAGTTTTCGAATAAATGCACTGCTCTGCACAGTACAACAAATTTCTTATTTTTCTTCATTGCCTCTACCGTATACCTTTCTATATAATTTTTTCCAGAATTCATGTGATAAAAATGGTTGTAGTATAATTTCACTGTCTCAGTCATTTATTCTATTTTATGTACAACATATTGTGGACACACAAATGTAAAATTTGATAAGGTATGCTAGCGTTTTGTTTTTTATTATTGGTTGAAACTGATCTAGCACCTTGAAGGCCATCCTTTTTTTGTATTCACTGGGTACCTATTTCCCGGCATCGCATTTTCCCCATTTTCCGGTCTTCTACCTCCTTTCTTTGTGTCAGCTACTATGAGTGAGACATAGAGCCTCAGTCAGTAGCCTTAAAATGATGAAAACTTGAAAAATTGGCAACAATTTGAATTATTTTTCTTTTACTCTTCGGTAACTCCTTTATTTTCAAAAGAAAGAGATAAAAAGGCTTAAATTCATCCAGTCGGTTTATTTATTAAGTGAAAAAACATGCGGGCGTAGCCAAAGCGGAGCAGGAAGTTGCGTTTTTCACCCCCCCTAAATTTTGAGGGAAAAAATTTTTTTTTTTTTTTGCGTAATACAACGAAAAAAATTGAAATTCACTCTTGAAAAAAAAAATGTTTACCCCCTCTTAAATATTTCTATCTACTCTCATGTAAAAAAGTGAACGAAGTTTTGCCTTAAAACTTATAATTTCCTATTGCGGAACTCATAGCCTACAAAAATAGTTTTTTGAGTTGTATTTTTTTCTTTATAAATTACAATTTGTTCAAATTGGTACAGTGTTGAATTTCCGGTTAGGCAAATGTGGGTAATTGCTCACAGCGGCAAATTTTTGGGCGCGGAAAATTTTTCAAAAAAAAAAAGATAAAAAAGAAAGAAAAATAAATACGACGCTTCGTTGGTGCGGACTAGTTTTTATACGCTTTTATTCTACTCACTCAAATTGTTGAAGTACACCGGATGACCAACGTCAGCGCTGCTTTCACGTGTTGCGACACACGCACATACACACATATTCGTTTTTATCAGTTGTTTTTTTCAATTTTTGTTTGTTTATGTATCAGAAAAAAAAGTGAGAAATTTTATTTTCTCTTTGGCCGTTATTTTCTTCTTCAAATTATAAAAGCGTATTTTTTAAAAACTCGTTTTTAACCTAACTTATCACCAGTTCGCTGGCAAATAGGGTATTAAAATTGATCTGAAAAAATGAGTAGGAGTGAGGATGATGAAAATTTTTCGTTTCATGAGAAAAAAAATAGAACCGACTTCAAAAAAAAACAAAAAATGCACTAAAAGTGAAAATTAATTCTTTTAAAATTTCTCCAGCAAGATCTAGGTCGAGGGATTAGAATTACCGAAGTCAGCATTAATTAAATACTTGACATAAAATTGGTAGGAATTGACGTATAAGGTATAAAGCCTACATGGCAAAGGAAAAGAGCGCCGACTTCAATAATTCCAGTTCCTAGACCTAGATCTTGCTGGAGAAATTTTGAAAGAATTATTTTTAACTTTTTAGTGCTGTTTTTATTGTTTTTTTCTTTTTTTTTATGGTACTATTTTTTAATAGAAATTTTTTTCAATGATTTTTCGTTTCTAGCTTTAGCCACAATATAATTTTAAAACTAACTATTTTTTTATTCAAAAATAACTCAAAAATTACCTCATTGATTCTAAAAAAAATTTAATGGGATCACCATGAAATCATCTTTGTATTATTCATAAAAAATTTTATCAAGATCGGTGCCCATTTTGTGAAGTATGCTAGAACAAACAAACAAAAAAATAAAGTATTTATCGAATTGATAACCTCCTTTTTTTTTCTTTTTTTTTCGAAGTCTGTTGAAGAAGATTAGTAAGTACTATTTTCCTATTTTCACCTAATATTGTTTTTATGTAAGTGTATACTATGTACCTATGTATATTTATATATAAGTATAAATATATGTATCGTCCAAAATGTGTGTTTATGCCTCAAGGTTTTGAGAGAATAAAAAATTTCAAGAAAAATAGTTTTTCTAAAATTTTTGAGAAACTACGAAAGGGTTTGAGCTGAAATTTTCACGATACATCATTGTTATGTTAGTGCAAGCCTATAAGATCAGAGTTGTTTCTGAGGAAATCTGAAAAGAAAAAGTTGCTGGAAAAATGGTTTTACCAGGATTTTGAGAAGAAATAAAAGGGATTGATGCGAAATTTTTACGAAATGTAATTATTCTTATGTCGGATTAAGTTTAATAGAAGTTTGGTGTGTATTGAGTCAGTAATTTCCAAGAAAAATGTAAAACAGAAAAAAATTGCTGGAGAAAAGCAAGTCGCAGGCATTGCTTCAAATACTTTTCCATATTTACGGCGCCAAGGGTTACGAACGTCTTTTCCGCAAATTGCCTTAATTTAGGTCATGGGTTTTTTTATTTATTTATTTATTTATTTTTGAATAATCATATATGAAAATTGTCAAATTTTGTTTTTTAGCGAAGTATTGCTCCGCTAGAGTTTTTTCTCTCAGTAGTGTACTTCGGATTTTTCCTTGGACGGAAGACGATTCACTTACAAAAACTGTTTTCGCTCGTTTCGTTCGCCCAATTTAGGACAGGTACCTGTATATAATTTTCTCTAATGTTTTTGTATCTAAGAACAACACCTCCTTCCGTTGGGTATGTCTTTGCTATCTTCCGTGAATGACATGTAAAAGGCGGTAAAAGTAATTTCGCCGAGATACAACTTTTGCCTACAAGTGGCCAAAAGATAAATACGTCACTGAGTTTGTAACTTAAATCTACTTTTCAAAATAGTGCTGGAAATTGGTTGGTGAGAATATAAGAAAGCCCAGTTGTCTCCCGGCATTGTCTGTCGATGTTTATATCTAATTTTGAAACAGAGGAATGTCACTGCTAATAATTTTTGTTTTAGAAATATGAATAATTTGGCAATGGCCATTAAGAAGACGAATGCGCGGTTAAAACAATATTAGCAATAAATATTTCCCGTCACTACGTTTTTTCCAGTAGATACTAAATTCAAAAATTGGCAAAATTCACAGAAAGTTAGCATAGTGTTTAGTAGGGTCCAGAGTAAGTTGTTCGATTAGCATGGAGAAGAAAAAAAAAAGTTAATATAGTTTCCTCGAATGTAAGAATTTCTTACCCTACCTTTCTGTCGATGAGCAAGGTACAAATTTTACTGGTCTCACGAAAGATGAATGTGTACAGCTAAAACCTCGATGGTTGGTTTGTTAATTCTAAGACTGGTTTCTTGGGTGCTGGTCCTAATAATTGAAAAGTTGTCCCTACCTGCCTAGGTCATCAAACTACCAAATAAACACTATAATATTTTTGATTGGATTCAATTGGTGCTCCCACGTAATATTGTAAAATTTTTTCGGAAAGACTGTTAGTCATCGAATCCCAATCAACCCCTTCTGCTATATCGATGTTACAAAACATCCACAAATTGAACCAAATGTTTACGTTTTCTTCTCTCCCTGCATCCCAAAAAATGGAGAAATAAAGAAAAATATGTTTCTGATAGAAATAAATTGTAGAAATTATATTTCAAGTAGGTAAGTAAGAACTATAAAAGGATGCATATTTATTTGTATGTCAAATTTTGTGTAGGCAACCATGAAAATTTCTTATGTTCGTTCAGCTAGCATAATTTTGTTAATTAAAGTTCTAAGCTATTTTTTTTTTTTTTTTTTATCTGGAGTATTTACGTATGTGAGTTATGTGTGTTACCTACACTATTTTTCTGCATGATGAAACCGACTTCTTGTTGCATCAGTGTATACAGGAACCTTCGCCTAAGGTCCAAAAGAGGGCAACGTGTTTTTCGAGTCGGGCAGTGAAATTTACAAGCAATGCTACAGACAATGTCGAAGGCTAGTCGATGTTAATCGTTGTTCATTATTATGTATGCGATTGCGAATACCGTTTTTCACATCTCTTGTTTAGATAATATGGCTGGTATGCGTTCTTATTTGTATTTTTTCTTTGTTTTTCAACTGTACCAGTAATCGGTTATCTTTCATCTACAACGGAGTTCATCGACGATAAAATTATTCGAGCCCAATACATTACTGACCCGTGTGTGTACCTACTTTTGAATTCGACTGTTTTTTGAAGTATAAAGCTGCAATAAATAAAATGCGGGTATATATATATATATAAAATATTACGTATAATGCTTACACGTAACCTTCCAATGGTATCATGGTGATAGAATCTTCTTTTTCACCGAGGCGTTGTTAGGGAAGGATCTATATTGCCTGGAATGTGACAAAATATGGCCAGTAAGCAACATCGTCATGTTGCCTCCCTACTACTGCCAGATGACAGGAATTCCCTCGCCAATATACCATTCTAGTTACTGTTATGCAGCACAAAAAAAACTCTAACGCAGTAATGCTTCGCTAGAAAACCCAGTTTGCTGATGAAGATAGAGATGGGGATGCAGATGCCGATGGAGAGAGAGGAAGAGAGAGAGAGTGAGAGAGAGAGAGAGAGAGAGAGAGAGAGAGCTTACTTAAGAAATTGCAGCCTGATTCCTTATGTCATTTTCTCTGAATCTTGGAAAAACGACATTTCCAGGAACTTTTTGTTTTCCAATTTCATCAGAAACTAATTACCGCTCCAACAGACAAAAAAGTTCTTTCTTATCTGCTTCAATATTAAAACTATTTTTCGTGAATATTTAAGCCCTATCTGTTTGGTACTTTTCTCAAAACCATGAACACAAAATCTTAGTAACATACTATTTTTATACGTCAGGCTTTTTTTTTTTTAACTAAAAAAGGGGTCCAGGCCACCAGGACCCGCTATCTACACCTTTGAAAGGACCTTGTGTACTACTTTTGCTTAATCTTAAAAACAAAAACCTATGATCGAGAGGAATTTAAATGTAGGTGGTTGAAAGCTGTTCCTATTGTAAGGAATTCCAGTGGTGAAGTAAATTTTAACGATCAGTATTTCTTCAGTTCAAAAAGTTCTACCAGCTTGCATGCATACCGGAACTAGACGATTTTAGTGGGAGGCGAGGGGCTAAAGCACACCTAGAAAAATTATTTCTATACTAGTTTTCCTTCTTGAAAAATTTATTGGAAGGGACTGAACAATGCACTGGAGGTAACGGTAATCCCCCTAGCTCTCCTGGCTTACCTAGTTTCATCTATTTTTACATGAGATTCATTTTAATGGTAATTTTTTTCATTTAACTAACGTCAATTTGAATAAAAAAAATATACAGCCCACAAAACTCATAATCTTCATGATACACTTCCGATAGGATGGCATAATCTCAACTTTATAGAAGAGATTTTATTTGAATATTTTCACTTTGATGAGCATGCGTCGAAAAGAATTTTCACTCAAATTAATTTCAATCGAAAGAAGTATGAATGTATTGATGCCAGAAAGTGTTACATTTTGATTTTTCTTTTTTCTTTTTTTTGGAATAAATGAATAATTTTTTTCAAAAAATAGAAGACTTAAAGAAAAATACAATAAAAAATGAACCAAAAGAGAAAAATAATTACTTTAAAATTTCTTCAGCAAGATCTAGGTCTATGACTGGTATTATTGAAGTCGGCGCTCTTTTCCTTCACCATATAAGCTTTATAAATTATGTCAATTCCTTCCAATTTTATGAAAAACTTTCTAATTAGCACTGACTTCAATAATTCCAGTCCCTAGATCTATGGATCTTGCTGGAGAAATTTTAAAAGAATTATTTTCTTCTTTTTAGTGCAATTTTTATTTTATTTTATTTTTTTTAAGTCAGTTCTATTCTTTGAAAAAAATCATTGTGGAATACCTTACATCATGAAAGATATTCTAACAACGGAAGGTTTTCTACAGTTTTTTGTGTTCACCACATCATCCGAGATGTGAACTACTGATTTTTCATGGTCCGGATGTTGCATCATACTAGAATAAGTTTGCAGGTATGTACAAACAAACATACAATGTGTTTAATGTGCAATGCACAAAATTAGTCATCTTATGATGATGACTGTCACAAGAGGCCAAACCTCTAACCTTTTATGAGTAGTCTAATCCCCACAATTGTTTATTTACATAATTACTTTTTTGTTTATTTTGGGAAATCAAAAAAACTTATTTTCCTCATTTTACAGCACTTCTATTTTATTTTATTATTTTTATTTGATGGAAAAATTTTTCAATGACTTTTCATTTCTAGCATTAACCTAAAAAAAATTTAATGGGACCACCAAGGGATTATCCTCTATTATTTAGAAAAAAGTTCATCAAAATCGGTGTCAGGTCGGGAAGTTATGGCGGAACAAACACAAAAAACAAAAAAACAAAAATATAACTACTTACAGATCAAACTGATAACCTCCTCCTTTTTTTTGAAGTGTGTTAAAAAAAGGCTTGTATTTTATCATTTTATCCTTCTTGTAAAAATCTTTTCACTCAATTTTTACTGACCAAACTTTTAGGTGGTCATAAAGGTAGATGTTTATAAGTTCGTTCTTCTATATAGTCAAATGAAAAGAAATTGCGAACTTTTTTTTTTTTCTGTGAACCTTATTTTAAAAATAGAAGAACATGAGCGGAAGCGGTAATATACAAATAAAAAAAAAAAAAAAATCGAAGAGTAAAATGTCATTGAATAATTAATAATTTTCTTACTCGCTTTCGAAAGGAATGTTTTTCAGAAAAATTCACCAGGCATCATCGTTAATTCTCTTTCGAAGTCTTGTGCTATCCTCTGGACATGAACAACGATTATTATAACTTCGAATAAATGCCATTAATGACCAGATTGATCGATGTGATTTTTCGTTAGTAGGTCAAGAACCGTTTGCCAGAGCTGATACGATTTGGCTGTTGGTCATAGGTGACCCAGTGCCACTAAAACGTTAGTACCATTCCTCCTTTTAATCTTTTATACATCTGCTAATTCAATTTAAAATTACTTCGTCTCTTCCTCAAATTGCTAGCCGTACACGTCGTTTCCAGCACTCACTGTGGCCATTAAATATGTGTTAAAAGTGTTCTCGAGTTCGCTTGAAAATTTTTCAGACCGGTTTTAAAATAGATATCAAGTATAACTGGAGTTTGTGTTTTCTGCGTTCGTATCACTGTCTCCCTTTCTTTCCCACCTACGAGTAAAGGTATGATATGAGAAATTTTGCACCCCTTGTCAAGATGGCTGGCGTCGTTTCTATCGCCGAGTCTCCTTCCTCAAATTGCAAATGGCGATGACGCTATGACTGCATTCAGTTCTTCTTTCATTTCCCTCTGATATCGGTACAACTATTCTATTTCGCATTTTGCATTTGGCGAAGAAAAGGCGCCGCATTTATAAATTCTACAGACGAACTTCCGACAGACGTTTTTTGCATTCCGTTTCCTGACCCAAACGAACTCGATTTTCGACGCCGACCATCTTTGAGCTGTCCCAGCCGATGATACTGTAACTTGAAGAGCTTTACGATCGTCTGCTCGTATATCCTACAGGCCTATGTGAGTTATCGCCAGAAAGGTCGAGCGAAATTAACCTTTGGTTAGGCAAATTATCGATGATACTATTCAGTTATCGCGAAGTACCAGCATCCGGACAAATCGGTCGTCTCCAACGTATGGGTGATATAGCTGGTTGTGGGTAGCTGGAACAGTCGAGAGGGCTGTAGTAGCTGCGAGTGTGATAGTGGAGGACGATCTTCAGAGTTTACGAAGCCTAACTCAGTGTACCTATAGTATTCTTAAATTTACTTCATAGACAGCATATTATTCGAGCTTAATAATTGGTGATAATGCAGTCAATGGAGGTATGTTAGTTACACCTCTTACTCCGTATATGATTGTCCAAAAGCGAAAATATGAACCAAAAAAGAACAAATTTGCTTCATGAAACTGAACGTATAAGTGGAACCTGATTAGAGAAGAAGAATCTTCAGTGTTGGATTTAACGAATAACTAGCTTGGTAAAGTTGGCCTTTGGCTAGTGCCAAAAAGGCTTTTATTCCAGTCAAAACAGCATCAAAATGAGGAAACAAAAAAAATTAGCGCACAATTTTAACTATATAGGGTTGTTGGATGGGTCTACTGGATTAACATACTAAAAGTTGCACCATCCTCACCACTTGCGTTTTTGGGGAGGGGGTGTTTATGCTCCAAAATTTGTTTTTTCCCGATTTTCTCCGCGAATTTTGATTTTGTGATAAAAATAGGTTTGTACAAATTGTTCAACATAAAATTTTCTCCAAAAAAAAGTCGCAAGCAGTTTTTTTCCCGATACCCCCATTCCGAACAAAACTCCATGTAACGTTTTCTATTGGAAGGGGTTGTGGATGGGTGGATGTTTAGAAAATATCTATTGGATTTATGATTTATTTACACGGTGTGATAATTGCAAGTAATATCTCACATGTAATGCTATTGAACATATTCACTAAAGAATGGTTTTTGCAAGACTCTCTGGAGGAAAAAAGGTTCGTTAGGCATAAAACTGCAGGTTACCTTTTTCGTAGGAAACATTTTGGTAAACAATTTTTTACTGACCTGTTTTTGTCGAATAATTCGCGGAGAAAAGCGAAAAAAACCAAATTTTTGGGCACAAATACTCCCTTTTCAAAAATACAAGATGTGGGGAAAGTGAAACTTTTAATATGCGTTAATCTAGAGGACCCATCCAAAAACCTTGTGGAGTTAAAGTTTATGTGCTAATTTGTTTTTTGTATGTAAGATTTAAGTACTGGACTTTTTTGGCCTTTTGTAGTTTCGTAAAACAGTACTAAGTCCATCATCTTCTAATTAAAATAGGCCTTTTTAACCATTTTGTTCTTGGAATTTTTTTCGTAGAATCACCACTGAGAATCTTGCTTGGATGTTCTGATTGTGGGTTACACTCATCGGATTTTTGTGCAGGTACCAGTCCTTTGTGGATGCTTCATTCAATATTACAAGTACATAGCTTGAAAATCAAATACGAGAATAATGAGAGTAATATTATACGCAATAAAATATCATATTTCTTTAAACTTAAGTAGGTAGCTAGCTGTTAGACAATCTAACTATAACTTATTTACCCGGTGCCAAAAGTATTACTTTTTTCATTACATGACGTCAGAAGAGAGATTTAACGTTGTAGTAATAATTGATTCACGATACAAAGACAACGTAACATTGGATGTATCCGAAAAGGTCTGGTTTCGATAATATAAATTTCATAGCCGTGTTTTTAGCTATCAGGCATCTTGGGTGTGGGCGAATGCACAACTTACCTCCTGGTGATTAATCTCGGTTATTCCACATTTATTCTAATGCAAAAATATTAATTTCTGGTGCAATGTTTATTAAAGATGCGTCCGCTTAATGCATGAATTTTAAATTTTTTCTCAGTATCGTCTCATGTAGAAGTTTATTTATTTATTTATTTATTATTTGAGTTTGATAACTTTTAACTTATGTAATAAAAATCACGTTAAGTACCGAATATGTTAACCGTTCAATCCATTTTATTTGAACTATTTTTATTTTTTTAGCACTCAAAGGTTTGAGCAAATTTCTTTATGTTGTATTTTATGCGCGCTAGTCGTAGACAGTATGTTTCTCCAACTAAAAACATGTGAGTAAGTTCTGCCTGTCGATTGTTCTACGACTAATGAAAAATTCTATTTCTCTCTCTTTCTGCCGCTATCTTTTTTCCGAGTAATGTATTCTTAAATTTGAAGAATGTAACCTATACTATAATTAATGCTTTGTCGATGAATGTACTGAGAACTTCTAGACCAAATTTGGTTCAGCTGAATTCAGTTCCGAGTCGATTTCATCATATTATGGTGCCAATTGGAAATATCACAAATTGAAGTACTTTTTTTATTGCCCTTCTGCGCACCTTTGTGGCAGTTATACCTTTAAAAATTCGCGTAAAATTGCAGACGTATGTAACATCTTGAATTTTTTTATAAGTTTCGTCAAAGTGTTCAAACTGGTACCTAAACGAGCACCTTAATGTAAAGGAACTCCAATTTAAAGGGTGGTACCACAAAATCCGAATCACGATTCACACATCAATTTTTTTCCTACCCTACCGTAAAAGATGTTATCTAAACCCTAAATTGTTGTAAGTTAAATGTAAATATACTGATAATCCGTTAATTTTGGAGAACACCTAGAATTTTTAATTATGCTTCTTGGGTAGGTACGAGTACACCTTGAAAATCGTGAGTTCCGTCAAAGATTGTCTAAATAAATTACGGCCAATATTACATCGTCTGCCCAAATGTCATTATGAGCCTATTAAAAGCCTGTAAGAGTGAGAATGTTAACTGTGTCATTATAGTGTTTCATTTTCGAACAACTACTTTTTTTTTTCTTTTTTTGTGTGGCTGGTGATTAGGTCTCCGTGATTTTTTGCCGAAATTATCCGATTAACTTATTTTTCGTTACCTTCTTTCGTCATTTCATCGACAGTGCTCTTTAATTTTGTTATGTAATTATCGTTTAAGCTGGGTGTTTGAGGCTACCAAATGGTTCTTTGGAATAAAATTAAGTTTATTAGTCGTTTGTAGAAACATGGTGAAATGTCTTCTGTCCTCGCAATGGATTCGTAAAGCCTTAATTTAAACGTTTAAAGAACGTAAAGAACAATTTTGTGTTTAACCACAGATAGGTTTTGTTTCTGATTTAATTGAGGGGAAAATTGTTTTTTAGCTCTTTTTCTTTTCTTAACTGAATTTTTAAACTTTGTGCACCTTCAAAACTCTTAAAACCTGTCTTACAGAAAAGCAGCTTGCTGAATTTTATAAGTATTTGCGTCATTTTTTTCATTCCGTTTTTTTGGTGGGTGAGGAATGGGGAGGAATTAAAAATTACATTAAAAATCTATAAGATGAGAATTTGTAATGATTTTCTCTTGGAAATTCAATTCAAAATTTGTTTAAAGAAAAGAAACTAGTGAAAGTCATAAAATTACCATATTTATTTGAATTTATGACTTTTTTTTGTAAGGAAATTTTTACACAAAAAATACAAATTTTTTAAATAATTTTTTTTTTTTTTTTTAAATTAGGTAGTGAGAAAATAATGTTTTTAACGAAAGTAAATAATTCCCTATTGATTTAAGAAAATTTTCAGAAGCTATTAAATGTTTGGTGTGTTATTTTTTTCATGATTGAACGCATCTTCAGTTTAAATTAAACTTTTCTTTCACTGGTTTCACATAAAATGTTCTCTCGAAAATTAATAGTGATTCAGAAAGCAAAAGATATTTATCGTTTTTCTATAAAGCTCTGTAATGGCAAGAAACTAATTCAGATTATTATGATTTAGAAAAAAATTTAAAAAATATCCATCTTTATCACACTATAATATAATGAATCAATCCCTGTTATAAATTACGAAAGAAGTTGTATATCAACTTTTGCGGTTAAAAATTGTATGCACATTTATTATTGTTTTTCTGAAATATTTTTATTGCATGTCGTTTTTCTGTAGTTGGCGAGGAAAATTGAGAAAACCAAAATTTTACTATACAACTTAGTCAGACGTTTGAGCCTCGCCCCCTGTTGGACGCACAGGAAATGGGTATGGAACATTTTCATCACTAATCCAGGAAACCATTTTCACCATATTTCAGCTTTCATACCTTTTGTAAACATTAATTCTTTTCATACCACATTTTTGAACCTTATTTGACTGTGGTACAGGTGCATGTTTTGCGGGTTGCGTTCTCGAAACTTTTCGAAGTACCTACTGTGGCTACTCCTGATTGCAATTTTTTCAAAATGTAATTTTCGTTGCATTACAGTTAGTGTCACTGATGCCGGGTAAAAAATTTCAAATTTATGTCATGACCTGTTTATGGTATTATGATAATTAATATCCTTGAATGTAATTTAATTCGGCTGAAGTAGGTACCTATGTCAAATGACCAAAAATAAGCTGTAACACACGGATTACGAAACGTAATAAATTGTATTAATCACACGTTGAAGGTTGAAAAAAAAAAAGCATTTGAGGAGAAATGTTTATGCCGTTTCCACTATAAAAGGAAAGGGTGGAGCACTTAATATGTATTTTTACTTTTCATTTTCGTAATATTGTATCAAATCGGATGCATTCAATATACTGAACGACCTCTTTTCTAATTTCTATACACATTATGCTAATTTTTAAACGTATATTAACCATTTGGTTGATGATATAATCAGTTTAGATGCCCACCGAAATATTGTTTGTCATTAAAATGCTGCCTAAATGGAATTTTTATAGTGAAGCGTAAAATTTTGTCATCTTTGCCCAGATTCTGGGGCTAAATTTAAATTTAGGCGAATATATCGAGCAGATAATTTACATATGTGATAGCTGCACACAAAGACATCCACTCAAACGTGATACACCCACGCATACGAATTATCTTTGTTGAGTGATAAAAGCGAGGAGAAATAATAGATTTATTTCCCTTGTATTTATACATCGATTATTATCAGCAAAAAATTAAAATAAAATTCCATTTTTTTTTTTTTGTAAATTTTTAATGTCGCCTGTTGCATTTTCTGGTTCTAATAGGATTTTCGATCGTTAACCAATAAATGTTGTCATTTATTATCGTTTCACGCTCGTTCGAATGAATTTATAGAATTGCACTTTTTTTTCTTTCGACTAGGTATCTATATCTGAATTTGCATTTTGTGCTTCCGAATTTCGTGAGTTGAGCCAAAATTCATACTACGAGTTTAGAACTGCTCCCTAAACAGCTCTTTTTTTTTTATTAACTATATTGCTAATATTATCAGATTCATGTGCCAATTCAAACATTTTTTTTTTTTTTTTTCGGTTAAAAATAGAAAATTGTGAGATAATTATTACGTGGTAATTATTTTGTAATGCGATATTTTTGCGGTTGAAAGAATAGTTTTCGAACAAACAATGAATTCCTCTCTATAGTGTGCAACCCAGCAAAGTAGGAATATTGTTTCGAGGATTGACTGAGAATGATAGTGATATTGTGACGATTATGTACATGAAGATAATATGTTCATGTGCGTACATCACTTGATCGTTAATTAGTGATTTTTTTTTTTTTTTTTGGAATTCCTTTGGAATGACTATTTTGAAGAATGCGTTTGTGGAGATGAATTAGTAAATGTTTCATTATTGTCTGACTGCTGGAACATTGTGGAAAAACTTAATTTATTTATGAAAGGGTAGTATTATGCAGTATAAGTACATCTAAAATATTTTTTAGCATGATATGGGGTATAATTTTTGTTTAATTTTCATGAAAATTGCTACACGTACTAATAATATTATAGAAATGAACTGTAGGGACATCACTTGAGAGGTGATGGGGCATGGACTCCCAACAATAGTCGCTGTTGAAAGGCTGGCAAATAATTGTCACTATCATGTAAAACTAACGCATGAATTACATTTGATCGTAATTACTTGCACATATGTGCAAGTAATGTACAAGTACCAAACTGTCTAATCAGACAATTACGTTGATGTCACATTTTGGTACATGAACTGGTCCATCATTTCTTATCTATACAAGAAATGAAAAACCAACCCTTACACGGACATACCTAATTAATATGTATGTGTGTATGTGTACGTGTAAATAAGCCCATATATAAACCATCCTAACTGGCTCTAAAATTGCCAGGGTTTTCTCATGTTTTGGCTTACCCATATGTGTTTACATATGAAGTGGCAGAACACACAATAATCTATTGATTACCTTTTGGTGAGAATATTCTTTTCACAACAAGGTATTCCATATGAACTCTATACAGGTATTTATTTTAGGTTCAATCAAAGCTTTTTTTCTGGAGTTATTCAGAATATTCTTATCGTGGCTCCACCCGGAGGTCCCTTGTACAGCCAATGCGCCAGACTCTCCTGCTGCACACCTAATGGGGCAATGTGGAGATACTGGCATTAAGGCATACGTAGTTGTGAGTTACAATGTGTGAGAACCAGGTGTGTGACTCCAACTTTGTATGGTCTCCTGGATCTTAAACCATTATATTATAAGCTTCTACCACTACACAATTCTTCAGTGAATACTGTCTCTATTACATTTCTTTTCATGGATCAATCGTCACAAAATCTAATATGAACATTCGATGTAATATGAAGAATTATTGACACATTTTGTTTCTTCAGTTAAATATATGTATACAACTAATTTTCCTTTTATCATAAAATAATGATGCCAATGGCTAAGTTAGAAAATAATTTAGTAATTATTATACTTTGCTCTGGCGGAACGATTTTTTGGTTATTTTAGATATGTCACTTTTTGGCAGTTTTGTGTTGAGCAATAGATGCGAATATATGATAGCAAAAAACCAATTTTATTAGCTGGCAAAAGATGACATTTGGAATTCATATGCTCGTTGTTCTAGACATCAAAATCCTTTCTCGAGGTACTCCGGTGTTTTATACAATGTTATCATAATGATTTTTCATTTGAAAATTAATGTCCATTTATATTTTTACTTGTCAAAATCCTATCATCTAAATTAATACGTATTTCATATCCTCTTGGCGTCTTCAATGCAGGGGTTCTCTGATCTCCCTAACCAATTGAAGATTTCCCCTTCTTTTTCAAAAAATATGCCCCTAAAAATTTTTTCAATTCAAAAATTAGTTTTTGGATTTTTTGCATGTTTACTCATCCATGTAAAATAACTCTACTCATAACCTAATCATAAATATTCATATCATTTATAAAATTCGACTTTTCTTCTTCGTGCTGAAATGGCTGCAGTCTGACTATTTCAATATCAGCCTAAAAAAAACCAACCAATGACATTAGCCAGCTTCAGCGCCGTATCTAGGATTTATCTGCGGGAGGAGTTTTACAATTTGAGCAGGTGATTTCACTCAATTTGAATGATTTCATATTTTTTGACCTATTTGTTTTCTTCCCTCTCCAAAAGAAAATTCAGTTTAGGATTTCTCCTGATAAAATTACTCTCAGAGCACCACTGCGTAGGTGTTTTTTATCAATTCGTTAGGTACCTGAGTAAAAATATTCGTAAAATAGAATACTGAATCAAAATGAATCAAAAACGTACATTTTTAGGTGAACAAAATCGTTCGCGTATGTGCTTTTTTGTGCGAAAAAAGAAAACAGAAATATTTTTCATGAAGAAGTCGGTTGTATAATTGAAGTTGATACAAGCTGATAATGTTATCTGCGAAACAATTTTCATTCAGCATAATATCGAAATTCAATTTCTATAAACCGACAAAATTTTACTCTCCCGTTCTCTTTTGCTTCAGTTGAAACTTTATCAAGTTTTACGGCTAATTTTATTTGTTTTATCTTTTATTACAGTCAAGACTAAAGCACTTTTTTGCACCTACTCGAGTTTTAGCGCGGACGAAAATGCAAATATAAATGAGCTCATGTGGTGTCGAAGTAAACGGTATATGTACTGTATAACTGACGTCGGAGAGAAGAAACAGTCTTACTTCTTCTCTCTCTCTCTCATTCTCTCTCTCACTCACTCACTCTCACTCACGCTCTCTCACTCTCTTTCACTCACTCTTTCTCTGTCTCTCTCTTGGTTTCCTGTGGCTGTTTATGCTCTTGTACAGAGTTGGCTGGTTTGTCGATATTGAGTTAAAAGTAATAAAACAAAAAAAAAAAGGAAAAAAACTCTGGCGCAGCAAACTGCGCTAGAAAAGCAGGTTTTCAGTAGTTAATCATCAAAAATCATACATTTCTTTGTACGTATGTTTTCTCATCACCTTTTCATATTTCTTTTTATACTTCATTTTACATATCATTATCTTATATTTCTCGAAATTTTTTGCGTTTATTTTTAAATCTTTTACATATATTTATACGTATCTCTTTTCATTGATCTCGATAGTTTTTTTTTTTTATTTTTTCTCCAATATTGATTTTCATAAATATCTAAGTCAACATCCCAATATGTTCGGTGCAACCTATGTACCTATTGAATTTCAGCCTTATGATAATTGCGTCTTAAACCCAATTAGTGGAATTTTTGGCAGTTCCCATGGATAAACCGATTGATCGATTTTCATAATACACGATAACAATTTTCATTAAGTTCAGAACCAACTGCGTACCAAATTTTAACCCTATCGAATGATAATTATACGCCTTGGTAGAACTTGTGTCAGCCCCTACGACTGAATAGTTTGACCGATTCTCATTAAACTCTGTACAAATTTTGCTTAGGTTTAAAACAAACTACCTATCGAATTTCAACTCGATCGAATGATAATTACCCCTTAACTTTCATTGGTAAAACTTTCGTCAACCCCCACTGCTGAACCATTCGACCGATTCTCATCAAACTCTATATAAGTTTTGGTTAAGTTTGGAACAAACTATCTGCCAATTTGCAACTCTATCCAATGATAATTAGGTGTTTACACGCATTGACAGAAATATTGTCAGCTCCTACTACTAAACTGCATGACCGATTCTCATAAAATTCCATACCAGTTTTCGTTAGGTTTAGAATCAGTAACCTACCGAATTACAACCATATCGAATGATAATTACGTCTTGACCTTTATCGGCGGGACCTATTCTGCCTCCAACCTCTCAACCTATTTTCACCAAATACAATCCCATTCGAGATTCTATGCCCAAATTTGCCCACATACAAAATTTCAGCTCTAACGGACGAAAATTACACCCTCTCGCGTGCTTACAAAATAAATTCCCGATATACGTACATACACACACACACACACACACACATACATATGAACGTATATAAATATAGACTGCGTATAATACGTATAAAGATATAATAATTATGAATTTCTGATTTTTATGCCAAAAGTCATGATTTATGTTATGAAACGCCAAATTATTGTACTGCCAACCTCCACTACGATAATACAAGCGATCTTAAGTAGCAGGTTCGAAAACCTGCTAAAAGAAAAAGAAAAAAAAAAGTCGAACGAAAAGATACCGACAACCAGTAACATCCGGTTTTTTATCATACTGCGCAAGAGACATTCATAAAATATATAATATTTCTATATTCGCTTAATCGGTTGACGTTGGTCAGTGTTGGTGAATATTCTACGGATATGTATGGTACATTACACCTTTAGGAAGAGTACCTGCATAATATATACTTCGTGCATCATAATATATATCGGGTTTTGTCCTCTACTTCTCTGCATGTTTTCGCCTTTATTGTGCGTCTCTTATTGCAACATCATGCAAAATAAGTTTATCGACGTTAATACGGTCGTTAATGGGCTATTACTTAGTACGGTTATCAATTTAATCCTTTGGATTATGCGTTCATCCGCATCTTCATACCTACCAGTGACTCCAGTTAAAAGTGTGTAAGATAACTGGAACCGTTATTAGCGATACCTGCGATTATTACGGGGCTCAAGATGATGGCGCCAGTGCAGACGAGAATGCGCACTTTAAGAGCGACGTACTATCCACTCTTATTCGTCTAAATTTTAAGTAGATGGTTCTTTGGCCGTTGTAATGCTCTTGTAATAACTCATTAACGGAAGACGATTACCCAACAGAAACGAAAATGCAACTGCTGCCTTAGTAGGCCTATACGTTATTCGGCTTACATGTTGCGCGAGTTCGTTCGTCTTTGTTGGTCAGAAATTTTTCAAATAAATTATTATACCAACTGCTTGCCACAGAGAAGGACGTATAATACAGCTGGTGTAGGTTTCTACCTCTTGATACGTGACCACTTTTCGTCCGCTCGTATAATACGACAGAGCAAAATGTCTTATATTAGTATGCGGAAATTATATGACCGACTGTGGAAAATGCAATGGGAAAGAAAAATGAACTTATTATCCTCGAAAATCTTTAGCCTGTTTCGTTTTTTTTTTTTCAATATCGTAATGAACTGTCGATAAAAAATCGTAATATTTTCGCTTTGATTTACAATAATCTTAATTATTGGCTAAACAGTCTCTACGATACGGTATTTCCTGGAGGTAACCTGACGGTAGGTGCTTACGATACGGTATTTTTAATTTTTTTTTTTTTATTTCTAAATTTGAATTAGAGATTATAATATTTTCTTCCAGTTCAAACCAAATACGTTTAATGGATTTCAACTCATGAGGTTCCTCTGCATGAGGCATGTATTAGAGGGGGAACCCTGCTGAGAATCAGTCTGTTCCTTGTTAAAAAGTTTTTTGTGAGTGGTTTAGTAGTGTAAGAAGTATGGTGAAAGATACAGCGCTCAAAATATGTAGGACTTGGATTTAGAGATGAAATTTAGGGGAGGAGATTACATTCACAAAGAATTACACTAAACCGTGAGATGGGGTACGAGGTTAAAAGAGATTATTAAAGAGTTACTTACTATTATTTCAAATGAGTTAATTTCGCGTTGTGCTAAGTTAAAGGATTTATGGCATAAATTAGGCGCAAGTGTACAAAATTCAACGAATAAAATTTTTTTTATAATTTCGATGAATTGACTTTGATAAAATAAAAATGCATTAAGTACTACCATCGATTTGAAACTAATGTTCGTTCTTCATATAAATAAACGTATCATTTATTTCCAACTTATAAAAAAATAGGTAGGTAATCTAGTTGCATAGTTTGAAAGGTTTTTTGTGTTTTTTGATTTTCTACCCTTACTATTAGCACAGAACAGCCTAATTTTTCTCTAGCACCTATTACGTATAATTACCTAATGTTATATATTCAAAAAAACATTAAAAAAAAAAAAATTAAAAGCAACTTGCTGGATTGTTCAAGTTATTGAAGGTCTGCCAAAACGACTCTAAAAACACTCGGCACGTGATTATATTATTATTGGTTGTGAGATGAGATTTTTTCAGTTTAGCTTTATTTGCCTGCCTGTGTAAGTGGCTTGTACATATAAACATGATTAGTGACTTTCTCGAAAGATTTGTAGCCTGTTAATCTATGGTACCTACACCTGTAGCAATATTATACCAGTTTTAAATTGACGGCGTATGAAGTTGAAAAATGATAATATTCGACAAGATTGTGCCAGAAACGTCGTTAATGCAGAATACTGAAAAAATGCTGAGGCTATTGTTCAGCTGTTTTAAACACAGTCCCGTGTGGCGTCGCACTTTTAAGTATAATTACTTTACGAACTATTCGAAAATATTGATTTCCCTTGTGCTCTGTAACATCTTAACGTAAAAGTTGCGTTAATTAATTTGGTAACTTCTATATACCGTTTTCGACGATTTGATCTTGCGATAATCTACAATAGCTTTCGACTTTCTGAAATGAGTACTTGCGTAATATCCATGATGGTAGAGTAAGCGAAAATGGCATTATGCTTACAAAATTCAGGCCCTTTGTTGCAGTGTGTTTTTGTTTTTAAGTAAGTTTTCTACGAAAATCTACTTATTAATTTTTTTTCTCATGGAAGGACCAGGAGGAACCAACTCTTGGATTATGTTTAGCGGCCTTGATAATGGTTGCCATAATTTAATGAAAAAAAGAGTAACAGATATATAAGTATATAGATAAGGGAAGTGCGAAATCAGTTTTTAAGTAGGTTTTCCATTGAAAATCTACTTATTAATGTTGGTGTCATGGAACGATCTGGAACTGAGGGTAGTACGTTTTTCGTTTTATGACCCCAGGAAAATTTTGGCACTATTTTTGAAAACTCATATGTAAATTTATTTATTATGTTAGTATGCATGTAGAGTTATTGTTAACATATGGTATAGGCCGTAATTTTTGTTCGATAGTCGCAAAATTTGGACCAAAAATTGGTCCTAAGTCAACGACAAAACCATTCGAATTTGGTGCTGATTGGTTTTATGGTACGTCTGGTAGATGCCGTTATGTTGCATTTTTGGCAGTTTAATGGCTCTAAAATGGGTAATTTTCACGCAATAGTTCAAAATTTGAAATAGGAAATCATTTAGAACTTTTCCAATATTGACTTTATTGTTCATGCCATGGAGCTGTTGGAGGGGCTAAACTCAATTAATGTTTCAAATTCTCTTCAATAGTTACAAAATCTGGTACGAAATATCACCTCTAACGCAATGACCACACCGACTAATTTTGGTTTCCATTGGTCAGTTTGGTCCTAAATTATTAGTTATTTAGTGTTTTTTTTTTTTTGTTTTTTTTTATCTTCGGATACCTAATATCTGTCAAACCTAATCGAGCAAAACTCTTCTTTTAGCCTAATACAATCATAAGACACTCAAAAAATCATCCTTGAAACCACCTCTCCTGCCCGTATTAGAACACGAGCCATCGAATTCATAGCCTCATGCTAAACCAACTGCCCTGTATTCCTTTAGGAGTTTATGTAATTTTTTATATCTCCCGTTATCCACAGTGTTTAATAATTTTATTTTATAAATAATAGTCTAATTATTATGCTAACTATCTGAAACTGCAACATTGTTTCTTTTGAAGATGACTATGATTTTTACCCTTATCTGGATTGACAGTCATGTGATTCGTGATTTGATAATTATTTCACTAAGAATAACTCTGTTCTTTTTGCCCTATTGGTGTGAAAATTTATGACAACTTCACAACTGTTGTGAAATTTTGGCGTTCTTTTTACCCAAGAACAATAAATTTTAATAAATTTTCACAACTGTGTGAAGTTGTCACAACTTCTCGCAGCAAACGTCCAAAAAGAACAGAGCTAGTGATTTGTAATTTGTGGTAGGATCGAATCCTTCTTTTTTTTTTTTTTTTTTTACTGATCTTTGAATTGTGATTTAAAATTATTTTTCTTGCAATTTTCTCCATTCCTGAATGATTTTGTTTATGACCTCGGGGTCCTCATTTCCATTCGTCAGCTCTCGGGGAGAATTTTGATATCTAGTATCACTTCTTTTACTTTTTACTTATTTTATTTTTTAGTCTTCTAGGTTCTGTATGTTTTTCTGATTATCCTTGAAGGTTGAGGCAGGAGCTATAAGTTTAAAAGAATTTTGAATAATCAGTAGGTACTTAATTATTCTTTGATTATTTGAATACATAACTTTGAAAGCCTACTTTTTCTAGAGGAGTGTAGCTGTGCCAAAGGTTTTTTCTTTTATTATGCTACTACTCACTTCCACGTCGGATATCGTAATTTAGTCATTGTTACGCCATGGAAACTCCTCCAATTGTCTTAAGGCTATTATCACACTCGCTCATCGGTAACCAAAATTTTTTTTTCCTTGCTGTAATTCCTGACGGTTCCTACAGACCGTTTGATTTGACCGAACCTATTAAATTTGCTTCAATCTGTTGATTTTTTTTCTCGTCTAATATTTCACATTGCGGGAGGTTTCTGATAATTATACCCTTTGGTCATTTCGATACAGTTCGAATATAACGACCCAAGTCTCTCCCACATTATTACACGGATTCTCGTTAGGGGGTTAGAAAATGAGCATCAACATAGAACTGATTTTTATTTCGTATTGCAACAATGTGTGATTATACTGCACGATGATGTGCACCCTATGGCCGAAAATTCAGTATTGTAATATTTTATTTAATTGTTTTAAAGTGATCGTTATTAAAACAGAAAAAAACCAAAAAATAAAATAAAAACCAATTCATATGGTACCTAACTATATACCATACCATGACGAATATAATACCGTCGTAGCATATGATTTTATCTGTTTCGGTCGATTGATTTGAAGAATACTCCAGCGATAAATAAAAAACAAAAAATTGCTTTGGCTTTTAGGTGACAAAACTAAAGTAGGTAATAATTCTCTTTTTATAGGTAATGACCAAAACTGGGCACCCAATTATGCAGGAGCTGAAATTTTTTTCGCTCCATTATGACGTTTTTTCGGGTTCATTATAAGGTAGGCGTAAATCAGTGTAGGACTCGAATAAGAGAAAAGATTTTGGCCTTGTTGGACAATGACATGTGATCCGTGAATTTGTGTCCCCCCCCCAAAAAAAAAAGAAAAAAAGAAGAGATAAATCCACGCCATCTTAAGACAGAAATAAAAGAAATTTAGATGGTTCACTGAACAACCTCATCATTCTGTTTCACATTACGAGTATATATTATGTGGTCATTATAAAGTATTCTCGTTTCTAACATTGTGGCTGTGAGTCATTCGAAGGAGCAAATTCTGAATGGAATAATTATGCAGACAAAGAGATTAGCCTACACGAAAAGAGCTCGCTTGACCTTATGTTTGAAATTTTTTCGTTGGTTTATCACGGATGAACGGTTATGAAACCAAAAATGCTCTCCTCAGCGGTTATTTATATTTACTTATGAAAAATATGAATCCTCTCGAGCTGCTTATGAATTAGACCAATTAAAGGAGAGATCAATGAAATTACTTTAAGGCTATCATCGAGCAAAATAAAATGAAAGAAAGATAACAAGGCGAAGCAAATTTGAGCGAAGACAAATGAGAATAATGTTGCAGAATCTTAGGTAAGAAGAAGTAAAGAAGGCATCTAGACATGGATGTGCTACCAAGTCCTATTTGGTAATGGAATTATTTACTATTATTTATTTTATTTTGGTCTCTGTTGGGATTATAGTGAAATCCCAAAAAGTACTTTACGATCAACGTTGCTCATCTGAATTTGGTCCATAATGCAGAATGATAATAAAAATATAATAGGTAGCTGGAATTTTTATTTATTTTTTATCTAAAATGATACTTAAGGTGTAGAAAAATTAAAAGAAAAATTGTAAAATTCAATTTAGTAGGTATATGTAATAACTTTTTCTTTTGAGGTAGGTTTTCATTAAGTACATGAAAATCTATTGATTTTGGTTTCATTATGAAGGATAAGTATCTGGTTCACCAATAAGCTTTGCTCGGATGTGGAAAATAGAAAAAATTTTGTTAGTTTAAATACTTCCTTAGTCATAAATCATAATAATCATACGCAGCCTAGGCCTAGTAAAATTCGCTAATAAAACATTTCCTATCCGTTACTCTTAGGGTTAATCACAAAGTTTCATCATTAGCTGTTATCACTTTTACTGACGGATATACTGAGATGCCCATAGCTTTGTTCTACGAATTTTCTGAAACTTGGGACCTATCTAGATGGTTTTCTCATACTCAAAAACCCTTATCCTGTAATTTTCAGCTACGTTGTTTGTCTTATTTTCTTTAATTTATTATACAAAAAAACCAAAAAAGAGGAGCCGGACTAAGTTCACGACAAAGGCTTAATTTATAGTTTATGGAATGAAGTCAATGAAGAAAAAAAAGCTGATGAGGTTTGAGAGGTGAGGAGAATTGTGTGCGACAGTTGTAGATATTGTGGATGGGATATGTGGTTGCGATTTTGGAGGGTGTGAAGAGCTGGATATATGGTGAGAATGTGAGTGAGTGAGAGAGGTTGGGAGTTGAAATATTATTAGTCAGGTCACTGAAGATTAAGTAGTAGGATCGAATTAGTTGAGGCATAGTGACCAAAGTGGAGACAAGTGATTGTAATTTGGGAGCAGTGAAAAAATTCGAGTGTGTCAAACCCTTTGACTATAAAGTACTGGATGGTTGGACATGCCAGCACTTAATAGGTAACCATGGAGTACCTTTTGACTATCATCGTGAATTTAAGGTATGTTTTTATGAACAGTATTCTAAATTGGTGAACTTAAGAAAAACGTTGCAAATACGCGGAAGGTACTCTAGGGTTGCCTACTTTTATGCCAGTATGTCTTGACGTTGAGAAGTACTTTGGTCTTATGGAGCTTTACTGGTCCAGTACTATATGGTCAAAGGTCGGACAAATTGTTTTTTTTTCATGGTTCAAAAGAAGTTGCTGAGTGGAGTATTCTGCCAGAGGGCCTTCCAAGTTTGTAAAGTAGTATTCTTGACGTGCAGCATATGGTCAAGTGAGGTGACACGTTTCCAGAGAATAACAGATAAAGAGTCCTAGCTTCTTAGATCATGTGGTCAGCAATAACATTTCCCGCTATGCTGCAGTAGCTAGCGATCCAAATGAAGGTAACGTGAAAAGAAACACAAATAAAAGTAATAAGGATTTGGATTCGTTGGATCAATGGGAATTATTTTTCGATTTTAACTGAAAACATATCTTTTATTTACGCAATTCCTTTTATTTTACCCATAAAAAAATACGGCTACATCTAGTGATGATAAAAAATTAATTTTTTTATTCCAAATCCTTTACCCACGTCTAACCATTGAAACATAAAAAAAATTTATATTATTCTATGTAAAAAATTGTCGATACTCGAATAGACATTTCGTCGAATTCAGATGGAGTTGAAGTCTTCGAAGAGAAATTTGTTACCTACTTCATTCAGTTACGAAGCTGCAGATTTTACTTCATTTACCATTCTTAATTGCTAATCTGTAACTTCCAATATTTTTATTCTGCAAGATATGGAAATTGAAAGTCCCAATTTTCATCAGATTTCTTTTTTCATTAATTATGAATTTAGTTGCGAATATTGATTACAAGAACGATTTTTCTCGATTATAAAATATCGCATTTAATTTTGGATTTGTTTGTTTTTGTTACAGGTAAATTTGTAGTGATAATGAATTAATTGGATCACTTCCGGCGTGTCCGTATCATCTACTTTATTGATATTGATCGCTCACTAATCCATACCGTAGACTTTTTGAATTGTAATGAATGAAAATATCAGCAGTGTAATTTTGAGAATCTAATGATTATCGTTTTTGTTGTTGCTACGTAAGTAAATATAAGCTTATTTATTTTGAAAAAAATAACACAAACAAATATCATTAATTCGTAATATACGCAACTTGAAGGATGAAATATTTATTTCAGTAAATCAAAAATGGTTCTCATTTCTAGGAATTCAATCACTATTATAAATCACAACTGTCACTGTTAAGCATAAATTATATTTTTGACGCTGCAATGTAGGTACAATAAATTATAATTGCCTTTCAATCTATTATGAATCCTTAAATTTTTTTCGAAGTTCAAGAGAATTAGAAACTTAAACGTGATGTAAAAATTAATTTTTTGTTTTATTATTAAACTTTATCGATTTAAAAACGAAATACTCTTGTCACTGAATGAATTTTTCGAAATAATATTCAAGGTTGCAAAATTCACGTTGATAGAGTTCAATATTCAACGATAAAAAGAAATTATGATGAAATTCCATTTGGAAAGGTAGATTTCGCCTACAATAGACAAAATTTCAAGTTGTGTACATTGCGCGTTACATTAATTATTACAAGTTTCAAGAATTTTATACTGAAAGTGATACACTATATTGAAAATTTCGGACAATCGCCATTCGGAAACTAATGAACGGATTTTGTCCATCCTTGAACTTGACTGAGATATAAATTCAGGGTGTGCACATGTAAAATTTTGTCTCGATCCAAAAAGAATTACGCCCACCAGTTTATTTACAAATTTTGTTATAACATATCCCATACCTACGTGTAGGTTAGGTATAGGTATGTACTTATACATATTATAATACAAACTGAAGTACACATCTAACAGACGGTATAGACGATAATATCACAAAAATCACCAAATATCTGATTTATTTTCTAAAGTTTTTTTAATTGAGTAAAAAACCATTCCGTAATTGCAGAAGATTTCAGTTTTTTAACCGTATTATTTCTTCAAAAGATATGCCCTTACAAATATATTTGTGGATGTACTTGTTCTTTATTGTTAATACGTGATAATTTTTATGAACTATTTGTATTTCTTGATTTTAAAATGTGGAAATAAGTTTAAAAAAAGACTTTAGGCAGAGATTAAATGAAGCACCTCTATTTAATAGTTTTCTTTACATGACTTAATTGGGCACATACCGAAACATTCCATCTAATGATTTCAGAATTTGAAGGTCATGGATCATTATTGTCATTCAATAAAGATTTTAATAAATAACAGTGACATACCGAAGGCATTTTTTGGGGGGAGGAGAAAATCAAAAATTCCCAAATGAAAACGTTAAAATTATGAACTGAAAATTTTCAAGTTTCCCTTTATAATTTTTTAATTCCAAAATCTTCCGGTATGGCAATTTTTATTTTTATTTTGGTTATAAAATTTTTAATTTTCGACCAATAGCTACGAAATATAAAACATATATTTACTATGGTATATTATAATTTGCTATAAATTTTGTTGCGGATCGGCTATACGGTGCTTCCGGTATAACTATTTTTGTTTTTGTTTTGCCTCTAAAATTACCAATTTTTGAACAATAACTACAAAATTTGTAACAAGTATTATAATTTTTTATATATTTTGGCGCAGATCGGTCGCACAATACTTCCGTTAACAATATTTTCGTTTTTATTTTGCCTATAAAATGCCTAACATTTTTTGAAAACCTACTTTTTCTCATGGAACTGCGGCTGTGTTAGTTTTTTTGATCTTATTCCTTTCAATATGAAAAATATAAAAATGAACATCTGGAATAAATCTGCTGATATTAACATGAACAAAGTCACCAGTTGGCGATTGGGTTATTCATTTGATAAGTAATTTTCATCGCACTCACACATAGACACTTATGCAAAACAACTTTAAATCTTAATTTCAGCAGTTTGGCTGAACCGATTTTAATTTTTGTGGTCTATAAACCAACTGTGAGATATTCTTCATATGTGGTATGAATTTTGAAACTTTCATTCAGTACACTGGGAGAACACTAGGGGGAAAGAATGCCAACTTTTCCTTATAATATATTAGATACATATAATTATGTGGATACAAGTTTTATGGTAAGGTATTTTTAGGGATTAGATATAGTACACTGAAAATTTCCCAAAATTGTGATATACCACTCTCAGCAATAAATAGATTCATCGAAATCTACCTAAAAGAAAAAGAAAATTGATAGAAAAATTGAATATCTAAGTACTTACAAGCATTGCTTTTTTTCTTTTCTTATTTGGTAGAAAATTTGGTATTTTCATTTTGAATACGGGAAGAATTTTATTTTATTACTAAAAATTTTGACTTTCAAAGCCTTGAAAGAAACATTTTTCGCTGAAATTTATTCGTTCAGTCGTGAAATAAATTTATAAAATTTTACCCGTAAGTATATGTTTAATATTATCAAGAATTTATTAAAAGAACCATAAAGAACAACACCATATATTCAAAATTTTTCGAACCATAAATAATTTTTTTCGTGAATCGTGATTGCAATTTTTTTTTTTTTTTAACATATTTTTATTTAAGAACTAAAACATCAGTTCTTTTTTTTTGTCATCATATCGATATTCCATAGTGCCTCCATATTTTTCATCCAAGTAGAATTTTATAATAATTTTTTTTTTTCTCGAAATATCAGCATTACTAACTGCAAAATGGTGTTTTATTTGTAATAATTTATACAATAAACCAACTTTATTATTTCAGAAATATTTCATTATTTGTTCTCGTATTGGTTGAAATTTTAATATAGGTATCTGATTTACATTTTTGTCTTTTAGTGGGACTGCAATTGTTTTGCATGCGTAAGTAATGGAATGGTCCATCAACAAATTTAACCTCCACAAATATTATAATATATGCAGAGGAACTCGCAATACTCTATGAATTAAATCTTCGTGTAGGATTTTAATTTTTTTTTCTTCTCCGTACAATTCAAGCCAGCACGTGTAAAATGTTTTTGGAATTTGTCGGTTTTCATTGAATAACCGTATCTCTAGTTTTTGTTTTTTAACTTTTCTCCAACTTTCGTTGAACCAAAATGAATATCGACTATTTTCGAATCGCAATAATGACTCGATGAAGGACTGTCATTACTGTGGAAAATAAATCTTTCACCTTAGTGGTTCGTTATTCAAAACACGCTTCCTGATCAAAAAATGTCAACTATTTGCTATGGGAAGGTATAGGTTTAAAACTGAAAAAACTCTAGGGCAGTAATACTTCATTGGAAAACCCGATTTGCCAATTTTCATCCATAATTTAAAAAAACAAAATCTAAATTCCAAATATATGAAAAATTCTAAAAATATATCGATAGTTATCGATATCTGACAAACATACCGATATATTATAGATATTTCATCGCTGGTTTCAGATAAAAAAATTGCGAAAAACTATTGATAGAATTTTTTGTTTTACTGAACCAATAGGCACAAACTTTCTATCAGACCTTGTCCCGTATATCTACCATAAAAATTTTAGGACTAACTATCCCTTTTTCAATCCTTTCAAGACGGTGAACACAAAATTTTTTCCTGTAATTTTTCTTCTCCCTGTTTCTCAGAAACTACCAAATTAATAAGCACTAAAGTTTTATCAGACTTGCACATACATAAGAATAATATCTGTAGTGAAAGTTTCAGTTCCATACCTTTTTGTTGTTTTTTTAAATCGTGAAAAAATGACTTTTTCAAAATTTTTGGTTTTCCAGTTTTCACGGAAACTACTGAATAAATGAGCACGAAATTTCTTTCAAATCCGATGCTATGTGATGACTATCTCTAGGGAAAATTTCAGCTCTATCTGTTTCGTCATTTTCTTAAAACTGTGAACATAAAATTTTGAGCGATGCATACATATAATGTATACCACTATAATAAAGGTAAAAGCCGGCAAAAATTAATTCGTTCGTAAAAATTACTTTACAATATTATTTTGCCAATATGCATGGGCCACTGTGACCCACATAGCTATACACGTATGCGAAAAAAAATTTTCGTAGCTTCTGTCGAAATAACAAATTCTAAAGTGTTAACCATATGCTAGCAAGAATTCAGGGCTGGCACAAGCCAAAGCGTCGCGAAGCGGTGTCTCAGACCTTGTATTATATAATTATATAAATGAGCTGTTACCTACAGCTTCACTTGCATAGTGTCCAGTAATATTGTTTTAACCCTTTTCTGTGGATCCAAATGAAACAGATGCAAAAAGACGAAACCGAGTGAAAGAGAGAGAATCATATTCACCTCGCCAACTAATAGATGTCAGACAATGAAAAAAGAGAAAAGTATAAATTGTTTTTTCAGTTTTCTTTGTTACTTATTTTTATTTGGTTCAAGAAAAATGTTTTGTCTGTTTTCTGTTTTTACAGATGGTAAAAACAAGCAACTTTGCCTCCAGGGAGGTTGAGATTTCCTTGATGGCAATACACCTTCTTTTGAATAACACAATTATTTCAGGAAAATATCATGCAAACCCTTCCAGTGGTACTGGGTAATAGTGTTTTCAACAGTTTTTAGCTCATAGTACTATTTTATGAACTATAGAGATAATTATAATATACTTACTTTAAAAAAAAGGTTGATATGGGAAAATGGTACTAATCGTTTTCATTTCTCACGAAACGGATAATTTTTATCATCCCCATCCCTAACCCTTTCGTGAGGTCAATTTTAATTTTCCGTATGCAAGCAAAGTGGGTAGCCCTATAAACCTAACTATCCTAATGCAAACTGGAAAGTTATAGATGTGAAGAATAAACTGTGGAGTCTAAATGTCAGGGGCTTAACCAGGTAATAATCTTCAACAGAGCTAACCAAGTGTTAAGAAAATTTTACGAGGGTTATTTGAGGAGAAGAGTGAGGGAGTTATGAGAAGAAATTAGTAGTAATTTGTCTTTGGAAAATTTATGCATGACTACTTGAATAATTTAAGGGGGGCTAAATTGAGACTACTCAATTTTCTAGGAAGTCCGGCCGCTGACTTTTCCTGCGGTTACATCCCTGCCAAATGCCCAGATTTTGTTACATTTTTGGTTTTGATGGTTATAAATTTGGAATGTAAAATTTGCCAAATGTAATGGACGCATTTTTACGATCCGTTACAGATATTGTTAATCGATCTAAATTTAATTTAATTTTATATTTGCGTCATGTTTCATTATATATACAGAGTTTTTTCGAAAATACTTTCAATAAATTTTTGCATTCCGAGAAATTTCTTTTCGGTCACGTTTTTCACCTTTTAAAAAAAAAGTTAATCAGAAAACAAAAAACTTAAAAAAAATGCAGTACCTATGTTGATTAATTTCGTGAATAATTTTTTTCTTTGAATGTTTTTTTTTATTCAACTTTTGTAAACGTTAAATCGTTTTCAACAATAATTTGAATCTGCTATACTTTTGTAGGCTACACCCTACAAAATAATAATTAAGAAGTGAGTGATAGTTTTTTTTTTTTTTTGGCGAAGATGAAACGATATTATTTTAGCATAAAAGAATTTAGGCTAATTTTTAATAGGCCAACTTTATCCGAGTAAATAAGTTGTGTATTCTGTCTACTTCATGGTGTATAAATTTTTAATTATTGCGTAATAAGTTAATTTATACAACGGGATGCACGATCGCATGTTTTTAATTTAGCTTTGTAATGTGAATATGAGATTTGGTTTAGTTCACACGCTATTGGTTAAAATTGGAAAAATATCATTAGTCACTCAGATTTATTTGAAAAACGAAACCATTGAAATAGGTAAGAATCAAATTATATAGGTCGAATGGTATTCATTTACCAATGAAATTGAAAAATTGAAAATAGTTCGAATTTTTACCCTGTATATTTTTCATCCTATTGACCTAATGTCTATCATTCATTCGTTGGGTTTGTTCTATGTAATCTCTGTTTAGTTAGTTTTTTTTTTTTTTTTTTTTTAAATTTCTATTGTTTCGAAAAAAGGTTTATATATTTCTTTCTCATTATTCTTAACTTTATTTATAAAATTAGTATGAAAAATGAAAAAACCAATAACTTATAGTAGGTATTCTTTTTTTTTTCTTTGATTTTGTTTTTGTTTTTGTTTTTTCTACTAATAGAGAAAAAGTTTACTCGCATACCTAATGAGTGGAAAAATGAATAAATACAATAAATACAAGTAATTTCTGTTTTTTAATTAACATGATTTACTTGTGGTTCTTTTTTATGATTCATATTGCCTTTAAATAATTTATGTGCGAAACGTGATGAATTGTGGAAAAACATACGTGTTTTCTAGTTGTTTGAAAAAAAAAATAAAAAAAATTAATAAATAAATTAAAAATTTGAGTCGAAATCTCGTAAGATTATATGATCATAACTACACAAGACACGAGATATTAATATTTCTGGTGAAAACGCAGCTTTTTTGCCAATGACGGCAATGACTAGCGGGTAAATGAGCTGAGAATTAGAGAGTAGTTGTTATTTTATTTCACATCCGCACAAGCGCCCCCTAGAAGGTCGATATCGTCCACTTTGGGAGACACTAGGCGACTACTATATATAGTGGGTCGATTACCTTACTCTCATCCTCGTTCGTCTCTAAAATGGATGAGTAGTAGGTGTATACCTATAATAAAAAGTGATAATGTGAAAATTGAAAGTAATTGCTCGGAAGGAAGAGGAAGTAGGTACGAAAAGAAACAAATGAGACAAAAAATAACGAGAATTTCGTGTCTATGTTTTATTTAATTCAAATGAACGAAAAAAATGAAGGTTACTCTTTTTTTGGCCTCATTTTACGCGCTGATTCTTCATCAGTAGATGGATCTTTGACATGGATTCTCTCTCGAGTTTCTGCTCTTTTCGTTGTAATTTACGCATTTTTTGAATTATTCAGCACATACTGCTCGATTTTCATTGGTAGGTATGTCATGTCACCGTGCATTAAGCCATAAATTTTACCGAAAGAAGAAAAATGTTTGAGGAAAGTAAACTGTCAGATATGAAATAATTTTTTTATTTTCATTTTTTATTCTTGCATATTTTCTGGAGATCCAAAATGTATATCTAAGTACTTCAGTACTTGAGTAACTTCATTAAGAAGAATAAGTTTACATTAAAAACGAGTTTTTAAAAGATAAGCTTTTATTATTTTTTTTTTTTTGGCCTTAGCCTCATGGGAAATAAATATTATTTTGTTGCGGAAGGTTGGCTGCAGTATTGGTGTATTTTAAAATCGCAGCAGTGAGTAATATAAAAGCTTATAAAAAGAAAATAGATACGTAAGTATGCTAAGTTTTGTACGAAATTGAGATTTTATGAAGATAATCAATGAGTCCACATGAATCTCGGAAGTTTTTTATATTGTAGGTAGATAAATAACAGTAAGGTAAAGGAGGCGAAGAAGCTACATCTTTTGAATAATTGAAATAGGTTTGGATAGGACAGATGAAGAGACCATATTTAGCACTATGTACTTCAAGGCCTCTTGCATCTTTTAATATCATTCAATCAAATGTTTATTCAAAAATAACAAAGTAAAAAAAAAAAAAAAAAACTCTAATTTTGGCCATCTTACCCGATGGGGTAGGTAAGATGCCACATAGTGGCGGCTAAGACAGCTAATGGAAATTTTGATGTATTTCAAAACAAAAAATTCAAATCCAAAATTGTTAAAATTTTTGGAAAAAATCTATTAAAATTAAAGAACAACTACATAGTATTATTTTTCTTGGCTATTGAAAAGAGAAACAAATCAGATCGAATTGTTTTCTAAAGATATTCTTTAGTTCTTGAACTCATAATATGTTTTTTCAATGTATTTCCCAAAAATTTGACTAGAAATAAAAATAAAATGATATAAGATGGTACCTATTTTAATTATTCATTGCCTTTAATCGATTTTTGCAATGAGTAATTTCAATATTGGTGCGGCACGAAATAATGACTGTCAAATCAATGGAATTAAATACTACTGCAATCTACACAAAATTTGATAATTATTTCATAAATTATTGGAGGAAATAGGACAGTTAATTCCCATAATAACTATAGTATCAAATTTCAAATTAATTATTTTTAAGCTTATCATCAAACACACAATTCATTTTAAAATAAAATGCAAAGAGGAACCAAGATTTCTTGTCACATAAACTTGAACAGAAGATCTGTTGACTATGCTGAAAATACCAATGATGTCATTTTCCCCTCAACAGTGTTGCCAACATGACTTTGTGAAAGTGTGGCATCTTCAACTGCACGACATCTTCGCCGCCTATACTTTACTTATAGACACCTACTTAAGAAAAAAAGACAAAAAATTTGAGGAAATTTCAGAATCATAACTCATGAGCTTCTCTTTAAACACACTCCGTAGGCTATTATTCGCTCAATGTGCTTTTTTTTTTAACCTATTTTGTTAGGCCTATTAATAATTCAAACTTAATTGCTTTAACCAATTTCAGATGACTTTTCTCTGGTCTCCTGGAATACAATAATTAAAAAAAATCGTCTCTTCCCATTGGGTCTTAAATACAATGCTTAAATAAAGACCCACGTAACACCTTGCACTGTAAATATGAAAAGAGATACTTTAAGCAACACGGGGGTTGCTATTCTTTAGAAATTTTTTGTTTTATATTTTTATTGGAAACTATCGAATTTAAAGGCACCAAAGTTCTATCAGACCTGTTACTTGCTGCTTATCTCTCATAAAAATTTAAGCCTTATCCCTTCGGTAGTTTTCTCAGAAATCTTGAAAAACAGTTTTTCCAGCAATTATCGGGCTTACAACTTTTTCGAAATTACAAAACTAGAAGGCACTAAATTTCTGTAAGACCTCCGACCATTTATGAAGACTATCAATTGAATAAATTTCTGTTAAAATTAAGAATTGACGACATGAATAATTATACGGTTTAGAATAGGTAATGTATAACAGTGGTACCTATAAGATAGTGAATTAAAGGTACAAAAATTTTTTTTTTTCTTGGAACATATACCGGCACCCTAACCCTTGATAATCTGTAATTTGTAAAATTTTATATTTTTGCGTCTAAACACTTATCATCAACAAATGGGTCCAATTTTGAGTTATTCTTTCATCCAATTTGATTTTTCTTATCAAGCCTATTCATCAAAAACACATAATTATACTGAAATGTAGATTTTATGAGAAAAAAATTAATAAATATATACCTATCGAGATAAATTAATGTTCAAAATTCCAATTTTTTAAATTATATTTTATGATTTTTATTGTAATTTTCAGACAGCTGATGTATTAAGAGGAGTTGGGGAGAAAACTGAAAAATTTCTAGGCTGAAAGAAAGAAACATAAATATGAATTTGTCTAGAAAGTTTTGAAAGTTTCGAAAGTTTTTGCGACACAAGTTCACAGACAGAAAAACAATATCATAACGTTTGAGGCAGCCGGTCCCTAAAAACACTCCTTGAATTAATGAAAAAACAACGGATTAGTCAATTTTCATGAGACGTGGAGGTTGAAAGCTAAATATGGCTCGTCATAAGCCAGATTCTTACTCTATAGTTGTTTGCTACTATGACAGTTCGAGTTACTGTAGTTCGCTGACAGAAAATTCAAACAAAATGTATTATTATATCGATAACTGTCGTTCACTGTTATTGCTGTAGCTGAATTAAACAAGACAGAAAATAAAATATAAAATTTAGTTTTTAGCAAACCAGCTTACTTAAGAAAGTAGCAGTCGAATTCTAGTTTTTAATAAACGCGAGTATTTTAATATAAATTTTGCTCGTAAAAATTTATTTTCCTGAATGTCTCTCCCGCAATGAATTTCTTACCTTATTTTCACCCAGAAATAATCATCTAAAATCGAACATAATTATCGAAATATATGATAAATGAGAACACTCCTTCCTCTTTCTCTTATGTCTCTGATTTTATACGCTCGAATCTATACTGCGTCATTAACATATTACGAGGTACCTACCTATTTAATGAAAATATCAGTATAACTGCCAATCTTGTTATTTGCTTTTTGAAATTGTGTTATGATGGATGAGCTGACATATTTTGTGTTCTTTTGTTCTACCTTCTGTGTTGTGAATTGACTTTGTTGCGAAGTGGGTCAATGTTCGAAATTGGTTTAAAAATTTGGACCCCAAACTCATGCAATAATTGTCATATCAGGGTGATGTTGATCAGTAGGCATGCCTATTATTCTTCAGGTAGTGTAGCGATTATGGACGATAATAGCCCCCTTGAAGGCGTTCGACGGATTCATGGGACGGTTTTAAGCTTCAAGATTTTCTGTTGACAACAACATATGTGAACAACATCGATGAAAACGGTGACGTAGGACGTAGATACCTATAGAATAATGTAAATTTGCCACCACATCGTTCTTACTATTCGCTTATAGAAGATTGATTTTTCTGGAGACACCGAGTAATTTTTGTTTCTTCTTTAGAAAGGGGTAGTAAACCAAATGAGATTTTGTGGACCACTGCTCTGTTGGATAGTATGACTTTTTTGAACCAAATTTTTCCCCGTTACAGAAGAACGGACATTTTTTGAGCAGTCGACAGGTTTTTTCTTGCAAAAGAATGAGACAATGTGAACATATTCAGAACTAGAAGAGGCTAAGCCGTTCAGTCAGTTGCTCGGTATCCCCAAAAGTTTTACAAAAAGACGAGATTACTTTGTAAACGTATTTTATGACTTTTGTTGCCTCCTCGCTTCCAAAAAATCGTCTAGTTAGTTGTATGAATGAGAAATAAATAATCTGTTGTTTCATGACTTCAGTTCGTGTCGTGTTTTTTTTTTGAAGTGAAACTTCCTTGCGCTAGGTAGTAAATTAAAAATGGTCATGCAACGAATCCTCTAAAACGAAATAAACTAAAAAGGGTAATGCAACGGAGCACATGAAATGAAAAAACCTTATGGCTTTCCTTCCTTACGAAAGCTAAGCTCGTTCAACTCTTATTTGATTCATTTCCCTTCTCTATCAATTGATGAAAACAATTATTGAGTAGGCTTTTTTTTTTTTAGAAAATCTACTTATTACGCTTAGTGCGGCATTAACCCCCCATGGTTGGGGGTGGTTACATTTTTTTGTTTCATGACCTCAGGAAAATTTATATAAATCAATTTCTTGTTCCCACGGTACAGGTCGTCGCAATTTTTATCCCATAATCACGAAATTTGGTACAAACATTTGTACCGAGCCAAGGACCAGACCTGTCGATTTTGGTGCGGATCATCCAGACGGTATATACTTCCTGTATCACCATTTTTTTTTTTATTTTGGCTATAAAATGCTCAGTTTTGCACTAATAGCCACAAAATTTGGAATAAATATTTACTTTAATTCATTGTAGTACGCTACCAATTCTGGCGCGGATCGGCTGGACAGCACTTCCGGTACCGCTATTTTGGTTTTTATATTGGTCATAAAATGCGGAATTTTACAACCATTTGTACGAAATTTGAAACAAATATTCATTATAATTTATTGTAGTATGCTACCAATTTTTGATACAGATCAACCAGGCGGTACTTTCATTAAAGATTTTTTTCCTCTTTTTTTTTTTTTTCTAATTTGCATCAACTTTTCTTTTTACAAAAATTAAACAGATATTCATGTTTTCATTTTTTTTATTTCATAACTTCATTATATATTTCTTTGGCTTTATTTTAAATTAACTGATTATATGTATATACCATATATACTTTATCGTCATAATTAATTTTTCATTTTTTTCAAGAAATAATGCTTTTAAATTTCACATTGTCTTAACATTTTGTCAACAGCTAACAGATTTCACACAATCATAACATGCAATTAACGCATATAAACTTAGACATAATTAATGTGACCATCAAAATTCATAATTCTTTTTCTCGAAACCTACTTTTTCTAGTGAAGCTTGCTGCGCTAGAGTTTTTACCCAGTTTTTTGCTAACAAGGTATTAAAATTGACCTCACGAAAGCGTTAAGGGTGAGGATGATGAAAATTATCCGTTTCATGAGAAAAGAAAACGATTGGTACCATTCTCTCATTTTGACTTAGTAATTATATATTTTTTGTTCACAGTTCTGAGAAAACTTGGAGCTGGTCTGAAAGAAGTTTTTCACCTATCATTCAATTAGTTTTTGAAAAAATGACAAAACGGACTGGTCTAAAATTTCTACAATAGACTTTCTCTACGTTGGTGTAAGTTTTTTAGAAATTTGGTGCCTATTAATTCAGTAGTTTCCGAGAAAATTGGAGAAGAAAAATTCCTGGAAGAATGATGTGTTTACGATTTTGAGAAAACTGCCGAACAAATAGTGCCGAAATTTTCACGAAAGATGGCTATTGTATTGGAGCAGGTTTGAGAGAAGTTTGGTGCTCATCGGTTTAGTAGTTCTCGAGAAAACTGGAAACAAATAATCTCGGGAAAAGCGGTTTTTAGTAATAAACATCGATAGATTAATATTTTTGTTAAGGATATGGATAATTGTTGATAGTTTTTTGTAATTTCTTAACCTAAAATTAAAATGAAATATCGGTATATCGGTAACTATCGATATAAATATCGATCACGATCTATATAAATATCGAGCAAATTGGGTTTTCTAGCGAAACATTGGTGCGCTAGAATTTTTAAAATTAATATGAACTTTTTTGCATTTCAATGTTTACGCAAAACCAAAAATGAAAAATCTGCCGACAAAACAATTCATTCTTCAAAATACAAATTTCAGCATAACAAGTTTCACTTTCACCGTGTGTCCCAATATACACTTTTTTTTCTGATCACAATAGTTGCAATAATGTGGGCTTTGAGGGAGGAAGACGGTAGGGAAAATATTCTATTCAATAGAAATATCTCACCGAGTTGAAATTAGGACAGCATTAATTAAAATAATGTTTATTTGTCAGCAGAAAACTTCTGTTTGTCCGTTTATCTGTCACTGTAAGACAGTCTTTTAAATTAGCCGACTAATTTTGATGAAACTTTCATCAATGTATTTCTCCAGTGTGTCTCCATACAAAATGGAAAGAGCTAACAAAATACTTTTTAAAAAATTTGTTTTAAAATTTTTAAAATTTTCAAAACTTAAATCCTCTCCTTTCCTTGATGAAATATCGGGGTTTAAGATAGCCTACGGTGTGTACCTCGAATGACATAATAAAATGTTAACCGACATATTTCTTAGTTCATAATATAAAAAATGAGATATATAAGCTGATTAGAATACATTAATCTTAGGTTTTTGGACATTCTAAATGGCCTTTGACGTTCTTTGTAGATACAGCTAGATTGTAAATTATTGAAATAAATATGCGAGAAAATATGTCGAATTTCCGTAGGTTGAGTGATTATTTAACATAGATACATAAATCATCAACCATAATTATGTCTCATCATAAGTAACATTGGCCATTGTTTGTTGTTGTTGTTGTTGTTGTTTTTGTTTTGTTTTTTTCTGACTATCAACCTAATTAAATAGGATAAACTGAAACTGAATAAGCTATAAAATCAATTTCTCCTTATATTTCAAAGTTTGCACTTTATGAACCATTCGTTGGCTGAAAATCGTGCTTTCGCTTACATTTTGGGCATCATATTGCGACATTTCGTTTGTTTGCTCAAGTTATCTACGCCGATTTCCCAGACCTGGTATGGGTCAATGTTGCTCTGATAAAAAATTAGTTAAAGTTTCACTCTTTTACACTATCGGCTTTCACCTACAATAGCAAATCAAAAATTCGTTTTACGTCGAACATCGAACCGAATCAGTTTAATAAAATATTCTGGTGCAAAGCTGGCTGTTTCTAATCGTAGGTACGTACTACTTGAATACCTAATTAATTTTATTTTAAACTCGAAACTAAAATCCTTCGTCACTAAAATTCTCGTTGGCTATATTACTGTCGATTTTTTTTCCGGAATTTCGAAAGATGAAGTTTTGATCTTACACTTAAGACGGAGAATATCTACTGCCTAAATTTATTTACTAAAATGATTTTGTATGACTGATTTCTGTGTGTGACGGTTATCGATCATTATTGTCCTTGTAAAAAATGAAAAATAAAGAAACAAACTTACGATTGCCGAGCGTAAATTCTTATAATAATAGACAAAAGTTTTAGTCATTTAATTTACAGATTTTTGGAAGGGTAGGTACTATACCTATCGAGAACAATCTGAACCAGTTCGTTTTTTGGTTGTTTGAGAAAAACAATTTTTAAATTTCAAAACTTTGTTGCAATAGTTAATAAAATTACGATAAAATAGGAGTTAAGAAAATATAAAAATTACTTATACCTATTTTATAAATGTATTGAATCTATGCAAAGAAAGAAATGCGCTTCGTTGCCTTAAAGCAAATACTGTATCATTTAATGTGGTACACATTTCTATTTGAGATGGCTGGTAACACTTCATAATTCGTTGTTTTAGTGGGATGTTAGTGTGTGACAGTGTTGAATGCAATTAAATACACACGTATAAATTTTTCTTATTTCTCTTTTCCTTATCCAAAATTTGCTTAAAAACTAATTGTACAAAAACTTGCATTGAGATTCGTGCTGGCTGCTTTCACCTTTCAGTTTTTATCCCCATAGTGAAAATAGAAATGTGTATTACATCAAAAATACTTGATATCACAAATACGCTGATTCTCTTAACTATAAGAAAATTTACCCAGTCACAAATCGTATTGGAAAAAAAAAGAAAAAAAAACATATTTTTTCTGCTACTAAGAGAAAAGAAGCATAGGATCACGTACTGCTGATCGGTAATCTCTATTATTAACAAAAACAGCACCGCCATATCTTTTTTGTAAGTCTCTTGAGTTTGCAAATGACGGCGATGAGTCAAAAGTTGGACCCATACCCTTAACTCAATTTATTAGGTAGGATTCGTGGATTGCCAGCAAAGCTCAGAACTATAAGTGAAGCGTAGTTGGTTACGCAGAATGACCCCCTCCAAAAAAAAAAATTCGCCGGAGCCACATCATACATGTTGGAACTGAAACTTTGCACTTCAATGAACATATCCGAAGATGTATCATACAATAAAATTATAAAAATTTATTTGATTAACCAACCCTTTTTGGGTTATAGGGGAAAAGTGCCCCAATGAGTGGTTCAGTTCAAAAATGAACGGAAAATTTGAACTCGGCGTCTCAAAAAACATAAACGACGATGTACTTTTCACTCATTTTTAAGAAAATAATCACTTGTTTATCCAAGTTCGAAATTTGAACTAAAACAGAAATTAAAAAGTAGATTTTCTTTGTTTAAAAATCCCCTCACTAACATTCTTCTATCAAAGTACCTAATATATACAATATTTATATTTTTTTCAAAAAATTACTAATATCACAAAATACGATGCATGTAATAAAATATACTGATTCAGTACCATGTTTTAAAAATTATTTTAAGAATAAATTTTTAATTTTTGAATCAAAATCATTATTTTTCGTGAAATGAAAAATTATTCACAGTTCTAAATATTCCGATTTTAGGAAATAATTCAATAATTCTCTTTCTTATAGTAACGAGAATTGTAGATTATAAAAAAATAAAAAAAAACAAAAATTATATGTGAAAAAAATCTTACACATTGCAAAATAAAGTATGCAATTGTCTACGCAGTGGTTACGAAAATATTAGAAAAGATTTTAGTGTCGGTATTTAAATCGAGAGCAGGGACGGGAGTAGGGGGTGAGCGAAAATTGATTTTTTGCTGAGATCGCCTTGTTTTTAGGTTAAAACAGGTTTTTTTCCTGAAGAAGCCTAGAAAATGAATTTTTTAGGACCATTCTCAGTAGGGTAAAATAGGTAAAATAATACTGAATAGCTAATAAGTTGGGAACGAATCAACCAATTAAAACCAAAATTAGTATGTCTGATCTATGTATAAAAGGTATTGTTGGTACCAAATTTCGTGATTATTGAAAGAGAATTGAAACTTTTATTGAGATAACATGAAAAATTAGCATATTTAACAGCCCCAGGGAATAAACCATAATACCAATAGAAACCAAATTCAGAATCATGTTAGATATATTTCAAATCAATGCATGTACCAAATTTCGTGACTATTGAAATAGAATTGAAACTTTTATTGAGATATCATGAAAAATTAGCATATTTAACAGAGCCAGGGAATGAACCATAATACCAATAGAAACCAAATTCAGAATTATGTTAGATATACTTTAAATCAATGCAAGTACCAAACTTTGTGACTATAGCTTCAAAATTACTCCTTTTAGAGTCATTAATCTGCTAAAACTGCAACCAAATTGCCCCATCAGACATACCGTAAAGCCTATCCGCACTAAAATTGTAAGGTACTGTCTTTGATTCAAAACACATACGTATACCAAATTTCAGGCTTGTCGATTGAAAATTGCGACCTGTACGCTGTTCAATAAAAAGCGCCTGTAAACTGATCTACCGGACTGACTATCAAAAACAATAGAGTTCTTCTTTAGATAAATCCGAATATGTGTTTCAAATTTCAAAACCATTCGATCAAAATTACGCCTGGAAATGGACTCACGCAAAATGGGGTACATAAAAAAATAATTTTCAAAAATAGTGCTAAAATGCTCAAAAAACCGTGAAACGAAAAACGTATCCTCTCCCATTTTTGGGTCTGAATACTCAGGTAATTTTAATAAGTAAATTTTTTTCAGTAATCTTTTTAAATATCGGGCTTTATCACGACATTGAACTTAACTATAAGTAGTAATCTGAAAATTTTCGTAATTTTTGGTTCAGCCATCTCCACCAACGGCGTCATTACAAATTTTATTCTGCGAGTGAGTATATAATATAAATTTAAAGAAGCTTCGTTTGGCTTCGACTAGCTTCTTTCAGTAAGTCCTACGCCAAAAAATTAGGTCACTTGAAATTTACAAAAAGGAATTTTATTATACCTACCCACTAGGTAATGTAAACGATATCTACTTTCAATAGTTCTCATGCGTAATTACACTGTCAATGTTTGAATCACTTGCTATAATCAATCCAATATTTAATTGTTAGTATACTGTTACTGTTAGAAGTCGCTCCTCTGTACACATTAATACTAACCAAGTGGTAAAACTTTGAGCCTTTATGACTTGTGACCTAATTAAGTTTTTTCATATTTTGATAGTCTTCTACATGAAAAATCCCATTTTGAATTAAATGATACAAAAAATACAAATTTGTAAAAAAAAAATAACAAAAAAAAAAAAAAAACAGGCTATTAGGGCCTTGTTTATCAATGTCACTTTAATCTCCCTTCACTTAACTTCACTTGAAAATGACTTTTGGCATAATTGTGTATTTAAGAGTGTGGTAACATTTTATTTTTATATTGGAACTCTCATAAGAGATACGATGTTCCCACATTTTTAAGTACGAAATTGTGCAAAAAACTTTTTTAAGTGAAATTTAAGTGATGAGAGATTAAAGTGACTTTCGTGAATATGGGCCTTAGTCTGATCTACCGATTACATACTCGAAGCCTTTGTGTATCTCCCATCGTGTCACTATACAATAATCTTATTAGAAACATTGAAATCTGATAAAAGAAAGGTGAACGACCTAACTCGGAAATACTAGCACAAAAATTCATAATTTAGTGCTTGAAAACATCGGAAACGAACCTGACTCACGTTTTCGTGGAAAAATCAGGCAAATTGTTGAAAAACAAAAAAGTTTCTTCTTTGAACTTGTGCGAAATATTACGCTTTCCACCCAACCGTCCCTACATTTATCGTGTAAATTTCTTTAAACTGGAACATCGCCCATGGCTCCCAAACGGTTCGCACCCAAAAAAAGTTGTATAAGTTCATTTAAATTCGTAAGACTACCGTAGATAATTAGCTTCCAAGATTGTGAAATTAAAAAGGATACACAAACTTACGCACACAAAAACACACCAGCAAGTTCAGTCATTTTAATCGGCATTAAACGCGATAAACGAATCAGATAAAAACGAATAAATAAACTTCAGTATCAATTAATTTGTGTGGTTTTTTCTTTTTTGGTGTTTTTTCCCCCTTCAATCACTTGTAAGAGGTGAAGAAAGTATGGCGTCAATTTGGAAGTCGATTAATTGAAAACAGTTGGAGGTTTTTAAGTAGATTTTTGATCTTCGAAAATCTACATATATTAAAATTGATCTTGTATTGAGCCCCAGTGGTGAGGGTAGGTTCGGTTTTCGTCTCATGATCGCAGGAAAATTTCGGAACTATCAGCAGAAATTCATATACATATATATAAATTAACAGGTAATGTGGCGGACTGTTTTTTTTATTTTCTATATTCATTAACCCATGTTAGAATGGGAGTATATCTTACTCCTTTTTTTCCCCCTAAAATTGATAGTTAGTCATTATTGAGAGCAGTTTACTTTTTCATATTTAGGTCGCCATAGTACCGACCTGTTAACTTAGAAAACAATATTTTTTTTCATAAAATTTTTGAAAAGTATTGTATAGAGTTTGTGTGTTGGGTAATGGACATCATGAAACACAAACGTGTCCAACCCTCAAATTGATGCTATGACTTTTACAGTCCCCTAAAAAAAAAACTATGTGCAATAAAATGTTCCACAGTTTTCAATTCCAAAATTATGTTGCCTGTGAAAAAATAAGTAAATTATCTAATTTTTAGAATATTTTATACAAAATTTTTTTACCGACAATAAACTTCTTTGTAGGATTGACCTTTAGGTGAAAAAATCAGGAAAACAACTGTAAAGTATGGTTTAAAACTTTAATCTTCAACCACCAGTTACGAAATTTGGTACAAACATTGAATATTACAAATTCCATCATTCTGCAAAATTTTGTTTCAATCGACTTAAAGTTACGTGAGCAGAAGATTTAAGGTCCTAATGTACCAAAGAAGCAGGTTGAAAGCAGGCTTGCTCTTATTTAATTTGCTAAGCAATCAATCAAGAATTTTCGTACGTTTTTTATTACCTCATAATACCCTTTATTGTAAATTTCCTTCACACTTTACTTCAAATGTAATTTTTACCAAGAATTTTACCAAATACTTTTCATATTTTGATTTCTTTATTGTACTTATACCTATTTATTTGTTTGCCTAAGAAAACCTACATTTTTTAGCGGAGCTAGCTACGCTAGAGTTTTTATGTTCGTTTTTTTTTTTGTTGGATTACTTTCCTTTTTTTTTAGCTGTAAATAAATAATAGCTTTGATTAAATTTCCACTGAAGGGGAGATAAATTATTCAACTTATACATTTTGTTTGTAATTTGTTTTTGTTTTTTTCGAAACGCCAAGTCATCATTTTACCGATTAAAGAGATAATATATCATAGTCGAACATACAGCTAAATCTTTTTTCGATCAACGTATTTATACCGACAGCAATGTACAAAAGGCATAATTACTTATGTGATGGTTTGCTGGAGAAATATGCTAAATTTTTTTTTTTTTTTTTTTGCTGATACTTGAGATTTATATTTTTGATTCTTGGCACTCCAACAACCAAAATAAACGGTCATTACGTAACATGCCTACGTATAATATTTGTCGTATGAACGTAAATCTTGTAAATTTTATGCACGCTTTTACAAAACTACTATTCATCCACAGTATCGTCCGGATGTTGCTAGACTTGCTCTCATAGCTTCCTACTCGCAGCCTTGTAAAGCCATCTCAAGATATTCTGTCTGGGTCATATAATGTGTGGAAGGTTAAAAAGTTTTGACAGATTCTTGTAAATTGATGACAGTAGAAAATAGAAATTCTTTGTGCCTACCGTGAATAAGAGCTAAAAATTTTTCATTAAAGAAATAAATTTAAAAAAAAAAAACTCATTAATTTTAATAAAAAGTAGATGTGTTATATAAATTAGACAATCATAGTACTTTTGTTCTTGTAAAAGGTGTATGTCTATTCTGTTTGAAAACAAGTGCGTAAATCTGGGTAACAGACTGTTTTATTTGGAATAGTGCGAAATTAGTTGGCTGAAGAAACCTTCATTATTCAGGTTAGAACGTGAAAAGAACTTTAATTTTCAAAAAACGTGGAACTTCTTAAGCTGACTTGGTGTGTAAGTTCTGATGAAAAGTTTATTGGGACTCGCACTCCTTCGCACTTCACACCTGTGAACACGTTTACTTTATTCTTTCTCATACGCGGTAACACTGATAATAATACGTACTCGTGAATGTCGTCATCTTGTTTATGAGTTGATTTCTATACCTGTTTCATTTCTAACCTGTTGTTCATTAGTTAAAACATCTTCGATTTGGTACGAGACTGTCGACTGTCATCTTCTTATTTATCTCTCCTACACCAAACCCCTGTAAAATTCCCTGTCAAAAATGCACAATGTTTGTAACCTATATCACTTCTCCTCTTATCAAAAAGGATTTTTAATTGTTCTAAATGGTCTTCAACCGGAATCCAGCTAGATGATTTTTTGTGCCCGTGAAAGTATTTAAACGGAAAAAAAAAATCAGATTTTGAAACATCACCGAATGAAAAAGCTTTAGCATCTTTATTTTTTCCAAATTCAAGTTAAAATCTGTTTATGATATGGCCCGTTTGCTATCTCCAAAAATGTATTTTGACCCGTGACTACAATAAGGTTGTAGTCCACTGTTCTTTCTTAACTCTTTATCTTTTTCGAATCCCTATCACCTCGTAGAATTCACACAGAACTAAAACCTTATAGGGTTGAACTAAGTCCTCATTTTGAACGTAACTTGTAAGGGTGTTGTTTACAAAAGGTGGTTCTCGCAGGTCTAGACTTCCCCTTGACTTTAAAAAAAAATAATAAAAATGGTGTGATTAGTGGTGATGGTGATGTTGTATGGTGGAAAGGGGAAAAAAGATAACTAAGAACATGTGAACACCCATCGTATAATGGAGCTATCTATGACCTTCATATCTTGTGTGATTCTAGAATTTAAGTGCAGCATTTCTTGGTCACATTAAATGCGTTTAATATTCGATTGAAGAGGTCTGTCCGTATATTCCACTGTTGATAGTACATTTATCGGGTACCAGGGTATCAGCTCTAATACATTGCACCAAAAATTTGTCAGTTTGACAGATAGTCTCTTATTTGCGTAAATTTTTGAAGAAAAAGCTCCTACACCTTGTCGTTGAAATAAAATTTGTCCATTTTCGAATTTCAATTTTCATGTTAAACTAATATCTATAATTACCTACCTATTCATTTATTTATGTATCTATCTATCTATCGCTATTGACTGCAGATTAAGACGATAATTAAAAAAACTCTTTAGAGGACAGTCTCTATGTTTACTCAATAAAAAAAAAAAAAAATCACCTTATGGTAAACAGAGTCCTGTTTCCAGCTCATTTAATGGGTTACTTTTACCTGAAATGGTATTACTTACCTAATGCAGGATGTTTCTTGAGAAACCATTCGAACTTTTAACAATTTATAGTGTACCACAAAACAAATAAAAAATACTAAATAAACTATATTGTCTTGTTGTCAACGGTTAAGGAGCCAGGTAGGTATGTATAGGCCTATGCTGAATACTGAAATTATGAGATGAACAAACATCTTAAAATTGCGATCTGTTTAGACGGACTCATAAAATTGGAATGTGGAAGCTCCACAAGGAATGCTAAATTTTCCTCAATTATCACACTATGAAAACAAGACGCGTATTTTTCCCATGTATTTTTCCATAAAAAAAGAAAAGTTTGAATTGATTTTATGAGAACGGGAAAGACTTTAATATGAATTATTAATAAATGTCAGAGAATAATCTTTAAATTTTAGCCAATTATAACGATAAAAATTCATGTTTAAAAGAAATTTTCTCATTACAAGATCAATACTCATATTATACCTATTTTCATCTATTATTCCGTTTTCGGCTGATTATTATCTTCGCCATCAGTGAGTATATCCTCCACTTTCTAATTCACCACGAGGAACAAAATAGGTTCTTTGCGCTTTCGCCCTATTTTGATTAATATCCCATCAATTTTAAGAATTAGGCTGATAAGTACATAACTGTACTTAATTATCTTGGATTTTTTAGTTCAATTTGGGGAACTCCTAGCAGTCGTAGCACTTTTTCTGTACCATGTAAGATAGTTGGTAAAAGTAAAGAGAACCTCTTTTATTATTTGTGATGAATTTTAACGGTCTGCATTGTCAAACAACAAATTTAAAGGAAATTTCTTGAAGCCTTGCTTCTAGTATAATTACTTACGTAGCTTCTCAAACACTGAGAACGTGATGCGCGTTTGTTGACTGGTTATTACCTGCTGGTTTAAAGCTCGGACGTCTTCTCAGGACACACCCTGTATACAAAAAGTATACAAATATTAAGAAAAAAAAAGTACACCAATGAAAAATCGTAATATCTTATTAAATTAACAAACACTCTTCTCAGATAATTTGTTTAGAAGGCTGGCAAACGAATAAGATAGAAACTGAATGTTAAAAAATTACTGAGCAGAAAATAAAAGAAAACGATAATTAGGTTGGTGTAAACTGGAAAATCGAAATCGAAAAAAAAAATCCAGCCGCAAAAACAGACGAAAAATTTGCGAAACTAATAACTGTAACGGGAAAAAAAAACGAAACGGAAAGTTGGTAAAAAAGGAACGAAACATAAAGAATTAGCTGCAAAAAAAAAAAAACAATTATGTTTATTGAAGTCATGTATTTCATCCAGCCTACCTTCTTCGATGTTTAAAAAGAAAATTTAATGAAAAAACGTTCTACACCGAAATGCCAACGTTTTTAAGTAGGTTTTCTATTGAAAATCTATTTATTAATCTCAGTATTATGGAACGATCTAGAGGTGGGGGTAGGTACATTTTTCGTTTCACAACTGAAGGAAAATTTTGGCATTAATAACTCGAATTCGTATATGTATAGGCCAATTTCTTGTTACTTCGGTACAGGTCGCAATTTTTATCCGATAGGCCTGAAATTTGGAACGAATACTAGTACTATGCCAAGAATCTGACCTATTCATTTTGTTACGGATTGGCAGTACAGTACTTCTGGTATGGCTATTTTCGTTTTTTGTTTTGGCTATAAAATTTTTAATTCTCGATCAATAGCTACGAAATCTGAAAAAAAATTCACTATAATATATTATAATTTTCTTTATCTTTTGGTACGGATGTGCCGTACGGCACTTCCGGTATAGCAATTTTCGTTTTTGTTTTGGCTATAAAATTATCAATTTTTGATCAATAGCTACGAAATTCGTAACTAGTATTATAACTTGCTATAAATTTTAGTGCGAATCGGGTCGCACGGTCCACTATTTTCTTTTTTATTTCGCCTGTAAAATTCCTAATTTTGGACCAATAGGAACGTAATTCGGAACAAATATTTATTACGATCTAACTATTAGTAACTTTTTAGTAACTATACTTACCTAATTTTATATTTTTCGAAAACCTACTTTTTCTAACGGAGCTGCTGCTGCATTAGAATTTTTTTTTTTTTTTTTTTTTCAATTCAGTCAAACGATTTTTTTTTCTTTCGCTTTCTTTTTCTTATAAATTATGCCTTCATAAAGAATTTAATACGAAATTCAATGGGGCTGCCGTAAGTCTATACAGCGAATCACGAGTGTCGATGAATTTACTTTTAAAGCTGAGTCGATTTTCTGGGTATTTTTTCTTACTCTTTTTTCCCCCTTATTCGTCGTAATCACTTAAGCTTTTGAAAGTTCGCATTTATTTAAATTAGAAAAATTCGATGTTAAGCTATCAAATTAATAAAGTGTACAACCTCGCCATCGGATGAGTAATCTTGAAGAATTTCTCTTGGAATAATAATGAACTTGAAAGCTATGAAAGTTTTTGAAATCATGAAAAAACATTCAACTGTATAAATATTTGCTCTACTTCGACGAAGCTTTTACAACTTCAAATGAATGAAGTGAAAAAATTTTTCTGAAAACGGAAGTGCAAATTCTGAAAAGCAACAAAGTACGCGAGATCGCTTTGTAGCGAAAATATCACCGAACAGTAGGTAGGTACCTATCTAACGAATTTAAAACTTCGAAATTCAGATTTAGTGTCGAAAAGCTATACCCGACCTTCGAATTACGTCGTAAGGTTGATTGTGTGCCATATCGGAGCTCCAACACTAAGATGCTAGAAAAACGCACCGAGATACCTCAAATATCTGTGGAAAGATCTATCTGCATTATGGGAACAAATTTTCGAATCTATACTATAAATTGAAGTTTCTTTTTTTTGTCGCAGCATCACGCCTCTCCCACTTGACGGATTTTTTCAAAATATTTCTTTCGTGTGAGTGCCTCTCTTTAGATGGTTTGTGCGAAGTTGCATTTCGAAAACTCTACTCCGAAAACTGTCATTAAGTTAGAAAGTTTCATTTTCAAACCTGTTCTTTTCGAAATTAGTTCTCAATTCTACTCAGTGGTGTTTATGTCGGTGTCAGTTTTGAGAAGTGAAAACTCTTTTAACTGAGAGCTTTAGTTAAGTTCGAAAGTTTTCGCCAAGACTTTTAGTACTGAACCTGTAACGTTCGAAAGTTAGCTCTCAGTTTTACTTTTATAGTTTTAGTCAGTTCTGAGACCTGAAAACTTAAAAACAAAAAGTTCAAGTTTCAAATTTCATCAAATCGAATAGCTAACTAAAAGGAAAAACATAAAAAAGAAAGACGGGTAGAATTTATGAATTATCTTGTTGAATCGAATAAACCGCATATTGTATCATACTTGAGAGCAAGGAAAATTTTACACACACAATTTACATAATTTTTGGTTACATTAGACTTTAAGAACTTGCCAAAACAAATAAGTTTGTGAGAAAATACTTGGTTTAAAATAGGCACTTTCAGAGCGAACACTCTTACACAGTACAATTTAGCTGCCAAACATCAATTAATTAGCCTAGTGTTAACAAATTGTACGTATATGTATGTATCAAAATCCAAGTACTTAAGTCTTACTTAATGTTAAGAAATGTTCTAGAATACGGGAGTGAATCTTTCAGAGTCAAAAATTAGTTAACTAGGATCTCATTTTCTGTTCTTTTTACTATTGTAGGCAGGGTCCTGAAACTTTTGGAGTCAAAATTAGGTAAATTATATCTATTATTTTTTATGCTTTCTACTATTGTAGGCAGTGTTCTCAAGCTTTCAATGTCAAAAATTAGTTAAATTATATTGTGGAATACCTTGTCATGGGAGGTATTCACACAAAGAAGGTTTTCTACAGTTATTGCGTGTTCTGCCACTTCATACTGTAAAGTATAGGAGAGCCAAATCCTCGGCAAACACTAGCAATTTTGTAGCCATTTTTGAGAGTTTATGTACCAAATTTGGCACATGCACCAGAAACACGTACGTACATATACGTATGGTATTGTGTCATCCGTTGCGTCATTTCTTAACACCGTCGAGGTGATAAGAAACGCTGGAATGCGTTTGGTATTGGGTTATGACATCAACGAGGGGCAGGGTTCTCAAGCTTTCAATGTCAAAAATTAGTTAAATTATATCTATTATTTTTTATGCTTTCTACTATTGTAGGCAGGGTTCTCAAGCTTTCAGTGTCAAAAATTATTAAATTAGATCTCTCATTTTCTGTGCTTCCTGCTAATGAAGGCACTGTCTCTGATGCATTCGGAACCAAAAATTAGTTCAGTTATCCTATTTTAAGTAGGTAGGTACCTATTTTTTTTTTAAACTGCAGATGACGCTTATAGTGTATTCAAACACAAAGGTTACAGCCTCGAACGAAAATTAATCGGTTTAACGATCGATTGATTTGGTCGCGAGTAATAAAAATATGTAAATTATTCGCCCGAATTTCCGATCATACGTACGTGCGAAAATCTTTCCTTCTAACGTGCGCCAATTTATTCGTCAAACTTTTGCGTGCATTCTTTCGTCGCTGTGACATTCAGGGCGGAAAGAATGCACTGATAGACAATTTTTGGCGGAGATACGGCTGCCCTATACTGAAAATCTCCATTCCCGTTTGTTACGGGCCCCCATTTCAAAAGGTTATTATTATTCGTTCATGTACGTAATTTCATAATTTCGTGGCATTACGTGGAAAAATGCTAACGCAGCGCAGGGACGACGACGACGACGACCGGAGTCGTCATTTGTCGTAAGTAAAAAGCCAAGTTTCCGAAGAACACATTTCCACTTATCGAGTATCGAGTCGTGTTTTCGCGTTTCGTGTCAATATATTACGATACCTAGTCGACGAAGATGGCGAAAGCATTTGGTAATTTACATTCGAGTCCTAATTTTCGGTTCAATTCGTAATCATACCTGGGTAGGTAGGTAATCTATACCTAATATATTATGGATCATGGCAGCTATCCTAATGCCTAAATCTGATATGTGATCCTACAGAGATGTATTACCGGACACGTTTGATCTGATGTGTAAAACATTGTGTTCGAATGTTTTTGGTCGGGCGCAATATGTGCGCGTGTATTGGTGCGCGTTCGTGTATACCTAAACATATTTTGCCGGCGATCTTGGAGGATTCATCTTCTAGCGTTAATTACCGTGGCGAAAAACGTAAAATTTGCTTAAAATTGAAAATGAATTCAGTTTTTTTTTTTTTTTTTTTTTTTAATGAATGTAATTCACCTTTGAAATGTGGTTCACCTTACGTATCAAGTCAAATATGTCTTCAAGCTCATTACGAAGAAGCTCGTTATACACTGTACAGTAGGTATAGCTTACGTGTGTTTTTAATTTGTCTTCTTCGTATTTAATTATACTTACCTACGAATTTATGGAAAAATAAAGAAGTTTTAATTCCACGTTTTCTTCTGATTTTCGGTGTAAAATTTTGCCCATTAGGTAGTGTTCGGTGTAATAAACGTGTTTTTATCGTATTAGGCACATTTTTGGCTGGTAGGTATACGCTTATGTTTGATTCCGATTTCAAAAATATTATTTCTTTATATTGTGTAGATTATTCTGGTGAAATTTACGGCTGGAGACGGCGTTCGACGGTTTGCTCTCTTATAACAAAAAAATGTATGTTTGAAATTATTGGCGAATCTGCTGCTAACTCAACTGATGGTATAGTTTGAAAAATGATTATTTTTCTTTGATCACTTTTTTCAATTGAATTTTCACAAAAACTTCTTGCACAGTTTTAATCAATGTTTTGACACGAGTAAAATCGAAAAACCTCTCTCTTGCCAAAAAATAACAAATTAGTATCTATGTTAACATTGGTGAATGGTCCATATATGAAATACCTTACATTGTGGAAGAGAATTCAACTACAAGAGGTAGTCTACAGTTTTGCGTTTCACCACTTTATAGACTAGGTATGGGTGAGCCAAGACCTAGGCGAATACTGGCAATTTAGCTTCCATTTCCGAAACCTTTTATACTGGTTCCTGTACGTGCACACAAGCATACGTATGTACAAATACATATGTCCGTGTGATGACTAATTTCATCGTATTTACAGTTGCTATGACAATCGATAAATAGGGCGCATGCGCTGATATCCCAGTTTGTGACGTCATCCTAAGAGTGGACTCTGGATTTATCATGGTACACAAGTTGCAACTTACATGCAATATTTTACAAGTAATTACAAACAAACGTATGAGTGTGTTTGACGTGCAGCGCACCAAAATAGCCTACCTTTCGATGGTAACTATCATCTTGCTGGCTAAATCCCTAATACCTCGAACTGGTATGATCTCCACAGTTCAATATAAGTTTTAGTTAATATGTGGTGATTAAATTCAAAACCAAGACCATGATTAAGATCAGCGGCAGACAAATATTAACAAAGGCTCGAGGCGGCTTTTAATTTTGAGGCCTCAGCTTCGGTTTTCTGGGTAAATTTTCGTGAAGCCAAAATGGGATCTCGATCTGTCTTGAAGAGACCCGCTGTAAACTATCCCCGATATCGCCTTTGTCCAATAGACATGTTTTTAATAATAAAAAATATTACCGTAATTAAATTTTATTGAAACCAATGCGGAGCTCCTCTGCTAATGGGGTGTAGTGACAGATGTGGAAAAGAGATGACACTTTACAACGAACGCCTAATTTTCGTATTTTTGGGTTGCCCTTTTGTACCTACCAACAATAACGGCTCTTTTTTAACTTCTACTCTGACCCTTACGTCTCCTTCCAACTGGCTCTTTGGTACATTTTGGTTTCTTATTTCTGAAACTCTGTGTACGCAACTGTCGCTGATGTACGCAAATGTCATGAATTCAGCCATTAATTAGTTTTGTACGTAAGTACGTAGCTGTCACCAAACTGTGGAGAGGGGATGGGCGTGCCACCCTCACCATCTCAATTTAGGCCACCACTTATCACGGTCATGATCGTAGTAACCTTAGTATTCCATGGTCAAGTCTTTTAGTTTGAGTTTCGATTTTGCCTATAAAGTTTTTATCATAATCGATTGCTAAATTAAACCGATCATTAATGTCATTCGTGTAGATATGATGAAAAAAAATTCAAAATTCAACTAAACATTGTAGATTACGTGAAGTATAAAAATTACGAACAATTTATGTACAGATTGTTCGTGTTTTTATGTAGGGTTCTGATAGGTCTGTTTTTGTTCCAATTTTGGAGGTTTTATAGCTCTAAAAATGAAGAATGAGGTTATGTCAAGTTTATTTGTTGTTCTTGCTTTTTCTTTTCTCCCAACATGATTCTAGTAGTTTTCAACGCATTTCTATTCTAAACATCTACTCAAGTTCTCAACCGCGTCATCTTTCCGTTAAAGAATTATCTTGCTGGAGTCCTCTGTTCGCAAATCATTTGGATGCTGGAACTTGTATGGATGTGCCGGTTTCGCGAATTAATTAGTCGGCGTTGTCAAAAAATTTCTTCGCACCAGTGAAAGCTGCTAACACTCTAGTACTCTTGCCTTTCACTTATATTGCATTTGTTTTTATCTCGCGTGCATATATCGATTTTTTTTCTCGCATTTTTATGCAGTGAGGTATTCGTATTTGATCTTTTAAAGTTGTCTCTCACAAGTTGGTACGCGCTTACGTTTTGACTACGTTTATGGCATAGGTCATCGAATCATCTTTCAGAAAAATAACTTACGTGAAACTTGTCGCGCAGACAATTACGTGGGTAGGTGTACACGATGAGATACTGTAACTAAATACAAATTTGTTTATTTTGCAACAATTTTGAAACTATCGCCAGTGGTGGAATAACCTTCATTCGTACTATCAAGTTTGTCGTAATACACTTTACATCTCTTATTTACTGGAATTAACTCGTTGCCCGATAGAAACGTATTTTAGAAAGGATATTACTTGGTGAAAGAAGTTTTCGGATGAATGTCCAAATTTTGACGAAAGTTGGACCGATGACTCGATAAAAACTTCATGATTCGATTATTCTTCAGCGATGTTTACACAAATTTAATGTTGTGAGAATTGTGAGTACGGCGAGAAATATTCCTGAAAGTAGGTTCGTAAAAATTACATTCTCTTTATTCGTACGGTCTAGCAAAACGGTTTCGTTGAAATGGAAAATATGCTACAGTTTAGGATGTATCATCCGCAGACCGAACCTGTAAAAAATTAAGCTAACTACGAGAAAACAAAAAAACCATAAAAATTTCTTTAAAAGAGAAAAATTACCCTTTTAAAATATACCTATTATTTTATGTATAGCTAGTTTAAAGACTGGAATTACTGATGTCGGCGTTCTTTTAATTTATCATAATGGATGTAGGTTGGCTTGCAGTCGATCAGCTTCTGTAACTTAAAAAACAGTTTATCAAAATCAGTCCAGTAGATCTCCGGAAATTCACGACAAACATACATACTCATATTCACACAAACAACAACACCTACTTCTATAACCATTCCCACATCAATGTGTTCTGTTTCTCATTTTTGATTTGTACCATATTACAGTGTTACTTTTGTTGATGTTAATTTGTCAGTACATCATGGTCTATTTAAAATTTTTGTTTTAACATTATTTCACTGCAAATGGTTAACAAAACAGTTTTTGATGTATAAATATCTTAGCCCTCGGTCTAGTGTTATAGTAGGGGCTAAAATGAGAATTAAGGTGTGACGTCCAAAAACAAACGTACATCCTGGGTATAGGTGTTTGATATCACAATTCGAAGTATATCAGTAAGTCTCGATTAATCGCAGAGTCGAGACCACAAGTCAGCTCAAACAGTTAGGCCACCAGCCTACCAGCAAAAACTCCCAAGGCCTACGAAGTATGTTGAGCAATTTCGAGTAAATGGAATAAATAAATTGGCCAACCCATTATCACAGTTCACGTTTTTATTACAGTAAAAAGGTTACTTACAATATGGTAAAAGAGTTTCTGGTCATGCAGGTATCACAAAATCAGTCTTGCCTTGTGGTCATCGATGTCCAGTGAACCAACAGATTCCAACTAAGTGTGTTCCTTGTTGGAATCGAAAAACAGTATAACAGACTATACAGTTTCTGCTAATGGCATTCACATTTGTATAGTTTTGGTAAAAACAACTTGAAAAAAGGTGACTTGTTGTCGAATCAAAAGCTGTAGTATGTCGTGAATAGGTAATATTTTGTATTCACGACGAACGGATTTCATCACGTATAAAACAAAACTGACTGTTCACAGTTCAACCAAATTTGTGAACAGTCGAGAGAGAGATAAGGTGTCCCTATCGTAAAGTTTAATGACAATTGTAATTTGTTGGTGATGTGAGAGGAAGGCTGTAGGTAATCAGATGTCACAACGGATTGTAACTTGTACATCTTACAGTATTGTAACTGTTGGCATGTAGGTGTATGGTTGTGTGCATGTGCAACGTGCACACTCATAACCACACTATTATGTTTTTACATCAATATTTCATGAGTCCCCATCGGAACACACACCATTTTTTTTAAATAATTTAAAAACTATGACATAAATTCTAAAAACAGTAATAATATGAAACTTAAATGGGATTACCTTCTATCATTTAAAAAAATATTTATAAAAATCGGTCCTGTAGTTCACCATAAATTTGCGGACAAACATAGTTATATAACTTATATTCATACATAAGGATCAAATTGTGATCTTCCTTGTTTTTTTTGAATCAGTTAAAAGTCCATCGGTACACTTTTTTTGGTTGCAATAAAAAAGGTTGGTGACTACCAAAATTTTGGGGGAATTATTTTTCAGCTTAATAACCAATACAATCAAAAACTTATGAATGTAAAACAAAAAGTTAAATTAATTATTCATAATATAATAATTTACATTTTTGTCACCTTATATTTTAATGTTAAGCTGTTTTTCATTGGACAAGGTAATACTAACTACCCATTTCTTCAAAAGACCACGGACAATATAATATGGACTCCTCCTCTTACGGGAAAGCTCGATTTAGACAAGGATTCTATTTCAGAGTTTATATCTGTTGGGTAAATTTTTATTTGATGTCTTTTTTTCGTGAGCATCGAAGTGTAGGGATAATGGAATGAGCATTGTGTTGCGACAGTTACAGGAACGTGTTAGAAAGAGAGAGAGAGAGTTATATTGAGGTATTGCTATCTCTATTTCACTCATTGCCAATTTATCAAAATCAGATTAAATTCAGCAAAAAAAAAAAATTTTGTGGTTTTTGAAACTTCCTTTTATATGATTTTAATAAGTTTGAAAAACATAATTATGAACGAATTAAGAATAATCTGTAACATTACAAAAATTTCTAGGTAATAATATCACTATGCTTACATCTTATTACATTAATGAGTGGGAGAGACAGCACCACCTTCTTCATAGCTCTGTCTTTTTAACAGGTTCCTGTCACTTTGTTTACATTTTGCTTCACAGTAGTGCTCGTTCCATTATCCCTATACTTCGATGTTCATGAGTGCCTAGCATGCAGCTGTAATACTGACCAGAGTGAGACGACGGACAAAAAAAACTCAAATAAGTTCGTGCTTCTGCTTTTATTAGAATTAAAAAATATATTTCGAACATTTTTTTTACATAGTACAAATTTTCTTTTTAATTTTCTCAATATTTAGCCACGTGGCAACTTTGATTCAACAAATTCTCGCCAATTTCAATAAGATGGCATTATAACGACGGGTTATAGTAATGTTATGGATTGTACATGCATGCCTAGTTGCATATAGACGAAATTTTCAGGCGCTTTCTAGGCACTCCTTCGCTTAGTCGACCTGTGTTTGTATTTGTTGTCTTCTTTTTTTTATGATTTGGATTCACGCTGATCGCTCTTAGAATCTCCATTCTCCAGTAAGTATAAATAGGTAGGAAGGTACTGAATCAAAAAATCCAAACTTCATTTGCAACTTTGCTGCATCAATTACGAATAGATACTCGAAATGAGATAATGTCCATACCCTTATAATGCGTCTCACTTTCTGCGCAGCGAAACTTATTTATAACTTATATATCGTAATGTGATTACGATAATTAACTGGACTACCTTAATTATGAAATAAAACAACAATTTTTTTTTTTATATTCTTTCACTTTTAAAATGAAGAACATTCGCTCTCTTTCTATCGTCGAAAATATTATTAAATTTAATGAAATGACCGAAATCAGCAGCCCATGCAAAACGCATTTTTTTTACTCTTCTACATCGACTACATTGTACTCAGAGTCTACAGTCAAGGTTTTCGATTATTATTTTCTCCCTAATTAGATGAATAATATTAAATTTAAAATTCGCGTCAGCCATTCACATTAAGGGGGTGGTACGTTTTTAGAGAGAAATACTTTTTTTTTTTTTTTAAGCTTCAATAACTTAATAACCTACTTTTTTTTAAACTATATCGAAAATGATGACGTCAGTGGTGAATATTATGAGTAAGAAAATTGGAAGTGGAAGATTTTTTTTAAAGCTAGGATTTTAATTTTAGTCACAGCCTACACTGAAAAATTTATTTTTCATACTTAAAATTTTTTTTACCTACAGCCCACGAATATGATTAACTAGAACTGGGTGGATTTAGTTTTCCATCCGAAATTCGTGTTCTATTAGAAGTGTTTTTTAACCAAATGCTTTTGAAGGAAGAAATAAGTATGTTTTATGAAAAATAAAATATAATTTACTATAAACTCATTTAAAAATGCGTAAGATTATTAGGCATGCCCCGGGGGTAAAAGGGTGGATCCTTGAAGGCTCAGCCTTCTTCTCAAACTTTTTGTAAATTTCAGGAATACTACTCATCCGAAAGTACCCAACCAATTTTAATCATTGTTATAATATGTGCAAGTTTCATCGAATTTTGGTGACTATTCGCACAGTACCTACTTTTTGAGAAAATTGGAAAAGAAAAATTAGTGGAAATAATTTCGTGTTCACGATTTTGAAAAAATTACGAAAGTAATTTGACCGAAATTTTCATGAAAGATAGTTATTATTTAGAACCAGGTCTGATAGGAGTTCAGTGCCTATTAGTTCCGTAGTTTACGAGAAAAATGGAAAACAAAAAATTCATAGAGAAGTGATTTTTCAATGATTTTGAGAAAACTACTAAAGGAGTTGGTCTGAGAGTTTCATAATCGACTTGCCTTATGTAGTTGCAAGTCTGATAGAAGTTTGGTGCCTATTAGTTAAGTAATTTCTGAGAAAATTGGAAAAGAAGAAATTGTTGAAAAAGTGGTTTTTTATGAATTTTGAGGAAATTACAAAAAAGGTAAGTTTGAAATTTTCGTAAAATTTAGTTTTTATGTCAGACTAAGTCTCATAGAAGTTTGGTGACCATTGATTGAGTAGTTTTCGAGAAAAATGTAAAGAAAAAAAACATTGCAGGAGAAAAACAAGTTGACTGAGTTCTTTGAAGTATCTTTTTCGTATTTACGACGCAGGGGATTACAAGTTTCTTTCCTGCATTGCATCAGTTTGTGTTATAGGTTTTTGTTTGGAATTGTAGATGAAAATTGGCAAACTTGGTTTTTTTTAGCAAAGTATGGCTGCGGTAGAATGTTTTTAAATTTTTAAATTGTTTTATTTTTAAAATTTTTTTATTTAATTTTACTTCTTACCTTGTAATTTACTTTTTTTTTAATTTTACTTAAAATTTGCAGCATTGTACTCCCTAAATGATGCAGAATGTGCAGGCAAAATTTTATTCAAATCGGTAGTGTAGTTTCAAATGAGTAGTATTTCTAGTATTTGCAAAAACAGCTCAGGAAAAGGGGCTTTGCCTTTCAAGCTCCACCCAGTTATTGCATATTTTTAAATTATATAATACCCTTTTGGTGAATGAATTATGTGGGAACTCATATTGTATGAGGTTAAGTGGCTTGGACCCCAACGACATTTGCCGCCACAAGGGTGGCAAATATTTGTCACAATGACATTAAATCATATGCACGAATTATGTTTGATTGTAATTACTTGTACATACATGCTAGTAATGTACGAGTACCAAATTGTGACCAACCTCAACAATATGATGATGTCACAATTCCATACACAAACTGGCCCATCATTTCTATTACTACAAGAAATGACACACTAGGCTGTTCACACGAACGTATGTAATCACTACCTATGTGTGTTGGTGGGTGTGTAAATAAACCCGTATATAAACAGTCCAAATTGGTTCTAAAATCGCCAGTGTTTGCCCAGGTTTTGGCTTACCCATATGTTTACATCTGAAGTGGTTGAACATGCAAAATCTGTAGAATTACCTTCTGGTGAGAATATCTTTTCACAACAAGGTATTCCACAAATAATTTCTCAAATCCATATAATAAAGTTGTAGTCGTCACATGTTCATCTCAAAATGTCAGTGTATTTTCCTTTAGAGGTTCCAGCATATGACTGAAAAAATTAAGTTTTTAACATGGATATGTTTTGTCTCTTTCTCTTCACTATACTTATATTAACATATGGATATGTTTACATAGGTACCAATTTATATTTATCTAGCTTTTTAGGTAAAAACTAAATTAATTAAGCGAAATACAACATGAAAATAGTTATTAAATACCCGTCTATTGAGACTTTAAGGGCTCAATATGACCAAAAAAAAAACTTGTGTGATATCCAAACTTTCAATCTAAAGAAACATACCGAATATAAGATAAAAGTTTTTGACAATTTTCCATCGTATCCAGAGAAACCGTTTTCCTCCACATCTTCAAGAAATAAACTATAAACGCTAGGGTACGGTAATACGATCTCTACTATTCAACCAATCAAAAAAAATTTTTTTACTGTCAAATGACAGCTGCTACATTTTGGGCAACAACTAATGAAGCATCGTTGAAGATGTGAAAAAAATTTTTTACTATGCCATTAGTGGTACTCCTCCCACTTGAGTACCTAATATTTCTATAACTTAGGTTCAAATTTCAAAAAAATTATTTTTCGAATATGTTAAATTTTATCGATTTGAAAACTTGCATAGAAATTTTGAAAAGTTTGACAGTTTTTTTTCTTCCTTTTCAATCGCCATCTTTTGTAAAAGGCTACCTATTACCTACCTTTTTTTGTCACTTTTTAAATTTTTTTTTTTTTTTCACTCATTTTTGCCTAAGAATATTAATCTTTACGCTTTTTTGACATTCGCGATACCATGATTGATGGATTTTTTCCTTCATATTTGTACATTATAATAAAGTGTGAATATTTTTTTTTTTTTTTCTTTAAATCCATAAACTGATGGTAGCTAAGCTATAAGGCATTGGAATAACATCGTATGTATATTATTATAATTTCTCTTCGTCGTTCTCGCGTATACACCTACGAGTTCTTAAAATCGGAATTCGTATATCCTCTCACCGTTTCAGTATAGGTATATTGTAAAAAGCTGTCGAATTTATGTGTACCTTAACGATTTATTCGGATTCATATTCTAACGTTTCTCGCTGCCAGACATTCCCGTTTGGGGTGTTAAATAATATTTTCCAATACTGCTGCTAGGGTGTGTACCTGTGGAATGGTGCACAACGTTTGCCATGGTGTTCACTCTATCTGTAGCGTGCAGCAGCCAAAAAACTCATCTCCGGTGTATTAGATGTTTTTATTTTTGTCGCACGGTTCAAAACGGAAAGACAATCGTCGTTTTCGACGCATATGTTGGTGATTCAGTGCGGATTAGTGTTTTGTTCAAACCTCGGCCGGCAATGGGGAGGTATGTTAGTACTACAAGAATGTCAAAAGGTGTGCAAGTAAACCGCATCCAATCATTTTTAAATTGGGTCAACGAAAAAACATTCGAAAAAATGGATTTAAAAAGTTATGTAAAAACGAAAAATATTTGAAAAAATGTCAGATAATACGTAAAATTCGATGTAAGAGGAGATATGAAAAGACGTGGTGGAATACCTTTGATCGTGAACAAAAGTGTAATCACTCGTCAGAAGGTAGTCAACAGACAATTTGCTTGTTTACAAATACGTACACAAATGCAGGTGAACCATCCTCAATAATCACTGGCTAATGACTACTTCACACTGAGAATTTTAGTATCCAGATTTCCACACGCACACGAACGCACATATGTAAGTAAATACGTATGTGATTGCGTTGATTGGCCATTAATTAGTTGTACCTTATTTGTAAACATGGCAACTGATGAGGTAGGACAAGTGCAGTTGCTACCAACATGACATAATCAGTCATAAGCCAATTATCGACGGTCCGGTAATTACAAATTACTTGCAAAGTGCAACAAGCAATTCATAAGTGTGTGATGTAGCGCACAAGGCCCAAATATCGGCCAACTTTTTGGCGAAGAAACTGACATCGAGGGGACCAAGCCCCTAATCCTCAACTACGATGGTATCCCCGCAGACATGTAAAACGAGATGAATGATTTCTGATGATTATTGAAAACTTGCTTGTGCTAGAGCTTTTTTTTATACTATTCTGATGAGAAAGAGAAACGTTAGTGAAGTACGAGTACAAAAATTATGTGATTCATTAAAATTATTAATTTCGTAGAATTATGAGCAATCCCAATGAATGAGTACAGGTTAGTTCAACCTTATGCACACTTATGAATTCACCTAAAGTTAGCTATACATAGAAACAGATTGTTTTTTTTCCTTTGATTTCAGTAAATTTTGTTTTCTGTCAAATTTCCAGAAGTTCGAACTTAAAAATATTGTCAAATTTTCATTGCGAAGTGTTATTTTGGTTCCTTGAATATTTTTTCTGTAAACCTTCACGTGCTATAAAAAAAAAAGGAACAGAAGAAAGGTTTTCAATTTTTGAAAAATATTTTCGGTAGGTGCTTTTTATTTTCAGATCTTTTTTGCATTATGTTTTTTTTTTTTTTACGTTTGTATTTTGACAAGAAAAAAGTAATAACACTATACTTTTCAGTAATGTTCGAGTTCCACGATGAATATTTCATTCTTCGTAAGTAGTAACCGTTCTTTAGCATAAAATATGATTTATATTCCTTTCGGTTTCCATTGTTGACTATTCTTCTGTCAACGTATTTCTTTGCGCACTTTTCTTCTTTTTTTTTTTTTCTATTCAGCTCCCCGCAGTTTTGGAGTATTTTTATTTAATAACAATTATTAATATTTATTACATCAACCTCTTTTCTTTCCGCCTATTGATTCAAATGTTGGTTTGAAATGAAATATTTTTAAACCGCTCATAAACGTGTATCCGATGACAAGTATTTTTTGTCTATTCTAAATAATACAGAAAATTTATGTTTTAATTTGCTAAAGGAATAAAAGTATTTTGGACATAATACGTAGTACATATTGATGGGAAATATAATTAGGTCTAGGTATACTAATTTCTTTGGTAGCCTTCATTTTCGACTTTCTAATATTTAGAAAATAATACTCTTCCGTTTCATCCTATATTTCAGCCCATATAGTTTTCGAGAAAAAAAATAGATGTACCTAAATAGAATCTTTTTGTTCCAAATTTTACGTACGCAATTTTTATTGAAGTAATAATTCTATTGTATGTTGCTTAGTTGTAGCGAAAATTTGAAAAAAAACTATAATTAGTATCACGTGTGAGTCCACCCTCTCCTCTGATGCGGAATAATAGCGTATGGAGTGGAGTACTCTTATTACTTATTCGGGAGACCATCTACTCTATGAGAAATTCAATATTTGGGCGTATACTCAACCAAACTATAGACATTTAATTTATCGACCATCCTTCATATATTTCCTTAAGTAAGTGAAACTTCCATTTTACCCTCAGTGGATCCCCATTGTTTGCAGTCTTGTGAAGGGGGCCGAGGTTCGAATAAGTTTGTAAACTACTGTTTTAACGGAACATCTGAAAGTGAATATACACTGTCAATGTAATATTGGTAATAATCAAATCCATCCCATTTTTCATCTTCACACATACACGAATATCATTTTTAGGCTTATAAATTTTATTGTCGACATCAGATTTAAAACTCACTCGTAAATACAGCTGCTGAAATTGTATAATGTTCATCCCCATGGAACCCGTCTCATTATTTTTACATTGGGAGTAAACGAACTCTTATCATACTTAATACTTAAATTTAATTTATCTATTACGATAAAAGCTGCCCCAAGGAATAGTAGTGGTTGCCGAAAAAACTTCCTCCCACTTACAAAAGTTTTGACATAATTAGATTTATAGCAGATATAGAACCCTGTTGAAAATTGATTTAAATATTTCTAATCATAGGTCGAAATTTATAAATGATTCAGATCATTTCAACTGATCTAACCTCGTAGGAATAAGTAGTCTGATTCTGGGATCATGGAGGACCACTAAGCCCCTAGACATTTTTCAAAAAATGATATTAATGAAAGAAAAAGGTGCGAGTTCTGCTAGGGCATACTCATGAAGGATTGATGTGTAAACATAATAATCTAACATGTCATATAACACACACAAACGAGAGTTATAACTGTAAGAGTTACTGCAGTTGCGAAATCTGACGAAATTCTCATTTATCTCCTACCGTAAACCGAGCGCTGGGATGTTTACACATCAGAAAATTATCAAAAATCTTTTAAGTGGAAGAGGCTGAGTTTCCTCCCCCACAAAAATTATTTGGTTCCTCCAATGAGTACAAATAGAATAAATTGTAAATTTCTAGCAGATTTAAATGTCCTTAGTTTTTGTTTATTTAAAATAATTTAATTAATTATTTTATATATTTTTTAAATATTTTTAATTAAATAATAAAGAATAAAATAGATATAATAATATTTAATAAAATTATTTTAATTATTTATAAGGCGGACAAACGTAGAAAAAAAGGTGTTTATAACTTTTAATGAATAGAAGATTAAAATCGTTGGAGAGACAAAAAAAATGGTCGGTTCCGAATACTTATTTCTCTCTTGTATCCTCATTCTTGCTTTGAATAAAAAACCCGACGACTACCGAATGCTCTGGAGTTAACCTACTTATACACATTTTGTATTTACTTTTGGATGGAATTAAAAATAGTTATTAATTATATACGTTTATTGTTTGTACTTATTGTTCGCTACTCCATTGCTTTGTAATAGCTTATAGGTACTACTTTTATTTATTTTTTCTGATGGAATAATTGAAGTTTGTGAATTCTGGGTACTCTGTAGTGTTGTTAACCTTTAAAAAGTGAAGAAAGAAAAAAAAAAAAAAAAAAACCAAAAATCAGCCTATCAGGTCAGTGACGGATATGAATGAAATTAATGAATATACGACGATGATCGTCGTATCCGTAACATTGCTCACGTGCTAGAAATTTTGCCTTTTTAATATGCAGGCTACGTAGAAAGTATTTTACGATAATGAATGGATCGCCCTGGAGAAGTGTATACCTTTCGGGCATGTATACGTACCACTTGCTCTGAAAGTATTTGTCTTTATCAATTTTTACGGATCTCACTTTGCATGTGTGAACTAAAAACCAAAAATTGAAAAACATAAAGAAAGAGCGAAAGAAAAAAAAAAAAACCAAAAAACATCGAGTTATTTAAAACGAAAAAGTTTGTCGACAAGATGTTCTCCTTATCTTTTAGTTCAACGACTGTTCATCTAAAAGGGGAATGAGCTCTATAATATGGTTGGAATATTGCGTCAGTATGGTCTCGAGCACTATTCGAGAAATAATTCTCGATTCGCAAACAAGAAATAGGCGAGAAATGGCTACGATAAGGAATAAAGTATAATATGTATGAAGTTGCAACCTCCAGCATTAATTTTGCGAAAATAATAATTATTCTAATTACTTTAATCGTGCGATCAAATAACGTTTGTGTGTACCTGCAAATTATACAGTAATGTAGCCGTTATATTTTGAACAAAGAATTTAATAAAAAAAAAAAGAAAATGCGCACTACCTAGAATATCAGATAAGTGACCGTGAGTGATGATGAAGCTGGACGAAATATCTGCCAATGGTATCAGAATTTCGGGACGAGACACGATCTGCTTTTTCGTCTTCTTTTGAGCCAGTGGTTGCCAGAGTGTTGGTCACTATCCTCCGGGTTGCAGCCGAACAAGGGGAAGGGTTGCAAATGGTTTTGCCAATTAAAACAAAGTGATCGTTTGTATTACTAACGTGAATTAATGTATTTTGTCTTTATGGTTAAGAGACAAAAAAACAACTATATACTGACCTGAAACAAAGACGTATAAAGCTCGAGCATAAAGAGGGTCCACATCTTCACGACATTTCCCGCTGACCCCTCCCCTCACAACAATACCATTTCTACCAAAAAACACATTTTTTTGACAAATCAAGTTAGTTTTTTTTTCGTCATCCAGGGGGAGTTTAGACACCCAGAACCTCATCTTATATACGCCCATGATCGGAAGCATAAATAGGCTTTTCAGACACTAGTGTAATGTCATAAAAGAGATCTTTCACTACCAGATAGGACCACTTTACATGTTACACCACACACGAAATATCAATACCAAAAATGGGTATCAATATCTCTGTAGTATTAAAATAATTAGATAATTTATTATCCACAACTTTGATGGTGGACCTTGACTTCTGAATTCAGTCTTTAAATAAAATAATTAAAAACAATTAACAAATCACAATATAATAAAACAATATTTTGTACATATAACAGTACAAGTAAATGTTTAGAGAACAACAAAATATAGTCTCAGTGGTAAAATGTAAGAACTCTACTAAAGAATAGTATTCTATGAGAGATTAAAACGAAGTACAATTATTTTGTTGAAAACGTGAGTTTATATACCCTTTCAGGGATATGTGTTTTCATTGTGCCTTAGTGTGTGTGTGTGAAGGAGAGATTACTTAATTAGAAGGAATTTATCGTTGAAATATATTCGAGGGACCAGTGAAACGAGGTCACCAAATATACTATTAGAATGTTTACACGTTTTGAGAATTGTAAGAACAAAGTAACTGTAAAATATTTACAGGGACAATTGTCTTATTATAAGGGGAATATTTTCGTGTTCGAATATGTTTGTTTATATTTATTTTAGATGAATATATACGTTACAACTAGCATCTATAGAGTGTAAATTTGGTATTTTGAAATAAGGTAAAGGCTGTAGTTTGTGACACTTTAAGAGAAGTTTCAACTTTGGAACTCAACTGTAAAATCAGTAATTTAAAGTTATAGCATTGTTTCATGGCTTTTTGGAACCAGAAATCTATCTAATATTAATCTTAAATGTTGTATCGAATTACATTTAATTATTTTCATAACTGATAACAATGAAAAATCCTTAGTTTGTGATACTAACTGTTTAGACAGTAACAGTTATTGCATTAGTTTGTGACACTCCCATCAAAATAACCTACACCAACTTTACTTTGCCAAATAATTATCTAATAGCTCCTTGGAATGGAAAATCTATCTATTATTATCCATTTTAAGTATAGTATTGAATTAAATTTCATTATTTTTATAATTTTTAATACTTAAACAATATAGCATCAAAATCCTTGATTTCTGACACTAATGGTTCAGTTTGTGACACTAATTGTTTAGGTAGTTTCACTAGTTTGCGACACTTTTGTTAAGAAAACATACAGCAACTTCACTTTACAAAATTAAAAGATTTAATAGAGAATACTGATGGTTTGTTTCATCAGAAATTTAACGGACATTAAAGTTCACATCTAGCAACAATACATAAGTCTAAGAATGGCTAAAAACTCAGGTGTCACAATCTAATTCATTGACTTTTTGTTCTTGCACTAGTTTGCAACAAAAGTGTTGCTACCTAATGAAATGACAAATTTCAGGCATTCGTTAGGTTTAAGTCAGAATAATAAATTAAAATTTATTATTGATGTGTAAACATCTTAGAGCTTGGTCTAAGGTAGGGGCTAAATGAGAGATACAATTGTCAGATTCACGTAACTGTAACTCTTACAATTGTAACTCTCATTTGTGTATGTTACATGACATTTTATTATGTTTACACATCAATCCTTCATGAGAATAGCCTGTAAAGCCTCAGTGGAACTCGCACAGTTTTTTTTTCCACATAAAATACATGCTTTTATCTATCCCTCAGGGTTGCTTTTTCTATAACAGTAATTCGTCAGTCATTCAAATCAATTGCTGGACCATGATTTATCACTTTTTGAGAAATCATCAACTGTGTTAGGCAGCTAGAAACAATGATAATTTTTGACTCCTCAAAAAGGTTAATATTTACTTTATGTTTTCTTATACCCATATGATGAATATTTTATATGTGTATGTGACAATTTTCAAAATAAGATGATAGAGGCAGTCTTAACAAATGCTGAATATCCTACATTTCTACAGCAGTACCCTTAATTTTTACCTATTTAGGTGGAAAGTGTTGCGAACCTATGCAGTGTCGTAAACTACTGCTTTTGCCCGACTATTTTTTTCTTGCTGGTTTCCACATAAAATTATGCTTCTTCCGATTTTGTAGGTTATTCCGTTTTTCTAATATTGGTTTTAATATAATGGCGGTGGATTGTCGATCGGAAATCTCGCCCAAAACAAATACGGTCATATAACTTCAAAAAATTCGGTAATCATTGGTTTAAGCCATTCGTTCTTCGCGGAATACGTGAAAAAAATACGCAAGTTTATTGCCGGTTGCGGATGAAAAAATTCTGGGAAAAGTTAAATTGATAGAAAGAGCCTCGTTTCGCTTACCTAGAATAAAACGTAGGCACATACTTTATGAGCTAGACGTAACGGTATTCAATGAAAAATCTGTGAGATGGTCTATCCTTGATGTCGAACTTCTGAAAAATTCAAGGAGGAAAACTACTCTCCGATGGTCGTCATCGCGAATATCTGGCTTTAATTTTTTAATTTTGTTTTTATCTGCGAATTTACATTATAGATTACAAATCATTTTAGTCAATGAAAAAATTACCCGATTCTCTTGCTTTTCCGCTTATTTTTAGTTTTTTCTACAAAGTTTCATCTGCATTTTTAATTAAAACAATTTCCATTGGTTGATTGAGCAGAAGGTCAAAACTCCAATGAACTGGAAGAGACGAAAAATTCCCTCGAATAAAATTGTACTTAATCAGGCTTTAAATTAAGTTCAAGAAATAATTTTGGCCATCGATCTGACTTAAGCAAGTATACCTATTATTTGAATTTAATATGCACTAATTTCAGCTATACGGAATCACAGTGGTGGTGAGGGGGACGTAAGAAGACCTCAATTTGTGTCATGCTCAACATTGTTTGTTGATTTTAAGTTAAAGTACAGAGTTAGTCTGAAATATCAATTTTATTCAATTTTTTCTTATTTCTATGCATTCTTGTGACTGCAATATTCTATTTTCCAGACGATTAGTGACGAATTAACTAATTTGTGGTTCCGTGAGATAATAATCAATATCTGAATCGAAAGTCAATAAATGTTATAAGAAGTTCATATCTACGGTGATGTGACTTTAAATTTAACCTAAGTTGTAGATCTAGATCTTATAAAGAAAGATGATTTCAGTCATTGAAAATTTCAGGGATGAATCTGATGAGTGAGAAATGGCAGAAATTTATTTACACACTGAATCAAACATGAAAGAAAACAATTTTTTTCGATTTCAACTTTTTATGTTAGTTTCTTCTTCTTCTCCATTTTTAGCTTTGCAGAGATGGGGAGCTGCCTACCCCTATCTATACCCTTGGTCATTCTAAACGGAATCAGGATAGTCTCTAGAAGATGTACATAATTGTATTCCTCAGTTATTATGCAAAAATTGTTTCCGATAGGTTTAGTGTGTAATTCGTGTGTAAATCCTCAAAACTTGGTTGGACCCATTATCCAATACTCTTCAGCGAATACTCACTACACAATAAGATATTCATGTTTTCAAAAGAAGGAACTGAAGAGTGAGGGATATCGAATGTAACTGTAAATGGAAATTTAGGCTTGATATGATTATTTGATGCTTTAAGGTGAAAAAAAAAAAAACAGTGGTAGTATCAAAGACGCTACTGATGTTTCCGGAAAATATCTTTAATATATCCATATCAATATGCAAAAAATAAATACCTAAAACCTCAACAAGTAGCCCCCTAAGCATGAAAATTCCCCCAAATTTCCAAGTCCTAAATATCAGCCTTTTCAACTGCTCCTGAGGTAATGCCCCTCGCCCTACCTATCTATTTATTTATTTTATTAATTAATTAATTAATCTATTTATTAAGAGGGCAGTCTGAGGATATTGTAGAGCTAGTCAGGAAAAATGTACAATGCCACTGATCATCATTTTGAACTTGGAAATTTTAGTAACTCGAAGGGTTTATGACATCATAAGTTTGAACTTGAGAAGTTCAGTAGCGAAGAGCGTTGATGACGTCATAATTTTAGACTGAGAAAATTTCAGCACTCCTAATTTTAACAGCTGGAAGGGATGATGACATCATAAGTTTGAAATTGAGAAGTTTATTGGCAAAAATGGTTGATAACGTCATAATTTTGGACTGAGAAAATTTTAGTACTCCTAATTTTAACAGCTGGAAGGGATGATGACGGCATAATTTTAAACTTAGAAACTTTGGAAGAAGGAGGGACTGATGAAGTCATGATTTTGGATTTAAAAAGTTTATCAGCAGAAGAGCTTGATGACATCATAGGAAATTTTAGCAGCAGCAAGTGATGATGACGTCATAATTTTGGCTGTCACATTTTTTCTATAATATTTTTTCCGTTACATTATTTTTATTACATTTTTTTTATGAGGCATTCCTCTTTGAAGGACGATTGCCGTCAAAAAACGAACATTGACCACAAAACTTGTTCTACCATTGAGTTATTTTATTATTTAGTCGTACTTTTGGAGATTTTAAGTGCCGTACTACGAGATAGTCTAAAGCTTTATGCATTTTCACGTGTAAGAGAGATTTCAATCTCAACAGAATCACTGAAATAATATAGTTTCGCATAGCGAAATGTGATGACAAAAATGCCTAAAAGTTGACAGCAAAAATCGTTTTAGACAGCAGTTTCATTACATTATAGCTTCAAAAACGAACGACCATTACCTATCTTATAGTAAGGATAGAATCGCGTGTCCACCACTTCGTTCTCATCCGTTATTTATCTAAGCGTGAAAATCTTTAGAAATATATTTTGAATTCGTTTTCATTAATCATAGATAGCGTGTGCGTCCGTAATATAGAAACTGATTTGATTAACGGATGATCGTCACAATGTTTTTCCTCCCGATTTCCCACTCGCTGTTTGCCTGTCTTTCTGCCCCCTTTGTTTCTCTACACGCATAATTATGTCTTATAGCTAACTCAATTCCCATCTCTTTATCGCTCTTTCTCTTTCCCTCCCAGTCCGTCTCTTTTTATTAGCCCGGTTCGAATGGCCGACATGAAAATTGATTCAGATTAAATATCTTATTGTTGTGCGTAAAAATTTATGCCGCTTCAGAATTCTATGGTATTATTATAGGTATCGTTTGTTGCTCGTCCATAAATCACGATCCGCGTATAGCATATGAATTGGTTAATTAAATACACGTATTTATTGGCTAAACATTGGTTTGTGCACTGATCATTGTAAGTCCCTTAGAGATGTTTGTGCGTGCGTGCGTGCGTGTGTGTGTGTGTGTGTGTGTATGTGTATATTAACAAGGTGCGATGTTGAAAACAAGAAACATTTATCAATTTATTACTTTACGAAGACGTACTATTCTGGTACCTACTTGGGTGAGATAATTAGTGATCTCGACCGAAAATAATATTTTACGTTTAAGTTCGAATCTACCATTAGAGCTCTGTGTAAAAAACAAATTTTTAATTATCTACTCACAAAATTCATATAAACGGTAAAAGACAACGGTGCGTAAAAGTTAGTTAATCGAGATTTAGATCATGCGGTTATAGTCTAATGGGTATCTTCAATTTTTACACAGTTTGCTTACAAATGGGTTGTTAGAATTGACATCACGAAAGGATTAGGGGGGGGGATGATGAAAATTTTCCATTTCATGAGAAAAGAAAACGATTGGTACCATTTCCTCACTTTGATCTAACTGTTTCTAACTTCTATTATATGTGGGTATGTATGTATCGACCAGAAGTTTATGGTCACGATTTTGAGAAAACTACAAAAGAAATAAGAGTGAAATTTTCATGAGAGATAATTATCATATATGAGTAGGTCTAAAGAAGTTTGGTGCCCATCGATACAGTAGTTTCGGAAAAAATTGAAAAACAAAAAATTCCAGGATAAGTTGTTTTTCCAGGATTTTTAAAAAACGACAGAAGAAATTAGGCTGAAATTTTCGTCTTTATGTAGGTACAGATCTGATAGAAGTTTGGTGTTTATCAGTTCAATATTTTAGGGGAAAACTGGAGAAAAAAAATTGTTGAAAAAAATTGTTGTGTTCGCGAATTTGAGAAAACTTCTAAATAGATAGGGCTATGATTTTGTCAAAAAGTATTCCTTACATTGGAACAGGTCTGACAAGAGTTTGGTCGGTTTTTAACTATAAAGCGTCGATCGATTATGATCGATATTATTGTTAAAGATATCGGTAACTTGCTATAGTTTTTCGTAATTTTTTCATCTATAACTAGTGTAGAGGTGGAGATCGAGAGATTCGAAGAAAGTATAACAGAAATAAACTTTCATCTCAGAAGTGCGTAATTGCAGCAGATAAAATATGAAAAGTACAGAATATGAAGTGTATGTAGGAAACGTATATGTACGAAAGGTTCACGAATTAGCGGCGGAAAGAGAATCAGTGTAGCTGCGAGTGTAAATGTATAAAATGGATTGTATGATTAAAGTCGAGTGTTCGCAGGAGTGTGAGTGAGGGGAAGAGTATTGGTGGTTTCAACAACTACCAACAAAATTTCGATGTATCCATCTGTTTGTCAGGTATCGATAACTGTGGATACATACATCGATTAAATATTATCGATATTATTTCGCAATTTTTTCTATTATTCGAAATTCGTTTTTTTTTTTTTTTTTTTTTTTTTTTGGCTAATTGGGTTTTCTAGCGAAGTACTGTTACGTTAGAGTTTTTTTTTTTCAAGTTAAAATTTTGAAGATATCAGTGATTTTTAACGTTTTTGTTTTAATAGGGAACAGATCATACGTCTGGAAGCCGGTGATGAACGAAAGCAAACCAAAAACTAAGACCATGGTCGTCGTGGTCTTGCACAGTCGAGTTTTTCTCTTGATTTTGGTCTTGCTTGATCGCAGTCAGTCTTAGTCTTGTCTTGATTTTGGTTTTGGTTTTGAATAGTCAAGAAGTGTCGGTCTTTATTGTCTCGTTCTTGTTTACACAATTTTTACTGTTATTGTTGTGGCCTAATCGAAGTTTACCATTCATGTCATTTCAAAATATGAACGAAATATTCTCGAACATAGGCATCGAATTCTCGAATACCTATTAACAATGTATAATGGAAAAACTCAAAATGGAGGCTCATTATCATCGTCGCAACATAAACTTACCCGAGTGTAAAGAGCCTTACCTATACCTACCTATATACTCTCGTACTTACAGTACCTATGCGTACTTCGTCTCGTCTGGTTTTTCTTCTCCTGTTTTTTTTTTTTTTAATCTTCCTTTTGGTTTCCATCTAATTTTCTTACTCTTCCTGCACCATTAAAGCGTATCAGTTTCGCGTCCATTCGTATTTTATAAAGTAAAGAAAACGCGGCAACCATATATCCTTGGTTCGTGTTGATATTCGTTGGCCATACGTGCGTGAAATGAAAGCGATTTGGGACTTACGTTCGATGAATATGTGCTCACCTTTTTTCTTTTTTTCTTTTTTTCTTTTCTTTTTTTTTTTCGGTAGAATTACATTCGATCCATCATCATCAAACAAATTCTAACCGCGTCCTTTTCCACGCTACTGAAGGTAGCTTACCTACCTATACTTAACTCTACAAAAACCGTCCAGCTATTTCCTATAAAAATTGAGGACAATCACCCTCTCGTATCCTACAGGTCGGTGTCTACATGTATATTACCAATTGTATGTATATATATATATACACACACACACACACATACACATATAGGTACCTATACAGCCTAAGTTATGTGGAAAACCTTGGATTGACTTCTGCTGGAAGGCTTGCATCGTATCATCATCGTCGTCATCTTATTCCCTTTTTAATCCGTGTAATTTTAAATCGGAATAATATTGTTTGTGGGTATGAAATGCGTGATTGGAGATGAGCTCATCCTGTGATACACGTATTCTACGAATAATAATGTTACGAGCAGACTACATAATACATATTATGTGACTTCGTCGGAGTACGGGGTGACTTACCCAGCCCATACGATATGGTACCAAACCATTCGTTAGCTCTCTCAAAATAGGATACCTAATCGAACTCGTATTACCAATGGCTGATACGGAATTTTCGCATCCATTTCTTGGTACTGCGACGCCGAACTCGAGCGCTGCATGCAGACGGCGAGCGAATGATTTGTTAGCGTTTCTGCGAATCTGTCTGCTCTGTACGAACGTAATAATTAACGACAAATGGTCAAACCTTCTTGCATAATAGATATACAGGCACCAACCGCCTTCCCTGTTGGTGGGTGTTCCGTAGTTGAGGCAGCACCATTCTTACACCGCGGAAAAATAAAATCTAATTTAGTACGAACATTTTTTTAAATAAATGCCAAATTGCAATATAATGTTATATACTCCATATGCGCGTGGAAATAATTAAGCTCTAAAAATCGACTTAATTTAGGTGCAAACATTCGTCTAACCCAAAAATCCGACATTAGAAACAGAGATCATAATTTACCGTATGTTTTACGTGAATTAACGTAATCCTTTCGTACTTGAACCGAAAATTGAGCCAAATATCGTCCAGCTGCTAGCCGAAAACGTTCAAAAATTTGAGCCCTACGAGCGTCTAGCTCACTATCTTACTATAGAGCCTGTTATTAGGTGAGCTAGTCTCTAGCTAGTAGCCACTCACAGAGAGCTTCCTGTAATTAATTGCAGCGACTGAAGTGGGTGGCTACTTGTTTAAAAACTAGCCTCTGTGAATAGCCCTTAAATGGGCGTGATTTTTTTAATGTTGTTAAAATGTTAACTGCGGTTCATTAATAAAAATGTACGTTAATGGGAAAGTTTATCGTGTACTCGTATGCAGGGATGGAATACCACTAACATTAGTGATAACAGTAAAGCTATTTACCTAAAAAAAACAACAACAACATCAATACTGGAAATGTAACCGATACTGGAATGTGTTATCTCGGTTATAACATAACGATATCGATACTGATACTGATGCTAGTACCACTAAAACCAATTTCCACTCAATGACGGTATTTCTCAATACTGTAATACACAATATCATTAGTGGAGCAAAACCTAAATAAAATATTTCGGTACTGGTATTTGTAAAAAATTGAAATTTCTCATCGGTATCTTCGTTATAATCAGTGGTGAAGTGTGACAAATGTAGTTAGATAGACAATTTACAATCACAATTTTATTTGTTTTGAAACCTACTTTTTTTTAGCGTGGCTTGCTGCGCTAGAGTTTTCATTTTATTTTTTAGATAAGGCAAAATACGGAAAAGAGTAAGCCACCCAAACAAGTGAATAACATGAATAAAAAAAACGTCGTACATTTACCACCCCACAATAACGAATAAGATAAAAATAAAAGGGAGAAAAAAAATCAGTAGTCCTGAACACATGCAATTTTGAACAGAGAGACATGTCTCACTACCACATTTAAAGACGGCTATAGAATTGTACACACATAAAATTAATTTTTAGCATTAAACTGTTATTTTTGAGACATAATGAAGAATGTCTCTCAGTTAATTTTTGTCTGAAACAAAGAAGGAAGAAAGGAAAAAGAGTAGGTAGGTAGTATGAGTTTTTGTATGATGACGTGCATCATATTGATATAAGTATATTACATATATAGATATATTGGCATTATGGATTTTTTTTTTCTTTTGGAAGAGGGTAGACACGGTCTCAGTGTCTCATAGCACACTTCGCCGCTGGTTATAATTTGTAAGTGCCAATCTGCCACCACTCATCCCTGCAACATTAAACTTTTTTCAACTTTTCAAGACTAACATCATCATTTCAATCATTTGCAAAGGGAGAAAAAAGAAAATCAAAATTAAAAAATACCAGAAACAAAATGGAACTTATAATACCGTAATACCGCTACACAAAAATAGTCAGTTCAATCATTCGTAATTTTGTTTGCAAGAAAAAATAAAAATTAATTTTCAAAAAATACCAGATAAGAAGTAGAACTTACAGTAAAATTCCACACCACTACACAATCGTTATAATTTCAATTATTTGTAATTCTATATAAAGAGAGAAAAGAGAGAAAATTTTTTTCAAAGAATTCCAAAAAATAAAATAGAACTTAGCCAAACCATCTCTACTCAGATACTGATGCACGTACCAGAAACAATACCAGAGAAAATTTTGAAACAAAACTAAAAACAATACCCAAATAGCTAGTAACACAATTAGAATACCAAGACCTTAGCAAAATTTGATAATGTAAAATACTAATATTGTGGAAACTTAATCATAGTGGTATTCGATTTCTGCTGTTACATTTGTGTGTTGGTTACGCCACACATACAGAACCACTCGACTGATTATGTTGAAATTTTTAGTATAGAGTATAATATTTATGTACTCCTAAAGAAGGTTTTAATGAAATACAGAAATGTTTAGTCCTCGTGGGGGCACAGTTAAAGTTTTAGACCCTCATCTCAACCCTTCTTCCCAATAAAAATTGATATATTTTTCCCATTTAAAACGTATATGTAAGGATATTTTTATATCATTCACGTCTAAATTAATTCATGTACTCCAAATTCGTATTTTCCTATATCATTCACCATATTTTCGTACATTTATTCTTCCTTTTACTCACGTCATTTCAGTCAAGTTCAAACTTTTTTTTTCAAGTCTTGATGTGTCTGATGGCATCACCTTCTCTTCTCTATAAACTGTTCTCATCCATATTCATGATGTCACCTTTTCTAATTCTTACTAATTTCTTAAAGACTCCTATTTTATGTCATTTATTCTACATTTCATTGGTTTCATCCAAATTACATTTTACTTAACATTCAATCATATTCATATCTCCTACGACACCTAATTCAAATCACTCAAACTATCACCCTTAGTTATTAGTCTAATGTTCTGTATTATTCATTCTATTAATTTTATTATAATCACCTAAACTTGTAACAACATACACACTCTTTTGTAATTATTTCAAATTTTATACACTTATAAAAATATAATATTGTCATGTATTTTTTTGTAACGATTACGCTGTTACAGTATCTTACTCGATGATATTAGGAAGCTTTTTCAATCACTTCCTTCCTGAGATGCGGAGCTCGAAAAAGTAATAAAATTTAAAATTAATAGTAGTGACAGCACCTTTTGGAATGGATGTTGAGTGGTGTTTAGGTGCTGATGCTTATTAAGTGTTATCACTTCTGAAAGAGTGTTCATGGAGATTGTTTACATCTTTTTCGACGCTATTTCCTCTGAAACTAAGTACCTGTATCTTCCTTCTGGAGTTATTTTGTAGAAAGCTGTGAATTTTAAAGTTTAACAATAATAAAACAAAATCATGTTTAAGTTATCAGAAATTTATATTCTCAAATTAAATATTTCCTTTCAAAAATAATTGTTTTGTACATAAAAACAGTTATAAAACATACTTATTCGTCCTTTTAGAACTTTTAATTTTTGCCACCAGAGCAAAATTCTCTTGTACTGGACTTCCCAACAGTGGAGTATATAGCACAGTAAAACAAAGGTCTGACCTCTGGGATCTCCAGAATAATTTATGAAAATTCGCCTGTCCACCCTATACTTCCACCTAGGGAGCACAAATTTCCAAGTAAATTTAGTTTTTAAAATTTTCCTTTGTCACAATTAAGTGATGTAGGCTCATGCTCTCAGAGACGAAGGGGAAAGTGTATCAAAGGTACTGGGTTCGGAAGGGTGAATTTTGGAATATAGGTATATATAATATTGAAATGTTTGAATAAAGTCTGTCAATTGATTTCCCCCGGGCCTAAAATTTCTCTGTGGGGCCTTGTGCAGGCTGCACTGAGAAAAACTCAGATTCTCGTAATAATTTGCATAGGTACTTATCTACTTCTGGCTGAAAATGAAGGTTTTTGATGACATTTCTAAAACAAATGCTACACGTTGCTCTTTTTTAAGAAAGTTGCATCATTTAAAATGAGGATAATCGAGTGGTAAAGAAAAACTGGATTAACTTCTCTCATCCAGGTCTCGTATTAATATTACAAATAACGATGATTTTTTTTTTTTTTTTTTTTCTGAGTGAAACTTTTGTAATTCCAGAAGATCCTAACAACTTCGTGTACGCAGACTGCATTCTAATTTTTTTTCTCGCTCTAGGGAGATGGGAAGATAGATAGATGGTCAGGGAGTACACTGGTTAGTGGACGAGGGAGAAATGTTGAGTGAGAGAAAATGATAAGGAGAAGGAGAGAGATAAGATTGTAGGCGGATTGAAAGGTATAAGAAGTACGAAAAACGAGAGGAAGAGAAGAAGAAAGGACACACAGGATGAGAGTGAGAGAGTAGACAGATATGTAATTTTATGGGCATTCTGCGTAAAGGGACTGGCTATTCTTAGTGTGAGGACCGAACGAAGCTGCGGCACCACCTTAACGAGCTGCTAGTGTTCAATATCTATTCGCGTACTGTAGTTACTCATTCCTGCAGAATTTTATTGTATTAAAATTTTCTTTATTTACTCAACTCCGGATGCGCTCGCTCGAGTACACTTGCCGCCCCGATCCCGACTGCAGCGAAGCTCTTTCGCTTTGCTCAGTCATTTCAAAATGGTCTACCGCATCAATTACCGAACACCTTGTACCCCAACCACCGATAATTATATACACGATGACACAGTAAACCGTATAGACCGTGTAGGTACTCTACACAATTTTACATTGGGAAAAACGCATCTCTTCTCGAAAATTACGCGCTTACGTGGTGACGACGACGATTACGACGACTGTGCGAGCGTCCAGAACCCGTTATCCAATTATCTATCGATAAATGATGCAATGACCTTGCAACGGCTGTACTGCAGCATCGCTAACAGCTGCGGAAACAGCAACAGCAATAGCAGCAGCAGCAGCAGCAGCAGCAGCACAAGCGCCTACGAAAATCGAGTATTGTCAGAGGTCGTAATCGTAGCGCGCGGAGAACGCGTGAAATATTTCGTTCGAAATTCGATTTGGCTAATTACGCGATCAGCGATAGCGATGCGATGCGATGCGACGACGACGACGACGACGACGACGACGACGAACGAGTAGCTGAGGGTACGCCGAGGTGGGGGGGGGCAGGGGATCGATAATTTTTCCAGCAATTCTTCGCGATTTTTCCGCTATTTTACCGACCAAAGAATACGGCGATACGCGGTCGCCCTTGAAGATCAATGTCGATGGAACGTGAATTTTTAATGCCTTATTTAATATTATTATGGCCTTACCAAATTTTCGCTGCTGCTGCTGCTGTTGACCAACCGATATTGTGTCTGAACTAAACGTAAAATTATTGGGGGAAACAAATCTTTTCTTTTGTTTTTTTTTTTTTTTTGTTTTTTTTATATTTATTTTTGTTTTTTGTTTTGCTGCCCTCTTCTTTTCTCGAATATAAAACACTTGACGATTTTTATTACCGACTGCCTCAGAAGGAGGTATTGTGTTTGACTCTGTTCCTGGCAGTCTAACGAAATTTTGTGCCACTCTACAGCATTCAATATTTATCGTACAAATATGAAATAAGTCTTAAAAAATTTGTATATTCAAGGTGAGTAACACTGGCCAAAAAAAATTGAAAAATTCTGCATACTAAATCCACAATTTTCATTCAAAATTTGGGGATTTTTTCAACACAAAAAGTAACATAACCAATCACAATCCAAGATTTAACATATAAGAAAATAACGCATGCTGATTGGGTCTCCCAAAAGTTTTTAGTTATATAAATATTTCAAGTGTCACCACTTCTCTCAGTAATATATTAGCACCAGTATATGTATTATGTAGGATTGGCTCATTTAAAGTCTGCTGATAACTGCTTAATAATAGTTATAATGAAAAATAATATCAGGAAGGCATATGTTGGAAAACAAACTGTGATTGACTCATTTAATGTCCGTTGATATATCACCTTTAAAATAATAATTATAAGAAAAAAATGAAAATACCATGTTTCCAGAATTCCCTTAAACCAATCAATCAGGAAGGTGTACTGAAAAATGAACTGTGATTGACTCATTTAAAGTCCGTTGATATATCAGCTTCAAAATAATAATTATAAGAAAAAAATGAAAATACTATGTTTCTAGAATTCCCTTGAACCAACCAATCAGGAAAGTGTACCAAAAAATGAACTGTGTTTGGCTCATTTAAAGTCCGTTGATATATCTGCTTCAATTTAATATTTATAAGGAAAAATAAAAATACCCCGTTTCCGGAATTCAGTCAAACTGACCAATCAGGAAGGTGTACTGAAAAATGAACTGTGATTGACTCACTTATGGTTGTTAATAATTATATTTCATATCCCATCATAGGTATCATTTAACTTTTTATTTCTCTGTGTCCAAGGTCTATATTATGGCTGACTGTGTGAGGAGGTATTATACTTACCAAATTGATGCAAAAGTGCTGAATAAATACACAAAAATACAAGCAAAACTGAGGCGAGGTCTAACTTTTGCTTTTAACAAAAATCATTAATTTAGAGAATATCAGATAGGTATGAAAATAACTGGAAAAAAATGTATATACCTCTTTTTTACATTCTATTTTATAGTTAAAATCAATTTTAAAGATCTAATTAGTTTTCTTAATATTCGATTAAAAGATATTTACTCATTGACCAATTCCAAAATTTAAAAAAAATTCGAAGTTCCCTATTGAGCAATAATAAAATAGGTATTAATGAAGAAAAAACAATAGGTTGGAAATTAAATTTGCTGTTACATAAATATTGCAATATGACCAAGCACCGGTCACTTGAATTTTTTGTATTAGGTATTTCATCATTGTCAGAAACTATGAAGATAAAGACGAATCGTAGAAGATTGAAGTGACGAGAGAAACATGGGCAGATATTAAAGATTCGCACTGAAAAATATTTGCAGCAAAAAAATCAAGAAATAATTAAATTTTTGAAAAAAAAAATGAAACTGACTGCGTTTAGGAACATAAAACATAGAACTAAAATGTTGAAAACAAGTTTTCTAGGTTTTGTAATAGTAATTTTTTATAAAATTGATTTACAACTAACGCAGTTGCTGGCACAAATATCTTTCAAGTTACATACATACATACATACATATATACATATATATGTGTGTATTTATATAAAATGGAAAATTTTTAAATGAAGCAATTAGATTTCATTTTATTACATATTTCTCTGATGCAATTTGTGGTAAATGTAACATAGATTTGACAATATTCTAGTACACAGCATTATTACATCTATTTAAAACATTGGGGAACCAATGGTTAAGAATGTTTAAACTACTTATATACATAATATGTTGAAAACTCTCCACTCACCTATTGATTTCAATCCAGTATTGATCTTCATATTAATATCAAAAGCTATTTGTGCCAGCGACTGCGTTAGTTGTAAATCAGTTTGATAAAAAATTACTATTACAAAACCTATAAAACTTGTTTTCAACATTTTAGTTCTATGTTTTATGTTTCTAAAATCAGTCGGTTTCATTTTTTTTTTTTCAAAAATTTAATTATTCTTTTTGCCATAAAGGTAGGTACTCGAAAATTATTATTACAGAAAAATGGACACGCTGCGGTGGTTCAAAACAAAAAAATAAATAAATAAATAAATAAAAATGAAAAAATGAAAATCAACGTGTTTTGGTCGCGTGTGAAATTCAAAAGGTAAATGGTTAGGTCAGATTTCCGGCAATGCATTATAATTTTTTAAGGTCTGTTCTTTTATTCTTTATTTTCCGCGTGTTTTATTTGCGTTAAAATTGTGCAAATTTGATTTAAATGGTTTTTACTGTCCTGGCTGCGGTGGAAGGCCAGACTTGTGTGCGATACATTGTTTGGCAGCAATAGAGTGTGAATTTGCTCGCGAACGTTCTGTTTGTCTTTTGTTTTCTACTATTGCGTTATTTTCCTCCACTTTTGTAACCGCCGTTGAATTTCCATTGCCATTGGCCTGGCAGTGAACGAGAAAATATATACCTACGTCAAGATTTGCATTTGGCTTCGTCCGATTGGTATTAACGTTCGCGAATATCAAAATACATAATATATAGAGCTATTATAATACAATAATAAATGTATTCGAAGTGGAGCTTCGGGTTTTGAAAATGAAATTTATTTTAATGTTTGCTAATCCGATGGACGGTTCGAAAGTTTAGTCTTGATCGTCACTTTACCTACGTAAATTTAGTGATGGGCAAAATTGTTCATTTATGGAACCTGGTTCACCTGCCCCTGGTTTTTCAATCTGCTCCCTGCTCCAAAACTGCTCCGATCATATTTGAAATGAAAATCATTGAACAAAAAATGAGTGTAGGTAATTCTAACCATGTTGGATTGAGCAGTGTCTTTCATCAATATTCATGCTATGAAGAAGTAATATCCCTTACTCCCTTTAACACAGTAAAGTTATCAAGAGAAATTGGGTGAGAAAAGAGACATCGAGGTATGTAATATGTTGACAAACGATTCCATGAAAATTTGGCCTAATTCATACGTTTTGTTTTCGAAATATTGCTGAAATTCCATCATTTTCTAGTCTTATCATTTTCTATTCCATGCAATGGAAGTTATCGAGAGAAGTTATGAGAGAACTGTTAATTGCAGAAAGCTGAAATTTTTACAAGATATTGTAGTATATTGGTTGAAAATTCTGTGAAAATTTCAGTTCTCTGCAACTAACAATTTTCTCATAATTCTTCTCGATATCTTTTATTATATGGAATACCTACGCAAATAATATGACCTAAATCTAGTTGAAGAATTTCAAAAATATTACGAGAACCAAGGTGTGGAATACCTTGTCGTGAGAGATATTCTCACCAGAAGGAAATTCAACAGAATTTAAGCATGTTCAGCCACTTCGTACGTAAGTACGGGTAAGCCAGAACCAGACCGAACACTGGCGATTTTAGAGCCAATTTGGGCAGTTTATATACGGCTTATTCACACGCACACAAACACACGTATGTAAGGTAATACGTACGTTGGTGAGAACAGCCAGGTCACATCATCCCCTATCGAGATAAGAGATGTCTGGCCGGTTTGTGTACGAATTGTGACGTCATCGTATCGTGTCACGATTCAGTACTCGTACATTACCTGCAAGTACATACAGGTAATTACGATCGAACGAGTTTTGTGTGTTTAACGTCATATAGACGAATAATTGGCCTGCCCTTTGGGGCGGCAACTGTGGTCAAGGGGTCCGAGCCCCTTTACCTCATACCAGTGAGTCCCCACACAAGGGTACAAAATTTTCACCAAATACTTAGTTAAATAATTTTGATATCTCTAAAAAATTGCAGCCCAATCTTACCTTCGGTTGCCGAGATATCGCTAAAATTCTGTTCAGATTGAAATGATAAGGTTTCAGTCTAGTTGAGGAGTTTGCAGAATTTCTACAATATTTCGAAAACTGAATGTGCTATTGAGTTTAAATTTTCACAGAATTTTAAGCTAACATACTGTAACAACTCATAAAAATTTCAGCTCTCCACATCCAACATTTCTCTTATCCTTTGATCGTATGAGATGTCAGTGGCAAATGATATGAAGTGAACTTAATTTAGCTGCTAATAACTAACACCAGTGTTAGAAAAAACTGAAAAAAATTCGTTTCAGTCTTTGGAGCATTGGAGCAGAAGGAGCAAGGAACAGACTTTATCATTATCACACCGAGCCGTTTTGGGAAGCAGCTCTTTTAAAAAACTTGGTTCTTCAAACCAGACTGCTCCGGAGCAGTCCATCCCTACATAAATGACGGCCAGTTAAGCAGAGATGAGCAAAATTGGTGTTTGTTCTCACACTGTTAATAACACCACGACCAACTATGCAAGAACAATATTTGTATCGATTGAGCCAGCAGAAGCTCAACCAAAAGGAGACCAGTGGGCCAGGCCTAAGAAGCCTTCGAACAATTGATAAACCAATTTTTGTCCCAAAAATTATTCAAATTGTTGAACTTTTTCAAAGACGCTATTTGTTATTTCTACTTACTAATTTCGTCTCATGATTCCGTACCTCTTATCACCGAAATTGTCCCCACCTATTTGTTTTCTCGGCCTTGTATTACACCCCCTTCTTTCTATAAATTATTTCCAGATTACGCCAATTAATGCGAAACCAAGACCAAGACTAGATCGTGGTCTTGGGTATGGTCTCAATTCTTGCTGTTACTACAATTGACTGAGTTATTGAAGCAATAAACCATTGAGTTAGGTTCGGGATTTTGTTGAGGGGAAGAAAGTCTCAATGAAAAACTTGCTACAGACTTCTGCTGTTGGTGCAGTTTTTATTTTGTGACAATGAGCTATAGTCTTAGACAATACTTACTTAAATGAAAAAAAAAAAACAAAAAACAATCTAAGTGATATTCTGTGGTTTCTGTGGTTAGGTATACAGAAGAGGTCACTTAAGCGTTTTCATTTAGGACAAAAAATATTTAAGAATAGAGCCCAGTAACTTTTCGTCAATGATCCCAGCTCCTCCGATCCACATCATGTAACTTACCATCGAAAAGGGATTTTTTAATCATGAATTTTGTGGTTTTCATTTAGAAAATTTTTAATTTTTTTTTTTCGAAGTTATATACCTACTAAAATGTAGGTATGACAGCAATGATATTCGTATAGTAATCGAAACTACGTTGGTTGGGTTTTTAAGTAGGTTTTCTGTTTAAAATCTATTTATTAATCTAGGGGTGAGGGTAGTGCGTTTTTCGTTTCGTAAATAAGGGAAAATTTTGGCACAAATAACTCAAATATATAAATATATATATAAAAGCCAATTTCTTGTTACCACGATACAAGTCGTAATTTTGATCCGATAGTCACGAAATTTAGAACGAACATTAGTACTAAGTCAAGGACTTGACCTATTGATTTTGTTAAGAACGGCGGTTTGGTATTTTCGATATAGCTATTTTCGTTTTAGTTTTGAGTATAAAATTTTTAATTTTCGAACAATAGCTATGAAATTTGTAACAGAAATTCACTATGATCTGTTATAATTTCTTACGAATTTTGGTGCGGATCAGCCGTACGGTACTTCCGATATTAGTATTTTCTTTTTCGTTTTTGCTATAAAATTATCAATTTTCGATTAATACTTCGAAATTTGTAACAGACAAAACTTGCTATAAATTTTGGTGCGGATCGTTCGCACGGTACTTCCGGTAACACTAATTTCGGTATTATTTCTCCTATGAAATGTCTAATTTTGGACCAATAGAAATGTAATTCGGAACTAATATTGATTACGATCTATTAATACGGTAACTTTTTAGTGACTACTTAATTTTACATTTTTTAGAAAACTACTTTTTCTAACAGAGGTGCTGCTGCGTTAGAGTATTTTTATTTTTATTTTAGGTTTTTTCTTCGGGAGAGTGAAACTCAATGATTTCTTGATGAACTTGAACATAACATTTTCATTTAGAAGAGGAATACTAAGTGTCTAAAAAAAAATATGTATGACAGCCAAATTTACATGTGTTGGGAAAGTGGATAGTGAAATTTACCAGAATATATGCCCACCTATTTATTTTTATTCTAAGAATAATTAATAATAAAATCAAGTATTCGTAAATACAGCATAGATTATACCTAAATTTGGAAAATTTACACGTCGAATTAAAAGTACGCCGTGATATTTACTTTACTTTCCGTTTATAAAGATATTTTATTTCTTCGATTCCCAAAAGTCCTGAAATTTACAAGCAGGATGTTTCCTAAGAAACCAAGACGAAACAAAATTAAAATATTAAATCTTGTAACATTCTGCAAATTGAATATCCTAAATAATTTTGTGGGGACATAACTCGTATGAGGTTTTAGGGGCTCGCACCCCTCGACGACAGTCGCCGCCCAAAGGCTGGCAATATTCGTCTCTATGACGTTAAACAAATACACACGAATGTGTTTGTATGTTCGTACCTGTACGTACGTACAGGTAAGATACATCGTACGAGTCGAGATCAATTACCTGATAACGATCTCGGTAATGTCACGACTCGGTACCAAACGCACTGCGTCGTTTCTTATCATCTCGATGGAGACAGGAAACGACGCAACGTATGACATAATTACGTATACATACGTACGTATGTGTGTCCGTGTGCGTGTGCCAAATTCGGTATATAAACTCTCAGAACCGGCTCAAAAATCGCCAGTGTTCGCCGAGGATTTGGCTCTCCCATACTTATTTGTATGAAGTGGCAGAACACGCAAATACTGTTGAAGACCTTCTAGTGTGAATATCTCTCACGACAAGGTATTCCACAGTGGTGACCCCGACGTGATTTTTTGGCTACGTCGTGGGTGTCTAGAGGTGCGTTGCGCTATTACTAAAAAGAGGCGCGGTGCGCTGGCGAGTTACTCGCTTGTAATACAAATAATTTTTACAAGATCTAGACACCTTTGGCTGTCGAAGCAGAGGTCTTGACTTTGACAGTGGAAATTACACCCCCCCTTCCAAATATATTTGCCGGAAGGGAACCAAGACGAGTAGACCTGGAGGAACAAAGTTGCCCTCATCCGCCAACTCCTCCAGCTTCGACTAGAGACTCAGAAGTCTTTGAGACTCCGGAAAAACAAAAACGAATCCGGAGGCCAGAAGCCTTGCGTTTGGGAGCTGTAGTAAACCCGAACAAAACTACAGCTCGGACACTAAGAAGCGGTCGTCTATTGAGCCAAGACTCCGACCCTTCAACCCCAGACCGACAAACCACGGAGTCTGGAAGACTCTTCGCAGAAAACACAAGTAAAGAAGTCCAGCACACGATGCCCAACGGAAACACGAACCCCAACCCATCATCAAACCAACCAGGAGCAGGCGGAAGTGGTCAGCCACAGCTGACCCCCGAAGTACTTGCACAGCTCTTACAGCTGTTGCAACTGCAAACGTTGCAGAACCCTGCCATCCAAAGACGGAGAATAGAGATTCCGGAGTTCCTACCCAATGAAGTTGAATTATGGCTAACTCACCTCGAAGGTTGTTTTAAGACAGAGAATCTGCAGAACGACCAAAAATATTCACACATTTGCAGCGGCATGCCCGCAGAAATTATACGCCGCATTCCGGATATCATGGAATGCCCTCCGGCGGAAGCAGATAAATACAGTTGGTTCTGCAGAAAAATAAGAAATGTGTTTGGTAAGACTCAGAACCAAATCATTGATGATGTGATGGGCGGAATGAAGATTGGAGACGACAAACCCTCCACCTTCATGGCCAAACTTAGACAAAAGGCCGATAACATAGTGTCACCGTCAGTTATTGGAAACCAGTTCTGCAAGCAACTTCCCCAACATGTTGTGCAGTGTCTGGCAGCCATAGGTACCACGGTAATAAACAATTCCGAGGACCTAGACTTCCTAGCGAAGAGTGCAGATAGTGCACTGGAACATTCGAGATCAACATCCTCGATCAGTGCAGTATCAACCGAGACCGGAGAACTAGCTCAGCTTCGAGCCCAGATAGCTCAGCTGACTAGTGAAATCAAGAAGAAAGGTAATAATAACAGTCCAAGAAATGGTAGAAACAACAACCGCTCGAAAAGCAGAAGCAACAATAGAAGTAATGACAGAAAATCCAGGTCCAGAGACCGCAAGAGCAATTCTACCAGGGGTCAGAGTCCAACTCCCCCAAGAAGAACATCGTCCCCCAAACCCCGGTCTCAAAACTGGGACGATAAATCCTGCTTCTTTCATAATCGGTTTGGCGCAGAGGCCACCAAGTGCAACAACAGATGCCAATGGTGGGGTAAATCATACAATAAGTCGTCAAACTAGAAAGAGGGGTCGTCTACGCGGCTGAAGATCCCTCGAAAAAATACTCACGCCGCCTGTTCATCAAGGACAGGACAAATAGGAGACGTTACCTAATTGACTCAGGTGCTGACTTGAGCATTTTGCCAGTAGATAAAAACCAAAAGGCATTTCCTCCGAAATACTACCTCCGAACTGTGAATGGTCAAAACCTTCCAGCTTACGGAATAGAATCCAGCAAAGTAAGCATCGGTTTGCGAAGAGACATGACGTGGTCCTTCACAATTGCGGACGTTCCAACTCCGATCCTGGGTGCAGATTTCCTCGCGCACTACGGTCTGGTCATTGACCTCAAAAATGGAAAAATCATAGACAGTAAAACTGGTCTATGGGTGGAAGGCAAAACGCTAGCGTACCAACTGGACACCAATATATCCAGTTGCACGAAAGTCGACGAACAATTCCTACGGATTCTGTCAGACTATCCTGGAGTTACACAACCATCGATTCGCAGGCATCCGACCTATAAACATGATACCATTCATTATATAGAAACTAAAGGAACGCCTTGCCATGCTAGAGCCCGCAGGTTACTGCCTGATAAACTCAAAGCAGCACGGGAATACTATGATCGCATAATAGGAGAAGGCATATGCCGCCCCTCGAAAAGTTCATGGAGTTCCCCAATCCACATGACCAAAAAAGCCAGTGGAGAGTGGCGAATCGTTGGAGACTACAGGGCCTTAAATGCCAAAACAGTTCCTGATCGCTATCCAGTCCCAAATATAATGGACTTCAACGCGAATATGAAGGGTAAAACGATGTTCACAAAAATCGACATCAACTGGGCATTCCACCAAATTCCAATGGCCGAACAGGACATCCCAAAGACAGCGGTCATAACCCCCTTTGGGCTATTCGAATACCTTCGAATGCCGTTTGGACTCCGTAATTCTGCACAAACTTTCCAAAGATTCATCAATGGACTGTTTATGGATTTGCCGTTTGCCTATGCATATTTGGATGACATATGCATTTGCTCAGAAGGCGGTGAGCAACAGCACGAGAAGAATGTAAGAACCATCGTACAACGTATACACGCTGCTGGACTTACTATCAATGTTGGAAAAAGTTTATACAAACAATCCAGGATTGACTTTCTCGGCTATCAAGTCTCGACCGAAGGCATTTCCCCTCTGAAGACCAAGGTAGAGCCCATATTGAAATTCCCGAAACCCTCCAACGTAGCAGAACTCAGACGCTTCTTGGGATGGTGAATTTCTACAGACGTTGCATAAAAAATGCTGCAGCCGAACAAAGTCAGCTGTTTGCATTGATAAAAACAAACAAGAAAAAAGATAAAACTCCACTCAACTGGACTGAAGAAGCTGAAAAAGCCTTCGAAACATAAAAGAAACACTGGCAAATGCAACTCTACTAGCTCACCCAGACGAAAGTCTGCCGTTATGTGTCGCAACTGATGCGTCCGACTTTGCTATTGGTGCAACACTGTACCAAAAGGACAATGACAAGAAGTTACCGCTCGCTTTCTTCTCCAGAAAGCTATCAAAAACCGAGAAGAACTACAGCACATACGACAGGGAGTTACTGGGAATATTTGCTGCGCTGAAGCATTTCAGGCACCAATTAGAGGGTAGATGTTTCACTGTGTATACAGATCATAAACCCCTAACACATGCCTTCACGCAAAAGACAGAACCAGCTTCCCCGAGAAGAGCTCGACAATTGGACTACATAGGACAGTTGACTACGGACATCCAGTATATAAGTGGAGAACTCAACACTCCAGCTGATGCTCTTAGTAGGATCGAAGCTATCTCGGCACCGTCTCAATTACCTTACGCTGAAATAGCTAAAGAACAGTTAAGGGATGCAGAATTGCAGGAACTGTTGTCAAACGATGACACAGCTCTCAAATTGAGACAAAGGAAAATCCCTGGTACTAATGTTTTACTCACATGCGACATTAGTACAGGCAAGAATAGGCCATTCCTGCCGACAAAGTATCGCAAATTGGCATTCAGTAGCGTGCACAATCTATCGCACCCTGGACCAAGATGCACTGCTGGACTAGTATCATCAAGATTTGTTTGGCCTCGGATGAAGTCCGACTGCAACAAATGGGCTCGCAGTTGCCTGAATTGCCAAGAGTCCAAAGTAGGAAGACATACTCGGTCGCCACTCAAATCTTTTAAACAAACGGAGCGGTTCAAAACAATACATATAGATTTGGTGGGTCCATTACCCCCATCCCAAGGACACAGATACCTGTTAACGATGATCGATAGAGCAACTCGATGGCCAGAGGCAGTTCCTCTCCATGAGATGACAGCTCCCACGGTAGCTGCCAGGTTATACGACACCTGGATTGCCCGCTATGGCGTACCTGAAGTCATCATCACGGACCAGGGTCGTCAATTCGAAAGCTCGCTCTTTCAAGAGCTGTCTAAGAAGCTTGGTGTACAACACAATCACACCACAGCTTACCATCCTCAAGCAAACGGAAAAGTTGAGCGATGGCACAGAGCTTTGAAAGCCTCCATTATGGCTTGCGACACCAAGAGATGGGTTGACATACTACCAACCATCCTCTTGGGCCTTCGATCTGCTCTTCAAACGGACACGGGTCACTCTGCAGCGCAGTTAGTGCTGGGCGAAGAGCTACGCCTACCAGGGGACTTTTTCACCCATTCGAAAGAAATTAGCCCCGAAACACTCGTCCAAGACATACGGACTGACGCCAACAACTTTCTGAACCAGGCAGCTCGTCATGGCCAACCAAAGGTTTATGTCTCCAAACACTTGGCCACAACATCTCATGTGTTTGTTAGAGACGAGAAAATAAGATCTTCGTTGGAGAAACCATACGCCGGTCCTTATAAGGTTGTATCACGAGATGACAAGAATGTTGTGATACTAATCGCAGGTGAACAAAAAACGATTTCAATTGACAGATTGAAACCTGCGTACCTTATAAATGACGACAAGAAAATGCTCCAAAGAGCAACAAGGAAGACGACACACAAGGAAAAAATAGAGGAAAAACAGACTGAACAGTCCGTAACAACACAACCACGAAAAGTTGAGGACAACTCAGTCGAAAAAGGTGATAAATCACAAAAATCACCAGAAGAAAAAATAAAAATAAAGAAAACGGTGAAGTTCAATGACGAGATCGTCAAAATACAATACGATCCGTCGGCCCCCTTGTGCCCACGAAAAAGAGGCAGGCCCCTTGGCAGCAGAAAGCAGAAAAACCAAATTCCAACTCGAAAATCCGAGAGATTGGCACGGAGAAACTGAAAATATTCACGAAAGTTAATATCCGCAGCGGAAAACACAAACCCGCACAAAAAGACGTACGAGAATCTGAGAATATTCGTAACAATAGAAATTCTTCAGATAAGCAGAGAAAAAGTTCGTACAATAAAAATACGACACGAATAAACAAATCCACGTGCAATACGGAAGAAAAACATTGCAACGTTTTTCTATTGACAAACAATACCGATAACAAAATAGTCAATAGATCGTGACGTCACAAACGAAGAGTGCATTCCTTTGTGAAATACAAAATTCAAAGTACGAAAATTCAAACACGCTTAACTCTGCTCGTACTTAACCAAATTTAACCAGAAAACTTTTAAGCTAAAGAATATTGAATGCACTATCCCCTCCGAACAAGTCTGAAAAAAGATAACGACTTGGAATAAAGCTGCGATCGAAAATATTCTCGCAAAGTTTTTCATACGCCTTTCGACTGTCGACTAGAGCACGCCGAAAAGTTTCTTATAATTTCTTTCTTTTTTCTTAAATTTTGTACCCTTGTTTCCTTCCTTATGTCGTCCTCATCCAGCACTCCACTCTCGAACAACCCTTTCCAATTCGTGGTCCCGCCTGTACCCCAGCCTACCAAGACAAAGGAACAGACGGAACACGAAAAGGAATTGGAAAAAATCGAAAATGAGTTGCTAATGGACACGACGTCGGCGGCGGATATTATCAAAATAATGTCCGCCCCCCTTCCTCCGTTAATTTCGCCCCCAAAATCGCCAGAAGGAGCACCGGGAGTGGTAAACCCACCTCCGGAGCCCCTAGCCTTAGCGAGGATGGAGGCGAAACAACAACAGGTGAAAGAGGTGCGAATCCCACGCCCTCCCCTCACCACCAGCCTAGCCTACAAGCCATCTGGGAGCTCCAACTCCCCGATGTACAGAAGGCCAAGGCCCCTAACATTAACCAATCCCCGTCTGTCCAACCGTTCCCGACCCTATGATCGCCCGGCTCTACACCAACGACCGCCGAGGAGAAGGGGACAAACAAGCAGGGACGCCTACCAGGCCCGATTAGACGCAAGGAAGCAGTCCTACAAATGCGTCGGGGCCGCGGTAGGGTCTGCCCTCGCTAAGTGGGAGCGAGACTAAAGGCAGTAGACTCGATAAGTCCCCCCAGGCACGCGACTTATCATTTTCGCGGCGTGAAAACTGGGGGGGAGTAGCTGTGGGGACATAACTCGTATGAGGTTTTAGGGGCTCGCACCCCTCGACGACAGTCGCCGCCCAAAGGCTGGCAATATTCGTCTCTATGACGTTAAACAAATACACACGAATGCGTTTGTATGTTCGTACCTGTACGTACGTACAGGTAAGATACATCGTACGAGTCGAGATCAATTACCTGATAACGATCTCGGTAATGTCACGACTCGGTACCAAACGCACTGCGTCGTTTCTTATCATCTCGACGGAGACAGGAAACGACGCAACGTATGACATAATTACGTATACATACGTACGTATGTGTGTCCGTGTGCGTGTGCCAAATTCGGTATATAAACTCTCAGAACCGGCTCAAAAATCGCCAGTGTTCGCCGAGGATTTGGCTCTCCCATACTTATTTGTATGAAGTGGCAGAACACGCAAATACTGTTGAAGACCTTCTAGTGTGAATATCTCTCACGACAAGGTATTCCACAAATTTTTTACTTTTTTTTTTTTTTGAAAAGTATTTCTATAAATTAAAAAAATTATACATACCTACGTAGGTTGGTTCAACCTAATCTCATATTTTATTTTCATTCGAATTTCGATAGAGCTGAACGTGCGAAACTTGTCTCTCGTTCTTATTCATGTGAAGTAACTACATGATTTTTTCTTAGATTTCTCTTAAAAATTTCTAAAAAAAAAAAAAAAAAATCAACAATACAATGAAATAGGTTAATCGAAATCGATTTGGCGAAGATGAAAATTTCCTATTAGTAAAATAGCTTTGAAAAGTATGATCCTGAGTATTCGACTTGGAAAGCGAGGGTGAGGAAGCCATTTCCATTTGGTATTCTGGTAATGCACGATGATAAAACTTCGTAGAGTCTTCTTTATTTGAAAATATTGTAAAAAAAAATTCACAATAATAGGGGTTAATACGTAGTTATCATTGTATAAAGGCTAAAATTTAATCGGTTCAAACATAATAAAATCTGGTATCGGTTCGATTAAAATCGGCTTTGGGGCTAACCAAATTTCTACCAGTGGAGTTGAGAGAGGGCTGAATTTTGATACATGGGTAGTTCCGAACATAATAAATGCTAATATAGATTTTTATGAAAATCAGTCAAGTGGTTTATCCAAGTTAAAGAAAGTTCTTATACGACTGAAATTGGTGCTTGATAAAAGTCATATTTTTCATTTTTAATCAGAAATTAAAGTTTTTTAGGAAGCTCGAAAACGTGTTAATTTTTTTTAGCACTTTTAATTATCATATTTTGGCAGAAAACTTGGTAAAAAGTTTTTATCTAGTTGATTGAAAAGTGTACGAAGAGCTGAGATTAATTTTTAGTTGTTTTATGATTTGAAGAATAAAATATTTTCACTTTTTTTGGTGAAGAAGAAAAATAATTTCCAATGATTGGTATATTTGAAAACATGTTATTACTCTAACGAAGCTTAATCTGCTGGAATTTTTCTTCATTAAATTACTGTTTTGAAGACAGTGTTAAGAAGGTTTTTTTTATTTATTTAACTTTTTCATATAAATGACGGTATGGCCAGCCCTTACTCGAGACGATATGAATCTTCTGATCATTTTATTCTCAATTACTAATAATGTACTTATAGATACTAAAATATTGATGGTTTTTATTTCGTATGTTGCAGATTTCCTTTTGCAAGTCCCCCAAAACGATACCATTCAAGGAACTCCTTGAAAATCAAACTTTTTTTTTAACGGTAAGTACCTATTTATGTAAACTAATTCCTTCGTGGAAGTCGTTTCTTCGAAATCGTTATTGAACACATTTTAGGAATTCGTTTCCTAAATTAATTAAACCATATAATAATCGATGTTGAAAGTGGACCTATTAAAAAAATATTTTAAATATGTTGTATGACTAGAACATTTATTATATTCGGTCAAAACGAGAAAATGAGAATAGGTATGGTATTCTGCTTGTATCTTTCTCGAATTCTCTACCATTGTTGATGAAATTTACATAGGCTTATTTTTAGATTACCAGTTTTTTTACGAGAATTTTTAATTTTTGAATAGGTGAAAAGAAGCCATTTTTCATCGAGTGGAATGACTCGGGTTTTTCTTTTTTGTAGGCTCCTTCTAATGCCAAATATTTCAGTATTATCTACGTTTGATTTTTATGTTTTTTTAGACAGATGCGAAATACATATTTATGGATAGTAAACATTTTCAATATAGCATCAAAGATAAGTGGTACGAATAAAACTACGACTCAAATTAGCGTTATATTAGACTGGTAGTGTAAATTTTAGTTTTATAGTGAGGTACCGACTTGTGAAAGGATTACCAATAATCCTGAGCTGTGTTGAAAGGTCAAGAATCATAATATACCATGAACCTAGGTCTTGGATTTGGATGAATTCTAAAAATTCGTTATTGCTGTCCATACGTTGAGGACAGCTGATAAGTCATAAAATATCTGTACTGCTGTAAGTAGTTGATAAATCTCCCTATTGTTCAGTTTTATGATGAACAAAAGTTAGACCAAGATCATGGTATTCTTTGTTCGTACCGACTTATTGACCTTCTTGTGGTCTCGCTGACGAGATTAATTTCACTATTATTGATGGCTAAATTAATTATTACTATTCCAGACCCTTCTTGAATAAAAACGAAAAAAATTTACAGGTATTTAAGCACCAAGATCGCGAATATTTTTCAGTTTACTCAAATTTTTCAAGTTTTAGCTAGGTCTTGGCATTAGTTTTGGTTCTGGCATTGTTACTGAATAGTTATTGTAGAATGCGCAGGCGTACAACTACAATGACCTCGTATGTATATGCCGCATAGACAGTGATAAAATTAGATCGTAGTGATGAGGTACAATTCATAACCAAAAAGAGAGTTCATCCCACATATGTGGGAACTGGCCTCACAACCGATCAGCTACAGTGCCCAAGTACAACCGTCACCACTGATCGGGAATCACCACAATTATTCTTGGCCTTTGTCTTTCAAAAAGTACAACACCATGATCAGGTTTGGTCATCCCTGATTTTTTGTCTGTGTTGTTGAATATTATTTATGTTTACTTAAATATTTAGCTTTCATCATGGCAGTTTCTTATCAATTTTGGACTGTTCGAACTGTTAAAACGGAATGTTTCTGATGAAAAAAAGTAAAAACCGCATTTATACGGTAATTTTCGAATGATTATCCAGAGTTTTTGCTTCGGTTTCTTTTATACAGTATAGATTTGCGATAGACTCGTCTCTGAGATCCAATACTTTGATTTTTTTTTCTTTGTTTTTTAAAAAAAATTTTTCTTCACGATTTCTAGTAGGTATGTTAAAGAGTATTGCATGGAAGTTTCTATCACCTGCTTTTCATCCCTTCAAAACAGTAATTTATGCTCTTTATCTGTGAAAATTGTTACAATTGCTAGAAAAATAATGTCTTCTGCTGTTCATTGGGGTAAAAAAAAAACACTAGGGCAGCAATGCTTCACTAGAAAACCCAGTTTGCTCGATATTTATATGAATATTTCATTGCTAGTTTCAGGTTAAGAAATTACAGAAAAACTGTCGACAATTATCCATATCTTTAACAAAAATATCGATCTATCGACGTTTTATGCTAAAAACCGCTTTTCCGAAGACTTTTTGTTTCCAGTTTTCTCGAGAACTACTGAACGGATGAGCATCAAACTTCTTTCACACCTGATGCCATACAATAGCTGTCTTTCGTAAAAATTTCAGTCCTATCTGTTTGGTATTTTTCTTAAAACCGTGAACACAAAGTTTTTCAGAAATATTTCTTCTCCAGTTTTCTCGGAAACTACTGAATTAATAGGCACCAAACTTCTGGAAACTTGCATCAACTTATCGAGGAAATTTCAGTTTGATCTGTTTTTTAGTTTTCTCAGAATCTAAGAAAAACGACTTTACCAAAGGATTTATTGTTTTCCAGTTTTCTCAGAAACTAATATCGATAAGCAAAACACTTCTTTCAGATTTGCTCCAATATTAAAATTATCTTTCGTAAATATTTCAGCCCTATCCACCCAGTAGTTTTCTCAAAACCGTGAACCCAAAATTTTGGACGTTACATACATATATAGGTATGTACATAAAAAAAATTAGGTCAAAATAAGAAAACGGTACAATTGTTTTCTTTTCTCATGAAACGGATAATTTTCATGACCCCCACCCCTAATCCCACAATGATGTCAATTTTAATACCCCGTTTGCTGGCAAACTGGGTAAAAAGGTCGTACCAACATACCTATTTGATATTTCAATTTAGGCAAGATATAAATTAATTAGGTATATTTTTGTTTTATTTTATGTTGGGTATACCAATCCTTCTCTCCTTGCACCTAGCTATACTCTACACATGACTTTCTCACTGTTCGTGACTACAAATATAAACCAGTTTACTTTACTCCGCTATATGACGTCACACTGAATGTGACAGTTCAATCTATACTTTGTTCAACCTAAAAACTTTGTTTAATATATAGTAAGATCAAATTGAATGAAGTCGTCTATTATATTTCACTAAAAACACTCTCGGACCTCTATATGGCTGCAGAGCTTAGGCAGAATCCTATAAGTGCTACAATTTTGTTCGTTGAAACGGTGAATTAAAAAAAAAATGTTTTTATTGGGCAATTTATTATGTTATGCCAGTAATCACCTTTTAAATGAAGTTTCGTGCATTTTTTTTATGTTATTTTTTTTTTTCTATACGTACAATTGCATCAGACACTTGCAAAATGTGCTCTTGTACTGAAAGCTGAATTGAGCTAATTTTGTGAAATAGTTGGGTAACATAGCTCCAACTTTCATTGAATGTGACATTTTGAATCATACTGTGTACTATCTAGCCAAAATTTTAGTGGAATTTTGCGGTCAAATTGGCTCAGTTGTCAGTATTTTTGTTGGTCAAGCATCCCCGTTTGTGTTGCTTGGTTGAAGAATCAATTTGGAGCCTGGACTTTTGTCAATTGCTATGTCTGGAGGACTCCCTGCTTGTGTGTTCCACAGAATGGTAATATGTTGGTGCCCTTTCTGCTTGTATGTGGACCAAATTTGTGTCATTGTCAATGGTCAACCTATTGTCTCCTCAGGAAAATAGCTGTGTCGATGAGTTAACTGCGTCCAAAAAAAAGGAAAATAAAGTTTTTGTCTTGGTGTATAACAAGGTTTGCTGAAATTGTCATCTTCTTTGAATTTAGCTATGTCAACTGTAATATTCATCATCAAAATAGGTGCTTCAAAAATCAATAAATTTTCATCTTATGCTGATTCAACATCATAAATTGTCAGAAAACTAGTCTGAATTTGTCAGTCTGCATCAAAGTCCAACATCTTTGTGTTAAAACTGCTAAAAAGGTATTTAATTAATTTAAAATATATATCAAAAGTGCACATTTTTTGAGACGTGAAATATTTTTGTATAAAAATTAAAAAAAAAAAAAAAAATTACTTTTAAAATCTATTAATTTTTTGATATTTTATAGCAAAAAATTGTCAGACACTTTTGTCTCGGAGTGTATATGTTGTAAGATCCATTTAAGTTAAGCATGACCTATTTTGTTCTTTCTAGTATTCACTTATTTTCAAACATAGCCAGGTTAATTTCGACACGTTTTGAACAATGTTTAACCATAATTTGTTAAAACTTGATCGTCCATCTACTGTATTACAATCTGTGAACAATTCTTTATACTTATCTAATCAAGTTACCGTATTCACATTTATAATATTGTTTACCAATCACCTTATATTTTTTATTTTTCTTGTAAATTTCATGTGGACCATAATTTTTTTTTTACATTACTTCTATGGAAAAGGATGATAAATCAAATTTTTTCAAATTTTTTTATTAGTCAAAATATTTTTTTTCTCCTATGCTTGGTTCGAAGGATTGTGGAGGGGTGTTGGGTATACCAATCCTTCTCTCCTTGCACCTAGCTATATTCTCCACATGACTTTCTCACTGTTTACAAATATAAACCAGTTTACTTTACTCCGCTATATGACGTCACACTGAATGTGACAGTTCAATCTATACTTTGTTCAACCTAAAAACTTTGTTTAATATATAGTACGATCAAATTGAATGAAGTCGTCTATTTTATTTCACTAAAAACACTCTCGGACCTCTATATTTTATAACCTTCAAAAAATAGGCTTCAAGTTATAGTTTAGGAATGGCTTTAGAATAACATTATGTCTTTTAAACATACTTAATTTTACTATGGCAGGTTAGAGAAAACAGATGATGAGGTATCGGTTTGTTAAGGGTTGGGAAGTATTATTTCTATGTTTTATTTATTCACACTTCAAAACATTATCGTAGCTACTTCAAATGATTCGATCTCAAAAATTCTAAAAACATCACCGAAGTTTGTTTATTACCAGCTGAATTTTTTAGCTGTAGGTGTATGTATTGCTTGTTATGTAAATTTGCAGAACAATAGATTTTTTTTTTTTTTTTTTCGTCAATCGGCGCCCGAAAAATTTATTTCTATATTTTCTCTTCAAATAACAGGACAAGGTATTGTGAACATATAATATCTGTTTCGTACGGTTCATTAAGCGAAATGAGCCCATTTAATGTGCTGTAAGTATCTACTTTTATTTTATTTAGCGATTTCTTTACGATAGATCCGAACTGCACAATTGAACTTACGTTTGTGAAAAAATTAACGGCCGTTCATAATTAATTCCTTCGAGCAATGGTCTTCCCACGTTCGTGTTGTAGGTAATGGAGTTCGTATGAATTAATGAAAGTAATAAAATTGATCATGAGTTGCCTATCATGCGACACCTTGTTTGACGATATCCAGTGCGGTGCAACGCTGATAGCAAATGAATTAAAGTGTGAAAATGTATTTTTGCAACACGTATCCCAAAAAATAAGTTTTCGTACGCATTAACTATACGTACAGTAGGTGATTTTACCTCGATATGGAGAAAAGTAAAATTTCGCCTATGCGCAGCTTGGGACTTGCCAAGATTATTATATCACTGTTTTGGCTGCACACGTGCATCATATGTCTTATCCAACATTATGAAATTTCTACGAATCCGGATTTTGTGAAAAACTGATTGTCAAATTGCCACTTCAATTGAACACAATATTTCAGCTTCGAAATAAACTCTACTTATTTTACTTGATGATTCCTCAGTCTCTATTTAAGATAGAGAGCTGAGGTTAATGTTGCTAGAATGAGGATAAAATTTACAAAATTTACATACAACTCTCTAACTATCTTTAGCTGCTTGAAAATAAACAAAGAGACACAAACGCCATACTAATTAATATAAAATTTTCTGGTTTTCAGAATTTAGAAACCTATTATATTAACAACGGATTTGCGAGCAGATGAATACAAAATTGTGGTGAGAGATGAATGACGTCATGATTGACCAATGAGATGATTGATTATTCTCCCACTAACTATGCGGGTTGGTCTAGATAGTTCTTCTATATGGTTTGAGAAGATTCTAGGAAAGTATAGGTATAGTTTTAGGTGATTAATACCTTCTCTTTTTTAATTGTAATGTGTCAACGCATCTGGCGGTCAGATGAAGGTTATGACTAGTGCGGATATGAATCTCCGAGTGAGAGAGCTATAATGGCTGATAAAATAATATTGCTATGTGGCGTTTGTATTCTACTTACTGCATTTCATCGACATATAGTTGTGAGGGTGAATAACAATTGACTGATGTGACGATATATGAATATGAGTATTAATGAGTAGAAATACATCATTACACTTACCCTCTTTCAATTGATAATTCCTTAGCCACTATTTAAGCTAGAAAGCTGAAATGGGTACTACTGGAAAGAAAAGAAAATTTAATTAAATCTGTATCCCATTATAGTTTTTATTCATCCTTAGCTACTTGAAAATAAACGAATAAAAAAACACAAATTAAGGAAAATTTTCTGTTCTTATATTTTTCAAATACGTTTTCAAAAAGTGTTTTTCTCTGTGAGATTTTTGTTTGAGAATGGTGTTGAAAAAAATAGAATGTGACACTCGTACGAAGTAGATGGTTGCTACTTGTGTGATTTGCATCACTCACTGTTGATTCGTGCTGCAAGAATCACACTCGTATCAAAATCACCTACTTTACGCAGTATCACAAATAGGTAACTATTTCTTGTTCTTTACTCTTTACTCCGATGTTAAAAGAAAATTTTGGAAACAACAAAAAGTTCATCAGGACTACTACCGTGTGAAAATACGAAATTTGTTTATCATATAAGGTGAAACAGAAATTGAAATAATTTTTGAAATAGGCCTTGAATATTAATTTGATGACGACATATAAATAAAACTTCACTCACGTTAGTCCGTCAACGAACCCTCAGAAGTATTATGATGGGAAATTTTTTGCGCAGTATTTTTGATTTAGTAGACTACCCCATATTATCTTTCTCCAATTATTTAGAAAATTTTTGCCAATTTTTTTGGTAACTGTAAAAAGAACCATTTGAACAATCTAAGCTACTGAGATGAACTATTACATCATCAAAGTTCTTACGTAGTAGGTACCTAATTACAGTCTCCATAATATTTGCTTCACCGTCAATTTTATCATCAGAAAATTTGAGGCAGTATCATCCTAAGGTTTTATAATTCAGATCTATTTTGCAGTAGCTGCTTTTCGAATCAAAAATCTACTCCTTTTTCATTAGGCATACTGCCTCTAATCCTCTCAGTAGTTCTTACCCAGTTCGGAACCATTTTTCTGTAGAATAAAGAAATAAAATTAGATTCCAGCTGCTGATAAGGCGTGACAACCTATCCCGATTATTTTGAGACATCCAGCCCCAAGGTGTGATTTCCGACAAATTCGTTATTGAAGAAACTTATAGAAATAATTTAATGAATTTCGGTCGACGTAATAACTGAACTAAGTAAAGGAGAGTTACTCACCCTAAATTATTTATTAGTTTTCTCTCACGAAGTAATTATAGTATCTGTAATCTTCAGACATTTTAGTTTTCATATCAGAAAACTTTGACCATAAATATTATCTTGAAAAGGGAAGGATCTTTTTAGGCATACAATACGTGAAAAATGTGAGTACAATGCTGGTCACAATTTCACTTGATCGTGGGTAGTAAAACGAGTTCATTCTTGAGACATATCGATTGAGACAACCAGCCTCGGTCTCCCCTACTGAATCTGAGACCTTTGTAATTTTGGGGCAAATACCTTCTACCCTCTCGCATACTGGTTTAAATGTATTATTTTAATGTTACAACTGCCATTTTGTGTTCCTCGTTATTATAACAAACTAAATTTTATGGCAGTGGCCTAGCTAATTTCATTTTTTCAGAAATATTCGGTAATAAGTTAATTTGACTTTCTTCTATACATTTTGTTTTTATCGAAATCCACGTAACTTGGCAATTAAAAATAAAATTGCGCACGAATCGGAGTGGTCAAAGTGAATTTTTATGCTTTCGACACAAATTAAATCGAAATTCATGAAAGTCAAGGTACAGTGGTTTTGCCGCTTCAAGTGAAAATTGGTGTGTGAAGTACCTACTACCGAAAGTAATAATATTTTTTCTCTTTTCTCTTTTGACGTACCTAATTTAATGTCAAAATTTAACTCGTATTTAGATATAGTCGCACAGATGAATTTCAATTTAGAATTTTAATATAGTTTTTTATCCGATTATTAATTAATTAATTTTTTTCCAAGTTTCGCGTATTAAATTTCAAATATTATATTTTGGACGACCGGTTGGGATATCACGAGCGAATGTTTTCGCTGTAATGTATTAATTTATTTCAATACTTGCAAAAATTGCTATTTTGTGTTCGAATTGACGTAAATTTTTGCGTAGATACCAATTTAGTTTATTGTACAAAACACGGAATCTGAGAACAGTGCGAGAATTAAGTTGATTATTTCAGAGTATCTCCTTGTTCTTCTTCATTTCGAGGTTCGTGGAGTGAGTATATTTTCACAATTTATGGCAGATTTCTTTTTTTTTTTTGTCGGTATTTTTATCTTAGGTGCGTGAATATATGCAGTCTATTGTTAAGGATTTTTTTTTCTTCTTTTTCATACTTTGTATACATAGGTGCTTAATTTAAAAAACTTGTTAATGATTTTATCTTGTGGTTTCTGGTTTAATATTTTTGATCAGCAAGGTTGTTGATGAATAAATACGTCTTAACATATTTAAAACGTTCATATAACTGCAAACAGTTTTTGATTTATCTTCATGGGAGAAAAGGAGCAACGTACATAACATGACTGCTACAAAAATATAATACTCATTTTTACGATTTTAGATTAGTGCAGTTGCCTGAAAATTTGTGTGTTAATTTTTCGTTTTATCATTAAAAAGCTGAAATTACCCGCCCTTTGGACAGGTATGGCATAATTAATTGCAAGATAACTGGTCCAGAACTAACATTTTTACTAAAAAATTTTAAACGTAATAAATTACAGCTTTCATTAACATTCAAACAGAACAAGCCCAGAAATAAAAAATTTACTGAAAATATTCAAACTTAATTATAGTTTTCAGATTTTTGAATTAGACTTCTCAGAATCGACATTGAACTAAAACACTGAAATAACGAGAATATAGGAACTAACTTTCAACAGAACTGGTCCAGAAGTAAAACTTTTCATGAAAACAATTGAACCTAATTCCAGCGTTTAATTTATTAAGTTTTCAGTTCGCAGCACTGACACTACAACGCTTGAGTAGAGTTGAAAACTAACGTCCAAACAGAACAATTCCAGAACGAAAATATTTAGTGACAAATTTCGAACTTAATCACAGTTCTGAGAATAAAGAATCTGAAGCGAAACTTAGTAAAAACAACCTTATGGTGGTCAAGAATTTTTTGAAAATCACTCAAGTTGGAGGGGCAGAATACTGTAATAGAAAAAAGCGACTTTAATTTATAATATATAGATAAGGGTAATAAAACTGTATATGTATATGTGTTTATTCGATTCCGTCAGAAAATTCAGTAATTTTAACTATTTAATTTTTTCCCCATAAACTGGTATTCGATTTGGTAAAATTCGGCATTTGAACTTTGAAGTTTTGAGTATTTTTACTTTTCAAATGCCTAATTTCATGACTTGAATTGGCTAGTAAGTTACGACGAAAAGTTCTCTTTTGTATCACATGCCTTGTGTGTCTTAGCATTTCCTTCTTATCAAAACAATTTTTTGCATCTATACATTTAATCTGTATCTATATTTTGTAGTCAAGCAGTTTTCTTGTACTCCTTTTTTACTCCAGAATTACTGGACTAATACAGGTCTCATTTGAAACGGTTCAAAGTGTAGGTGTGTAGAATATAATTAAAAAAAAAAAAAATTGACTGGAAGAATGGATATAAGGTTAGAAAAAGTAAAGGCACTTACAGACTGAAAATTCATGGGTTAGGAACTGATTCTTAAATGAAAAAATTGTTTTTCAGGAACATACTTATCTGTAAAGGTGTTTTTAGGTAGAAGGGAAAGAGGATGAGAGAATTTAATTTAAAAAAAAATAAATGGACTGTTGAAAATAAGGGCAAAAAAAGGAAAGGTACTCGCGAACTGAGACTTCATGGCTGATTCTATGCTAAACAGCGTTGTTTTTCAGCGACATAACTATATTCAACATGGCAAAAAAAAAGCAGATTCAAATATTTTTGGCCTTTTAGAAGAGTATTTCGCTAATGTCGACTATATGGAAACTTGTATCTGTAAAATTTTTTTGTAATTGGGGGAAAAGGATGGCAGAATATAATTTTTTTGCAAACAAAATTAAGTAGAGTGGAAACAACAGCGAAAAATTAAAGTCACCCACAGACTCGGGTTTCATGTGCAAGAAACTGAATTTTAGATGAACAAGGTTGTTTTTCAGTGATGTAGCTGTAAAGTACTTTTTTTTTTTTAGGATGACGGGAGAGGGAAAAGGGAATCTAATTTTCAAAAACAAAAATGAGTAGGAAAGAGGAAATAAGGTATATTTGATGTGGTCTCCATCGAAATTATCTTCGGTTTCAGTAGGTATGTGCCAACCACTGAAGTCTGCTGAAAACAAGGTGATTTTTTCATACGCCTACGGTATGCCAATTTCAGGCAGATAATAGCTGTATTTTCGTGCACACCATTTTAGTATTCAAACAATTTTAGAAAATTTTAGTTAAACAGTTATAATCGCTGTTTTTTTTGTTTTTTTTAGGGGAGGATTTGTGAAATTGGAGCACATCTCCATGAACAAATCGTGTGGTTCGAAGTCTCTATTCGAGTAGGTATATTTGTAAACCAGTCTGGCAGACAGTACCTACCCATCAGTTTCCATCGGCTGAAGATATACGTTCGCAATTTTCATTATTCGTGATGTACCACCTCTCGTTCGTGCAATGCTACGGTTACCGTGTACCTATAAAAAACAAAACAAAAGAATAAAATTATTTATTAGAGAGGGAGGCGCATAAGATAAAAAGAAAAAAAAAAAAATCCAATCGACTTACTGTTCACGGTTAAGGTCGGTCATTTACCCCATTCGTGTGGATACTCCTCTTATGGGATGACCGCAACCTTGATTACAAAACGAATGCATAAGCTCATTTACGGTTATAACTGGCGTACAACCTACAGTTCTCCATGATGTACATGTGAGCCTTTTTTTTTTCCTTTCTTTCTTTCTTTCTTTACCTAACCACCTTTTTCTTCTTCTCCTCGTTCTCAAAGATAGGGTATATTGGCTTCGTGCGTTAATTCCCCATCATCATCATCAAAACCGTCGTCTCCAGTCTACACCGCCATCAGCTTTTTTGCTTTTTTTTTTTTTTTTGCTTTTTTCTTGTAGACTGGCTGCCTTCCAACCATATTTGGTATATATAGTAAATCGCTCATCGGTGGAAATTTTGTCTTTTGTTTTCTGACTGACCATTTCGTGCGACTCGTTCATCGAAATACGATACCTTACCAGTTAATGAAAGCATTCATTTTTTATTCATGTATTATTTGGTATGTACCGATCTATAGTCTGATGTTTTTTCAAAAAATAATAATAATAATAATAATAATAATAATAATGCTCTTTTGTTTTTGTGTGCATCGAGGAAAACGTTATTTTTGCGAAGCACTCGTAAAGGAAGCACCAAGGTGAACACTTTGTTTTGTGGGTATCTACTGAACACTGTGATTTATTATAAAATAAAATAAACTTTTTCAAAAATGTACGACAAAACTACATAACGTGAATATAAAAAAACTTCAGCGTATCAAGCCATACCAGAAAATGTAGGTTTTGTCGAACAAAAAAACTAAATAAATAAATTTTTGAATAAATACAAAAAAAAGGTCAAAAAATAAAAATCATTCGTCATAATACTGACTACAATTATATTAATTAGCTATGTATTTAGGGAAGTTTACAATAAAATAAAGTGTCAAGGAAATTTGTAATGAAAATTTTATTGTAAAGTTAGAAAAAACGTACGCAATTTGAATCGAAATTTTTAATAAATTCTATGTTCGTACCAAATTTCTGATTATTGGTTGAAAATTGCATATTTTATAACTATTTAAGCAACAAAAATGCAACATAATAAAATGTACCAGACGCAGCATATAGCCGATCTGGACCAAAAACAATACGGTTAATTCTGATTTAGATCCGAATAAGAGTATCAAAGTTCATGACTATCGGATAACAATATCGACCTATATTATTTTTTATATAAATATATATACTTAAATTTATAATATTGTGGTATGCAAACTGGAAAGCAAGCGTATGACAAGGACATATTAAAGAACAAAGAATGGAGATCATTTGAATGGTCAACATCTATTTTTTTCACTGCCAGATAAAGTTAATAAATCTGGAATAATCTGAATAGCTGGGCCAGGTATCGTTTGGAACTCATCTTTAAACATGCGATCGAGCTTAGTCTCATGCCCGAGAAAAGGAACTTACATGTGTATTTTCCGAATTCAAGTTTTTGCCATTATTTCTAAATTTACCTCATTGTGAAAAATCAACATTTCATGTTAAAAAAAAAAAAAAGTTTGTATCGTAGACAAATAAAATTTACATGAAAAAACGATTACAAAATAAAACATATTAAAAGTATCTCTTTGTTAGAGGTTATGAAAAAACGAGAATATTGACATCATGTAAAATGAAGGTGAACATTTTTATGAAGAAAAATGCAACTGTCTTGTATGAAGAGCAGACCAAGAAAAAAAGTGTGTGTAAGATGGTTAAGGTTGAGCGTACTGGCAATTAGAAAAATGAGGGGGAAAGAGGAGAAATGGTGTGATAGGGAGAAAAACACGTGTTTTGGGGAAACTCATTTTAAGCGCAGTGGCGCATCATAATGCGCCTCGTTGCGCCATTGTGAACAGAGAGCCATATTTGATGCATGGAAACACCACGGAAAAGACAGGAGAAAATAAGTGTTTGCCGGAGTAATGCAAATTGCATACTCCAGCAGATCAACAGAAATGGAACAAGGATGTGAGTTTAAAATTTTAAAATAAATATAATTATTATAGTCTGTGTTGGGTTGAATGCATCAATATTATGAATTTCGATCAGCTAATGGTGCCAAAAGTTTTCGGTATTCTTGGGACAAAAACAAACATACCGCTGACTCTAGATCTTAATACAAAATCAATTTTAATGTTATGTAGATTTCCTTCAGCAAAACAGAGATTGCTTTAACAACATTTTCACTTTTCTCTGTGTACGCTGATTTGAGCATGAAAAGTTATTAATATTGCACTGGTTGATTGTGAGATCTTTCTCTAATCTCATTGTGTAGACTATCACGGTGTGAGTACCTATATTTTCTACCTATAATTTCGTATTACATATTTTATTTCGTAACTTTGTTTTGTTCTCGAGAGCATTTTTCTGAACCAGTTGGTTTTATTTTGTTATTATGTTGTTTTTTCGAATTGGTACTTACGTTTCGTTTTATTGTATATAAAATACACCGGTTCCGTTTTTTGTAAGATTGTGTTGATTATTTGTATATGTTCAACATAAATTCGGCTAGGTGGTAATTTTGTGGACTTGATCAACCTATGTTTAAACAAATGTCTCGATCTTCATCGTTTTAGGGGTTAAAAAAAAAAAAAAAAAAAAAAAAAAAAAAAAAAAAAACTTGTATAGAGAAATTTGTTTCTATTCTAAATTTACTGCACTTTATACTTAGAATAAAATCCTCGGGAATTTGAAAATTATTTAAACGTTGACTGTGGCAGTTACATGGGCTGGATTTTGTTTGTCAAGTCATTGAAATCAAAATTAAAGTGAACTCGAGCTAATTCAACTTTTCTGGTTTGAAAGTTGTTTGAGAATTTCACGAAAGTATTTTGTGAAAAAATTGCGCGGCCAACGAAAGGTTTTTGTCGTGGCATATATCCACCTTAGTTGGTACTATACCACAAGTAGTCCCAAATTAAGTTGTAGGTCAATATGATACCGGTCTAATTCTGAACTGTGTCATTTTTTATAAAGGTACTGATGCGTCGTAGAGGGGAAAAACGAAACAAATATTGTTTTTTGACTCTAAAGAATGAGTTATTGTGGGTATTTTACCACAGAAGTTTACGTTTTTTATTCATCATTTTGTTGTCAAAATGTAATAGCCTACGTCCACATTTTTATTTGTCAAAAGTTGACGCGAATCACAAATTACAAATTTTCTCCTCCAAACAGTGCGTCTACGTATCAGGTATCTTCTTCATCGCCTTCATGGTCCGCGCCTTGCGGAAAAAGGTTGGCAGTTATGTTCAGGTATACACGCAGCTCTTCTCTAGCTGTCCATTAAGTCTTCAATGTGTTCTTGTTTCGAATTAGACAAGACGATGGGTTCTAGTACAGGAGACGAGGAAGTAATGTTAATTTATTCAAATCCACATGTGACTTTTACTTCATCTTTTTTTAAATACGAAGTTCGTTTCCAGTTTGAAAGCAATTTCTCATGATTTTCAATAGCAATGCAAAATCATGTTTTATTTTAGCCTTTGGCATGGTAAGAAGAGGTACCTAAGTATGTGGAACAGTATTTCCTTTGCAGAAAAAAAAACAAAAAAAAAAAAACACCAAACCACTTGATCATTCTATCGAAAAGCCTGTCAATGTCACTCAAACATGAAAAAGTTGGCTTTGTTCCGAAAATGTATTGTGACATAAATTACATTTAATAAAGATTACTTCGACAACTTAAGTTTTGCTGTAGGCTACAGCTAAAACTTCGAACGGGTTTATCTCATAAAAGGCTTAGTTTTCGGATACAGTCACTAGTAAAAATCGATTCCCATGATGAATTTCCCATTAGAAACACCCATTAATTCGATCACTTCAGGTGTTTCATAGGTATCGTTCCCATTATATCGATTTAATACATTTTTTTTTGACAAAGGGAGAAATTTTGAACCTTTCTACTTGATAATATATTAGGAAATCGGAGCAACAATTATGGTACTTAACTCAAATTATGTAAACATACTTACTGATTAATTAGAAAAAATATGAAATTAGTACGTTAAAGCCTATATAATAATCCGAAAAATTGAGAAAAAAAAAATTATATTTAGCCTAGGTAACCTACCTATTCTATTGTCTGAAGAATATTTAATATTTTATTTTTTCAAAATAAATTATGGAGTAGATTCGCTGTACTGACTTTTTTTTTTCTGGTTCTTGGTACCAGTACCAAAATAATAGCGTAATATTAATCTCAATATACACCCGTTTAATCAGTTTAATCACCTCCTCAAATAAGTATCTCGAAGTATCTTGACATCTGGAATAACCAATAAATACCTGCCTAAGAATGTTTTGTAATTTTGTCATTCGAAAATACAATTTTTAAACACCCAGATCTTCATAACTATGCTACATTGGCAGTTATTTTTTGAGGGTCCAAGTGAGAAATAGCTTCACAAGAGGTGTTGCTAACTTAGATATTATTTTTTCGAACTGAGCACGTTTTAGAAAATTATAACTCCTTCGATTGAGTTCGCAAGGTTCGCTTAGTAAAGGCTGAGAAGAACTCCTCTTCATTTTTCTATCTCCGTTTTAATCAGCTGAAAATCACGTTGTTGCTAGAAAATAACGTAAATAGATTTAAAAAAAGAAAAAATAGAAAAATAGAACTCATTTATCGACACAATTCAAAAAATAGTAGGAATTTCTTTATCTTTCGAACACTGGACAAGGCAATGTAGGAATTTTAGTCAGGCAATAGGCCTAATAATTTTGACGGGAGGCAAAGGTTAACAATCCGAAAGTTATTTGACATTTTCTCGCATTCAAAAGGCCATGTCGGAAAGCGGTCAACGAGTTGAATTGAGGTCAAAAAGGCCACTGAAAAATGTATTCAAATCGGCTCCTTTTATGCGTTCGAATTCTTTCATCAAGCTGGACCCAAACTTTGACATTGAAATACGTAGGTATATCGAAAGTTTTCGATCTTTCAAAAGCTAATTGAACCCGGATTGTTAATACAGTTATGCAGCATAATATTAACCTGTTACTTCACGAAATTTGGCACGAATAAGGACCTGACCTATTGATTTTAGTGCAGATCGGCCGGATGGTACTTGCTTCTGGTACCTATTTTTGTTTTTATTGTGGCTCTAAAAAATTCGTAACTTTAGACCAATAACTACGAAAGGAACAAATATTTAATGTAATTTATTTTAACGTGTTACGCGGTGACTTACTAAAAAAGGTTGAACGAAAGTAAGAAATAGAGATACAGCGTACAGCCAAAAATAAAATGCGTAGTGATTATGATTTTCGGGTATTTCTTATCAATTTTGTACGATAGTACCAAGAGAAATGAATTACTCACATAAAACAGTCATTTTCCTTTACAATGCTGCGTCAAAACCTGACTAACCCAGTAGAAAGCAATTGGTCTGAAACAGCCGATGAAACTTCGTCTACCACACCCGTATGTAACAAACAGTCTCATTACCATATAATTATATTGAGAAAATAGTTTTGATGGATTAAATTTCAAATTTAAATTTTTTGTTTTTTCAACTGAATACTTCTTTTTATACTTTCTACGCTGCAGTACGACGGATACTTATAATTGATACCCACTTGTAACCACCATGTACCATTTGTAGTGTCTCTTTTTTTATAATTATAAATTTTCTACGTCACTATTTTTCCAAAAAAATTTAAATCTTTAAAGATTAAGGCTATTTTTACATTTTATGGTCCGGAACAAATGGCGCACTATGCAAACGACCTCGTAAATCGACTTTTACACCAATTCTGTGCTATTTTCTTCCTATTATATTTATTTTTCTTTCTTTCTGTGATTACAGCGAATATTGTCTCCAGATTATGTTTCGCTCGGTTAACGGCTGTGCAAATGATATAATACATTTTTTTTTTTTTTTGGAAAATCATCATACGGAAACGGAACACCTTTTTTCTTGGGTCATTGCTAAAATCATGAATTTGTCATTATCCGTCGTTTTTTATGTCATTTTATTTATTTATTTTTTTTTTTTGTTCTTTTGACTCCGCTGGAGGCCTCGTTTTTCGTTTGCCTAAACAATTAGACCGTACGACTCGACGAATGAGTCTTTAAATATTTTCACGAAGGAGAAGCCGTGCACACAGTGGAAATGACGGTGGAAAAATTATTATTTTTTCAACTATCGTATGTGCTGTATATCTCAGATATAAAAAAATGGTGAAAAATTTTCGTACTGATGGGGACATTTTCACAAGTCTCAATATTGGCGTATTTTATGCGTCAAATTGATTTCGTTCGACATTTACGAGCATTTTGATCACATTTTGAAATAGGTAGGTATGAAATTATCTGAAATGAAATAATATCATAATAATTTGAATATTTCCCCTAAGAAGAAAGATGGAACGAGGAAATGCAGGAAGTAATTATAATTTTGGTTCGAAGATGTTTTTCGTAATATGAATGTCAAGCTTTTAACTATTCGACTCGAGATGTTCGTGTAGCCTAAAGAAAAATTCTGGTTTTAGAGACGAATGCAGATCACAAATGAGTACGAATGGTACTAATACCTATACCTCTTATAGTGACTGAAATTTGCCTGAATTGGACTTATAGTCGCAAGTTCGAGTTACTTTCTTGCAGACTTAAAGTAATTTACATTTTGAAGGTAACAAGAAAAATCAACGTAGTCCCAGTATCTTCTTACATTATGGTCCGTATCCTGAGAATTGTCGAAATGGTCGACAAAATCACTGCAAGTATATTTCGTCAGCGAATAATAATTCAACAATTCTCATCATTACTTCTTTATTTGAAGTTCAATTTAGACCAATAAGGTTATCAAGTGTTCCTTGATCGGAAAAAATAAGTTGAAATATCTCTTCCCCTCACTCTCTCTCTCTCTCTCTCTCTCTCTCTTTCTCTTTCTCTCTTTCTCTTTCTCCCTCCCGTTTTCTCTCTCTGTTAGTCGAATTTAAATGGTTTGTAAACCTTGCAAAATTATGTAACATTATGGAGAAGAAAAAATTTTTAATTACCACCGTTAAAAGGGTAAACGAATAAAAAAACGGTTTTAAATTATCACATGAGTTTCGTCGATCGATTTGGCTGAATAAAAGTGCAAAAAAGAAACGCCCAATCGATCTCGAGGACGAAGATTTTATATAGCCTATAGCTGGTGAATGTGATTTCTCATTATTCGCAATCTTTTCGATTTTTATGTGTTTCATTTTTATTGGTTATTTCGGTGATGACGAAATATTTAGAAATAATAAAATTCAAATTTATAAAAAATAAAAAATGCATGATTAGAAAACAGTTTTTTATCTTGATTCAAAATTGGCCCAGTTCAGGTCTTCATGTTTCATTTCTTTTATTTTCAGTGAAAAAATAAATAATTTTTTTATACTTTTTACAGTAAGTTACATCTCAGATGGCTTATAACTAAAGTGTTCAAAACTTTTACAGGCGCAATTCAGTTTGATGTGACATCAAAGATTCCTCGAATTGGAATTGACCAGTCACAGTGCAATCTCACGGACATCTTAAGAGCTTGCCCATCTCTGGCGGTACCAAAAATTCGTCTAAAATGTATTCTAATTTAAATTGATGGAATCAACCGCTAATAGATATTGAGATAATGGCTATGGAACCATTGACGTTATTTGTATGGGTTGTATTTTTATTGATATCGAATTTAACCCACTAGTAGTTTGGCTTATGATTAGCGAAGACATACAATTAAAGAGATTTCCAATAAACCGATGGAAAATAATATGTCAAAAATATATGTTTTAAATTTGGATATTAGTTAGCCTAGCACATGCTTGGTAGCTTGATAAAATTCGTATTTATATGGAGATGTCTATTTTTATATCATTGGAGATATAACTGACTTGCAATCACAGTTATAACTTCATGAAATGTGCGCAGCTTTGGATGCGTAGAACTTATAACTCTATTAGCTTCCCTTCTATCTTTTACGTGTTATTGTGGCACTGCGTATATGGGGTGTTGGACATCTCTTTAAATGTATGTCTCTAATGACCAGGTATTCTAATAAGGAACATAATAACAGGAAGTCAATGCAAAGGTAGTGATCATCGGAACCAATTCGTACAAATCTGTTGAGGGGGAAAAAAGTGAGGAATCAATTCGTACTTCCATTTCAAACCGATGGAATCAACTATCCCCTTTCCTATAGCGTAAACAATCTCTCGAAAGTCAACTCATATGCAGCCGGCCATTGTTGGTACCCATCGTCTGAAGGATATTTTTGATTTCAAAGTAGGGGGAGGGGATAGTCGCGATCGATGTGGCCACTGGTCAACCAACATGAATGTTTCAACCACGCATAGGCTACTTGGAGCACAAATTGAACCGAATCGAACATACCGCCATTTTTGATTGGGAATGTGAAGGTGGCTGGTCTCGTACTCGCAAACTTTCAATATCGAAAATCCGAACCTCCGAATCTCCATGCCACGCAGACCACTACTGAATAATTTTTAACGAAATCCTTCGAAGTCAGTTGTAACTATAAACTTTGCAGTATAGAAGCCACAGTAGGCTTATAATTAGTCTATAACTCGCTGGTTTTAGCTCGCAATCGACTGAAAATGATGGCAAGATCGACGTGTTGGCAACCTCTGAAATAAAACTGAAAATATGGTCGAAGTCTGGAAGGAGAAAAATCATCGTACATTAGCGAATAAGGGAAAATACAGCGAGTAGAATATCGATAAGGTCGAATAAAAGGAATTACCTACCCGACCAATGAACGAAACTGTACACTTATCATTAACTGCAGGTGTCACATTATCGTGTCCTCAGGTACGAAAAAGCTATCAAAATTCTAACTGTTGAGTCGTGAACGATGCGAGCAGATTAGTAAAACTGATTATGTATATAGTCTACTGTCTGTTCGAAATTGTATCACGTTTTATATCACCTCACTGCCTCCTCCTACCACCTCCCCCCCATAACGCTAGCCTTTTTCTGTCAACGTCGCCAACATTTTATTCTCAATGAGCTACTCTCCACCGAAATTCCTGATCCTATCCCAACATTTTTATCTACCTCAGTGGTCCTAATGACGATGTCGGTTATAACCAGGTATAGGTGTAACTTATTTCCACCTCGCCCCAGACTATACCCATATATAAAAAAAATATGAGCTATTCTGTGCAGTTCCTACGTTTGTAATCGTTATGTACTCTCGATTTGGCTCATGTAATATTCATATCTCGATTCCGGTCAGACAATGTAATGGCAGCTGAATGAAATATATTTTTCAATTTGGTGTGAGAACCAGATACTATATGTCATTGCAGCTGTCACATTCAATTTTGAACTATGTCTCTCGCAGTGCGGCGCCAAAAAGATTTTATTTATAGTTACGTGTTACACGTTCGATTGGATCATGAAAGTCGAATAGGGTTAGACAACTACAGACAGGTAGCATCATATAGCTAATCGCATGCTCGAATATTCACTTGTTTGCAAAATCGTCCTTTAACTGTAACAGTTTCTCTGCAGGATACGTACCGTTTTGAAAACTGAAGCTAAATGGGGACTTAGGGAGCTATGTTCCGCCCAAGCCTGGTGACGCCCCGTCTAGAAACAATTCGTAAATATTTGTGCTGCTGAGAAAAACAAGAAAATAATTCTAGTCCTGCTTATTTTCATTTGAGCAAATAATGAAAAGACCGTAATGCCCAGACCCATAAATTATTTTTTGATTTCATCTCCTTTTCTTATTAATATGTATAATAATGATAACAATTTTTTGTATCAAAAGTCGGTTTGTGAAAATAGGTGTTGCCGTAACATCCGCTGTCACAGTAAGTCACCATTTTGGTCGCTAAATTTCAGATATAATATCGAATAGCCATCCTTCAATTTCCTCCAACCTATGAACACGTTAGGCAGATAAGTGTTCTTTTATTTTCATCCATTTGGATGGTTGTGACGACTGAAAATAGCAACTGTTCGTGGTACCATTGTTTAATGATATTTTCAAATTATTTAATTTATACTATTGCAAATCCATCCAAAAATTAAAAGACAGAGTTACATTCGAGTTTGCGTAAATGAAAAAGTAGTAAAAATATGAGAAAAAATTCGCTTGTTGCCGTCAATTTTCACGCTGCTGTAGGTTCATTTTGTTTTAACTCTTTCACTTTTAATTTTGCCGAATCGGGTCACATATTGCGCTAAATTTCCAAAAATAAACACTGTCGTCGAATTCATGAGCTTTTGCGAAGTTATCATTATTTTTGAATTTTTAGCTAATCAAGAGTTAATTCTCCGAATTCCCGAATTCGATAAAATTTAAAACTATAGGAGACGGAAAGATAACTATCTTTAGATTTTACTAAGGTTATATATATTCACAAAATTCTTCGACGTTCAGACCTATTTCCTACAAATTCATGAAATTTCAATTGATCGAAGATTGTTATTTTTTTGTGAAAAAGTTTTGTAAAGTTATCGATTCTTGGCTTTTGTATATGAAATTTTCTATATAATTTGTAAAAAGTTTCTAATAGTGAAGAAACTGGAGAAAGATTAGTCGAGAGGTTAGAGTTGTTGTTATTATGCAGAAGGCAATAGGTTTGAAACCAGATGCCGATCTGTTATTACTGCACATTTTATGCCGAGTTCCCTCAACTTGTAGGTTGCCAGTTCAACTGAATAACAGAGATAGACTCCGCACGCTACCTATAGGTACGCTTCCAGTTACTGTTCAATCGTGTCGAATATTGCTACCTAAAACTGGAACAAATGCGATCTCCTACACAGTATTTATAGATTAAACGACTATTGCTGAAATAAGGAGAGTAAAAAAGGTTCAGTGAAAAAGAAAAAAGCTATCAGCGTGTTTTTAAAGGAAACCTTCGTACCTAAGCGATGTTTCCACTCCAATTTGGTAGACATTTTGTGACGGCATGGCGTGACGTTATGCATTCAAAGTTAGTACTGTGTGATATTCTTTCATCCTGGCTTTTTTGAACCGTGTATTGCTGATTCGGGTATATGTTATAGTTTTAAAGATATCTATTTCAATTTATCTGGTGTACGTACAAATGGCTGTAAAAATATTCTAATTGGTCTGATGACTGGTATATAAAAAAAATTGTAACAAAATTATTGACTTTACCATAATCTTCCTTCATGCTAGACCACCTTGTAATATATTTTTTATAATATATCATCAGAAAGGCAATGTTTACACTGATATTTTGCAAGTGAAAAGTATCGCTCATCATTGATAAAGCAGAACCTCAGTGTAAAGTAAATGTGGCTTCATGTAAAAATGTGACGCATCTTTTTATATGGAGACACATTTACTTTACATTGAGGTATGGAGGTTGAAACTTAAGAAGGTTATACTTTCTTTCCAATGCAACGTTAATCTTTGAGGTTGCAATCGATGAACTGTAACTGGTAATGTTTTTATTTTTATTTCAGTTGTAATATTATACTCTTTTTTGTTTGTTTCAGTGCCGAGGTACTCGGTTAGTTTAACTGGCTGATTGAACTTAGAGTTAGATAGGACCCTTCAATTTCTTAGTGCAAAACTGACCCTTACTACATTAGAAATGAACAATTAATGTGTAAACATAATAGTAGTGTGATTATTTGCATGTGCAACATGTTGCTCATGCACCCAACCACACACATACGGATAATGTAACTCACACACATACACACACACACAAATGAGAGTTACAATTGTAAGTGTTACAGTTACACAAATCTGACAATCATAATTCTCATTTTCCTCCTATCATAGACCAAGTGCTAAGATGTTTACACATCAAAAATAACCTAATCTCCCACCTATTGAAATAATTAATAGAAATAATTTATAAAAACAAAAAAAAACAAAAAAAATCTCCTGGGTAGGATTTAAACCTGTTGCTTCATGCATGACAGTCTCACTCGCTACACACAGTGCCACAATTGATAATTTTGATTGGGGAATGTTCACCATATTCTAACATATTGAATGTACTTCACCCATCATTAAGAATATTTGTGAGGCATTTAATTAACGTTTTATGGCTTTCTGATCATTAATTATAAGAATAATATCTTTCTGAACAACGTTTCAAGGTGAGTTTAAATGACTTGGGAATTGCTCACTCGCTGCACTCATTTTGTAAATTTTCTCTAGCATATAAACACTCACTTATGAACATTGGTGTGTGATATGCTATTCCAAATTTATACGAATATTGCAACAATTCAATGTAAAAGACACCTGGGATCAATGTTGGATCCAAGAGAGGACAGCATGTGCTTCCCGTTTGGCCAACAAAAACTTTGTGTCAACATGTCTGTGTTATCGTGTACTCTGTCCCAAATAATACCGATGTAACATCATAATTATGAGCAGATGAAGGAGGAAGGAAAGAAGGAAAGGAAAAGGTAAAGATTTACGCTGTTTTCAACCATAAGTTGCATCAAAAACGGTTTTTTACAAAACTATTTTTATGGTTTACGTAGCAGTGATGTCTTTCTGAAATCTTGTAGTTTTTATTTGGAACAGAGTAGCCTACCGATAGTGGATATTCGAGATCAGGGCTGGCCGCAAGGGAGGGGTTTGGGGTTGAACCCCCCGTAACTCCCTCTCCCAAAAAAGAAGCAAAATTATTACCAAGTAATCTCGCGTATTATTTTTAATTATTGTCTGCCTCTGCAATTCAATCATCATTGCATTTATTTTCAGAAAAACATCGTTTTACTATTTTAAAAAAATGTATAAAACTTTTAATTTCAAATTAATTTGGTGAATTTTAATTTTCAAATTTTTTAAAATAATTTGTCTTAGAGAAGGGGAGTCCATATCTGAGAAGAAAATCTTTTAAAAAAATCTCAAGGTGTGACTGTCATGGAGCTCATAAAATAAAATAAAAATTTGAATTTACGCTTAGGTAGTAAAAAACAAAAAATCCCCCCTTGAAGAAATCCTGCGGCTGCCCCTGTTCGAGATTATTAAGAAGCAAATAATTAGAATCCGAATTTGGCCCCACTTCTCAGAAAATCCTAGAGCCGCCACCGTGTGAGATAGGAAAAGTTGGTATACAAACAAGTAAAATTCAATTCCTATTCTGAACGACAATTTTATTTTACTTATGAAGTAAAGTAATTTTTGACGTTTCTCTAAAGTTGAACGCTGAATTTCTACCAAATTCTGTCTCATGTGCGGGTAAGAAGTTAGTGGTGGTAAATGAAAAGGAAAGTACCTACTTAAATGTTTTTCTTAGTTATTTATGTTTTTCTGCATTTTTCTCATTATTTAAATGGAATATGTTGTAGTTCTTAGGCTGATTGAGAAAATTTGAAATGCTTACCTATTTCTATCATCCAAGAGTCACTACTATATAACTGAGATGTATCCATAAATGGTGGTATTTGGTTAGAAATCCTTTTGAAGGAATTATATTTCTAGTTCACTCATTCGTTAACTGAATATACATTTTTTTCTACTTCCTTTTACATTAATGCGTGTCTGAGTGAAGCACCGAACTGAGGGAGAAAAAATTAAGACAGAAAAAAATATTCGAAGCTTATCAAGCTAAATAATTTATCGACGTCGTGCACAGCCCAACTCGTTGCTTTCTTATAAAAGGTAATTATCGAAAGTCTTTAATGAAATAGGGTGATCATTCATTTTATTTTACCCTAATGATGTCGGCCGTATCCTTCTTTTTCCTTCCATCCAACATCCATTTTCGAATCTTTGTAAATTGAAGTATTCAATAGTGAGAGAAAAAAGAAACCCGTGTCAATTTGGGAAATATTAATCAGAAAATTTTTAGACGTATTGTAAACTTCTGCTTAAATTTCCGTAGACAGAAAGGAGTGAGCATTAATTCCTGCGAAAACTGTTTTACAATTACCTTCTCTGTTATAAATGAAAAAAAAATTTTTTGTTGATAAAATGTATATATAGTTTTTTTAAATTTTCAAATGAAAAAATCCAAACTAAAAAGTCTAAAAAGAAAATAAAGTTAACTAATTTCTTAAATTTTAACGAGCATCTATGAGATTGTAATAGCTGGGATAAAAATTAAAAATATTTTTCAATCTCAAAATTTTTTATTGTCTGGGTTATTATCTCTTTCTTACAAATGACTCACTGCAATTTTTGTACTTCATATTTTTATTAAAAATGTTACCCACTTTGGAGTAACGAATTTCAGCTTATTATGTTCTATATATAGATTTGAGGAGACTAGTATTTTGTGTTAAAAAATATTCGTAATTGAAACTAAAAATTTCAGGTTGAAATCATTTTGTTTTAAAAATGAGAGAGTTTTGAGGTAAATTTAACTTGCTGCTGGAGTCAATTCTACGGTTTTGAGAAAATATTGACATTTCATTTAATTACGGTTGCTCCATTATTTAAGATTCAGATTGAGGACAAAAAAAAGGAAATATTTACGTCAAAATGGACGGCGGCGTCTACTAACAAATGATAAAAAAAAGGCTTTCGAAGAAATTTTCTATAAATCAACAGCTAGTAAATTTTTGTGAACAAAATTGTAAACCTAATTCACTTTTTTCTATTCTTCAGCAACTAAATTCATATCCTTGTTTTTAGGTGACAAATTTATGGTAGATACTCTCGAAAATTTCCAATATTGGAGAACGTAAATTTATATACTTTTTTTTTTTTTTCATTTTCCTTATTTGAGTCTATTTTTTTCTTCGTATTTTACGTCTAATTCTCTATACATTTAGGTTTTATTTTCTCACGTTGTAAACGAAAATAATTGGATCGCATCAAATTCTGAGATATGTTAGCGTTTTATGATTTTTTTTGCTTTTGTTGTTTTTTCTTTTATGATCTTTCCTCTTTGTATTTCATTTTTTCCAAATTTACCGAACGCAAATTTTATCCTTTGGATAATATTTGTATTGTATGGTTAATGTGCTTCTTTTAAAACCTGTGTCATTCCACGAAATAATATTAATATTCATATATTTGTTTCAGTTTGAAGAGTTTTTCAAAGAAATAGTTGTTACAGACGAAATTTATGAATTTTGGAAACTGGAAACAGTCAAGGTATTGAAGTTTAAGTTATAATTCAGTGACGTAATGTGTCAGAAGAAAAAGTGACGCATTAAGATTTATTGTTGTGAATACAAATAGAAAGAGTGGAAAACCCGGGTTGGTTGGAAGTTAAAAATAGTGAAGACGAAAATATTTTGTTTCCAACAAAAGTCCTTGTTTATGGTTTTTAATCGGTTTCATATTTCGATGATAAATAATATTTTTCAACGAAATTAAAAACGCATTATATCTTTCTTTTTTTTTTCTATTTGTTTAGAAAAAAAAAAAAAAAATAGGTGTACGACACATTATCTTCCATGCAGTTTAAAGCTGTTATTCTAATTTTAATTGATTGTATTTCGAGTGAAAAAGCTTCTTAAAATGTAAAATGTTTCAGACAGTACCTACTTAATTGTTTTTAATGAGTTTTATGTAAGTCAATTAAAAATAAGGAAAGAAGTTTCAATTTTCGACTCTAATCTGCATGAAGGAATCCATCGGTTTATTTCTAATCTGCTAGTAAATCATTTGGCGGATAATTGTTATTTTCGAAATTTGAAATTTAGAATGCTGTTCTTAATTTCTTATTTTATGGGTGAGTAAAATGTTAAAATTAAATTCCCTAATCACCGGAAGAATATTTGACGTAATTAAATGTAGACGTTGAAGAAAAGTTAGCTATACTTACGTGTAGATTTTTGAATTTTCTTTCATTTTTTCTAATTAATGATTTCCTTGAATTTTTTTCCCTCTCATTACCAAGGTTTTATCGTTACCTCCTAATGAATATGACAATGAAATTCTTGCATCTGCAGAAAAACAATGAATACCTAACCGTTTAACGTGATCTTTCTGTATATAATAATAATTATGAATCACGCATTGTTTCCGCGTTCTTTTCAATGTTTTTTCTATTGTGCTCAAACCGAATTCAAAAACTGAACAATATCTGCGTGCATATTATGTGTGGTCGACCATTGAAAATAGAATATTGTCGTTAGAATTCGTTGCTCAAAAGTAACTAGCATTGTATCCCCTGCCCACAGAATAATATTTTCCGCTGTACATGGTGTTGGAGAATCCTTCTGCGCCTTAAATATGCGGAAATATACTTCTCGCATTACCCGGAGATGGTAAATTGGTGGAGCCTGTATGTTACCTTTAGCGTATATATAAATAAAGGAGCTTATTTGAAGATTGTTGCTGGTTATCTCAAACATTTTCAATGATCACGATCCTTGAATACGATGTAAGATCCGTAGATAAATTGTTTCTCCCGTCCGATTCTATTTTTCTTGGATTTTTATTCGGCTTCCCCCTACCCTTAAAAAAAAATGGTAATTACAACATTGGACAAATTTATAACGAATGAAGATGCAGCAAGAATCCGAAAGAAAACGTTGTTGTGATAATTAGGCCCATGTAGGTCACATTTTATTCAACTTTGACACCTACAGATTTCTTTACCATCTAAATGTATTTCTGTTTGAAAGTAAACTTATTCTTCTAATCTTACAAATCTTTGTCAAATCCGTATTATGGCAGAGAGAACTTGAAAGAAATAAAATGGAATTAATTAAAATAATAGAAAATGAGGCGTTTTAAGTTGTGGAGAAAACTGACAAACCAAATTAGTCGTGAGAAAAAAAATTAAGGAGAAATAAAAATAAAAGTTCTGAAATTGACCACTTTAATCACACCATACATGCCTCGAAAATACAACATTTCGTACACATATTGCAAAAATTTATGTATTAATAACTTCTGTTCGGTACATTTAATACTTCATTTTTAATTTATAAAATTAATTGTTTGCTTTTTAGGTAAGTTATGCGTCCACCGCCGACGCTCACATATTGTATTGTACAATGTTCGAAAAGATTTCGTCCGACGTAAGTTTTTCATTCTCTTAAATATGAAGATAATTTTTTCCTCCAGAAGAAATACGGAAAAATGGAACTTTTCTTATTTCTGTGTTGAAATTTCACGAATTTGACCCCATTTCTTTCATTTATTCGTGCAGTATGTATTCTCGTTCGTGTTTCCTCTTTTGAACCTTCATTTTCTGAGACGTGCTCATCTCGTATTATTATAATAATAATGTTTCTACGAAGGAGGACGAAAAGGAAAGAGTCAGAAAGAAAAATAAAAAAAATGAATTGTTCGTAGAACCCCACCGCCTTGAAGGAAAAATATTATTTTTTCTTGCTATTCTTTTTTCCACGTTTTCATTTTTGTTTGACTGCTACTACTCATTTCTTTGCAAAAGTCTGTTTTTGACGCCTGTAAAAAAAAATAAAAAAAGATGTAACAATTTTTCGTCCCCATTCCACTCAAGTTCTCAACTATAATTTTACCTTAATATATTTTTTACTTTGCGTAATTTGCAGTCAGTGTCTGCAATGATGGTTGTGCTTCGAATGTCTAGATTACACTTCTTGTTAACTAGCCAATCAATTTGCTTAATACTATCTGAGTACCGATTCACGAACCGATTTATTCGTAATAATTTATCAAATCTGAGAATAAATAGTGTCATTTTAAGTAAATTTTTTTTTTCCTGTCGCAGTACACATAATATTTGAGAAATTTCAAATCGATGACGTCAAAAAATTTTCCATAATTACTTTCTGTATGTCGCACTTTGCCTGTCTAATTTTTTGAAAGGTAGTATGGTATATACGTAACAAAATTTTGACTGATATTCTTAGAATTTCTGTCATATTTTTTATCATGCCAATGTATAAATTTTCAAAAATAAAATTCACTTTAAAATTTGAATTTCGATTTTCGATAAACTTTCAATAATTTTATCAGTATATGAGAAGGTATATTAAATTTTGGGCGTCTACAACCAAAATATCTTGGATCTAACTCCATATTAAAAAAACAAATTAACATTCAATTTTTTGTTTTCAAATACTTATTTCAGAAATCTGCTGTAGGTAATTGTAGTAAAAAAAAAAAATTCGATCTGAGAATGTATAATTTGATCATTTGACCCTGAATACTTGTTCGAAGTTTCTAATTGTCTAATCATTCAACTTTATGATACGATATCGTAAATTTTAAATTATTTCGCTGAGGAGAAACTTCTCTTATTTTTTGATTTTATTAATTTTTTAATAAGTACGTACATATTTAAAATTTATTAGAATCATTTAAATCATAATTATTTGCTATAGTATACTAGATATAGGTATGGGTTCTCCACTTTATAACGACTCTATAGGAAAATACCCATGAATTTTATTTTAGTAGCTTAAAAAGTTTCAATTATTTTTTCAAAACAATGTGATTTTTCCTATTGAAAATTCAACGTCAAATAGTATGAGTTTCATGGTCGTACTATCAATATTGAAGAAAACAGTAGTAAAATTTATGTTGAACACTGTCTCAGATACAGGGGGAAAGGGTACCAAAGGTGCACTCCCAGGCTTTTTCAGAGGGCCCAGAATAGCACCCAATTTTTTTTTCTCAATAAATTGTGGAAAAATCCAGAGAAGACGTATTTTTTGCTTGAAGAGGGCCTCTCAGTTTATCCTCCACTAAGCCCAAAATTTCTTTTCGAGGCACTGACGTTGCATATACTCATTTTATGAAGTTAACTCAACCTGTTTAGGAGAAACGTGATTTGAGGCAGGAGAAACAATTGAAAAACTAAAACATTACACTTTTTTCATAAACAACATTATAAAAAATTTGTACCTCTTCTTAGACTGTGGGGATTAGACCAACACTCATATGAGGATATATAGGCTTGGCCTATCGACGACAGTTGTCACCTTTGGTGACAAATATTCGTGCCTTGCACATTAAACAAAAACTGCATGTCTGTTTGTTTGTACTTGTCTATTTTTGCAGATAGACAAGTTACAAAACTCGGTCTGTGACAAATCGAGAGATAACAATCTCCACGATGTCACGAACTGATACGGAGATGCATTCTCCGTACTTTACCATTGCCATAGCAACGGTAAAGTACGATAAATAATCTACACTGTAATTTATGTAAATATTACATAAGTGTATATGTGTGCATGTAGGGAGCCGGGTATATAAGACCAGAAAATCTTAGGCTAAATCGCCAGTGTTTGCCGAGCTCTTGGCTCCCCTATACTTTTTAGGTATTTTGGCATAAACACGCAAATTGTTCTGTTGAACACCTTCTGTTGTTGATATACTTTCCACGGCGTAAGGTATTCTAGTTTGCAACGCCTTAAGAAATTTGTGAACTTCGAAATACTGTATATTGCTTATCAGATGAATAATGTCAAGAGAAATAAACCAGTCCAATGTGATTTTTCATGAAAAATCTAAAAATATTATTAAAAATAATCCTTGACCGCTCTGAAAGCTACATTCTGCAAGATAATGTTTAAAAGTATGGTTTATGAGTTTGTAATATCAATGATCCTGTTAGCAACACTACTTTGTGCCGGTTTGCAATGTCAAAATACCATTTTACAACATTGTTTGTCCAGAAAATCAATGATCTGAGTTGAATTCTCAGTTAGTATGTTACTTTGTGATTTCCTAAAAATAAAATTAGGGTTGAATCCATGAACAATACACTGGATAAAAAACATTTCTTGAGTATTAATTACCCACTGAGAGTTATACAATTGTACACATTTATGTACCTATATAAGAATATAATTATCTGATAACGTTAAAAATGTGAGAATGACCTAAGTAATTTTCCAGCATTCAGCCCTTAGGTGTCTTTAGAATGATCTTTTTCAACTTATTTGGAGAGTATTTTGAACAAACTAGGTTGAAATGGGAAACAAATCTCAATCAAGTAAATTTGTCAACTAAAACAATGTGTGTTGCATACTGGGGGTTTCATTTTTAATACACTTCACCAGTCTGCAACACTCTCTTCCAAATTGTTGCAAACTGAATATTGTGAATATTTATGTACCAATATGCTACACTGCATTTCAATAAATTAAAACCTTCATTTACATCTCCATTTGTTTAACATCAATTTTAAAAGTACTCACCATCTTGGAAAAAAAATTTGATCACAAAATATTCACAATAATCACTTCTACTGAAATTATTGTTTTCAACCGACACTTTGAATTCTAATACGAAAATCAACACAACTGAAAAAACTGCAATGAAACACTCAATTCTCATTTATTATCAGTTCCCAGTCGCAGATAAAACATACAAGTTAAATTTCTTAGGTTCCGTATTAACCTCCCTTTCTGATGAAAAAAGCGGAGATGAATTTTAGTAGAATCGAGCCTTAATCAGTTGAATAAAGTCAAAAAGGTTAGTTTTGCAAACTAATGTGGCGTTGCAAACTGGTGCACTCACCCTATAGAAAACATCGAAGAATTCGTACCAGCATCATCTACCATAATCGAAATATTTTTCGAAGTCCGTCAATATAAAACAAACGTCAGAATTCTGATTGTCGTCGTCAACATCGAACCCATCGTAAACAAGTTCAATAATCTATAATGCGTCCTTGATCTTGTCCGCAGTAGGTGCTGTCTGTTTTACCACTCGCCCATACCTACGGTCCGTCTGGTGGTCTCGATAAAATTGACTTAGGTCCAGTTTTTTCATCCTTCTCAAAATTCGATTCGATTTATACAAATTATAGATACATCTTTTCAGCAGTAGGCGAGACTCAAATCACCGATTACGTCATAAATTCCACTGTTTTACGAAATGTATTCGACAACAGCTCATAAAAATATTTTTAACATCGAATGAACAATGGGTTGCGATCACCTATTTCATCGGAACAAAATTAATATTTTGGATTAACATTCACGTTTCTCAAAAAAAAAAAAAAAAAAAAAAAAATTAATCAGTATTCCGAATGTTAAAGAATGATTCAATATCTGCAAAAATAATTATTGGCTGCGCATGTCGGCCGAAAGCAATAATCAGGATGGAATAGTGCGAATCAAATGATTCGCACTAATATTTGTAATCATGCAGCCAAGCCATTAGAGACTGAAAAAGCTACGGTTTTGATTGAATATTGGAAATCCCAGTGTCAAGGTAATGAATTCAAAGCACGTAATACAATTACCATTCGAATTAATTGAAGGACGTTTTTGTTTCTAAGAAAGAATATAGGGTCAATTTTGGTTTTTGCCTTTCGATACCCATCAGGAAAGTAAATTGCGTGCTATGCTGACGCACGGTTTAGCCTATTAGAAGAGGGACGGTCAGACGACAAAGATAATTAATTTTTAAACAATTTTTAATCAAGCTACAATCCAACTTTGATGATTAATTTTCAGCAGTCACTATAGTTTGATGAATTTTACATTGTGTTTATAAGAACCTCAAGAATAATACGAGGTGTGGCTATTAAATACTCGGACTGATGCTGTAAAAAAATTTATTTCAAATCAATTTACAATTGAGCATGATCCCCTTCAATATACTCCCCTCTTCTATCTCTACACCGCTCCATGCGAATTTTCCACTGCTCGAAGCAATGCTGGAAGTCAATTTTGGTTAGCCCCTTCAGTACCTCTGCCCCTTTCTCTTTAACCGCTTCCACCAACTCGAATCTCGTGCCTTTCAATGCCAATTTGACCTTGGGGAAGAGATAAAAGTCACACGGGGCTAAGTCTGGCAAATATGGTGCATTGCGTAACACTGGAATGCCATGTTTGGCCAGAAATGTCTGAACAGATAAGGCGGAATGCGCAGGCGCATTGTCCTGATTAAGTAGCATGAATTGTTCTTCCACAATTTGGGTCTTTTTTTTCGAATTTGTTCACATAATTGAGCAAGGACCTGAAGATAGTAATGCTGATTTATAGTTTGACCTGCAGGAACCCAATGGACGTACACAATACCGTGAATGTCGTAAAAAACAATCATGATTGCTTTGAATTTCGATTTGCTCATGCGCGCTTTTTTTAATCTTGGTGAGTTTGATATCTTCCACTGCATGGATTGGCGCTTCATTTCCGGGTCATATGTGAAAAACCACGACTCATCACATGTGATTACTCATTCCAGAAGCATCAGGTCAGTTTCGATGGCCTCCAACGTGTCTGTGCAGACATCGGTGCGAGTTTGTTTTTGCTCTTTGGTGAGATTTTTAGGGACCATTTTGGCGCACACTTTTCTCATGTTGAGATTTGCATGTAAAATCTGCCAAACGCATTCTTTATCAATACCAACAGTTTCTGCAATTGCCCGAATGCTCAACCAGTGGTCAAATCGCACCAGCTTACCAATTTTTTCAATGTTTTCATCCGTTGAGGACGTGGTTGGGCAACCCAGATGGGCATCATCTTTGACATCTTCTCGGCCATCTTGAAACCGCTTATACCACTCGAACACTGTTGTATGGGATAGACAGTCATCACCATACACTCCTTTCAATAAACGATAAGTTTTTGTAGTGTTTTTTCCAAGTTTCGTGTGAAATTTCACGACAATTCGTTGCTTAATTATTTTATTCACCATTTTTCCAGCAAACCGTCACAACAGGTCTCACAAAAACGATAGCTACAATCAAACTGCGTAGTGCTCGAGAGCTGTTACATTACCATGGGAACAGGAGGGGTTCAAGATATACAGCTGATGGTTGTTTGTCATTGACACATGCGTACAGCACGCGTAGTTTCATCAGTCTGGGTATTTAATAGCCACACCTCGTATACGATGTAATTTGAAAACCAACCTATTTTGAAATCAAAATAAGAGATGAAGTTTGAATTTTCACGGAAAAAGTCCTTATTTGGGATGTAGTTTCTGAAAAAACTGGAGAACAAAAAGTTACTGGAAAAGTGTTTTATACTGTATTTTGAAAAAGTTAAAAAATGGATAAAACTGAAGTATTCACAATAAATTGTGCTTATATAGGTGAAAATTCGATAGAAGCTTGGTGTCAATTGGTTGGATAGCTTTCAAGAAAACTTGAGAACAAAGAATTTCTGGAAAAGTGGTTTTTTAAAATTTTTTAAGAAACCACAAAATTGATCGGACTAAAATTAGCATAATAGATTATCCTTATGTAAGTGCAAATCTGATAGATTGGTGCTAACTGATTTTGTCAAAGCTTCCGAGAAAACTTGAAAATAAAAAATTCCAAGAAAAGAGGTTTTTCCAGGATTCTGAGAAAACTAAAATAGTGATCGAGGTGAAGTTTTCACGAAAGTTAATGATCATAATATAATCGCAGGTCTGGTAAAATTTTGGTGCTTATTAGTACGATAATTTTTGTTAAAAATGTAAAACAAATAATTGCGCTGAAAAAATGGTTTTTCCAGGATTCTGAGAAAACAACCAATGAGATAGGGCTGAAATTTTTATAAGAGACTATCGTTACGTTCCATCAAGGAGCCAATTCATTCAGTAGTTCGCGAGGAAAATGAAAAAAAAAAAAATTGTAAGAAAAGAGCAAGAAGCGTGTGTTGCTTGAAGTATCCTTTTTCGTATTTACGGCGGAAAGGGTTACTGTGTTAAAGTTTTTTTTTCTGTTACTAAATTTCGTGTGAAACAATCAAATGGAATATCAGCTTATTGGAGTAATTTTATTGCAAACACATTGTGGTTGCTACGATCGTGAAATAAAATTGTTTTTAAACATTTAGACCTGCTTTCACTTATTCCGTGCTAATTATTAAAATTAATTGTTTTGGTGTGTATTAGTTCAGTAGTTTTTGCAAAAACTGGAGAACAAAAGAAGAAAAGTTAAAGGAAAAAAGCTCGATGTATCCTTTTCGTATATTTACAACGGAAATGGTTTCGAGTGTCTTTTTTGCCTTGCATTAATTCAGGTTTTTTTTTTTTTTTTTGAATTGTAAATTAAAATTGGTAAACTAAACTTTCTAACGAAGTGTTGCTGCGATAGAGTTTTTTACCACTATTTTTTCTAGTAACTAGAGCGGATAGTAATTTAAAAGTTTTTTTTTTTTATAATACATGGTCAGAAAGGTAATGTTTACGCTGATGTTTTGCCAACCGAAAGTATAGCGATTATTATTGATGAAGCATAACCTCCATGCAAAGTAAACGTGACTGCACGTAAAAATTTTTACATAAGTTCACTTTACATCCAGGCATGGAGGGTGCAGAATTCCAACTGGTGATGCTTTTATTTTTATTTCAAAAGTGCCTAATTTTTTTTACGTTAGAAAAAGTCACCTATTCTCTCACCCTATTGAAATTATTAATTGAAATGATATTTATTACTAAAGAAAAAGAAGAAATATTCGAATATGGCACTTTTTGCATGGTAGACACACTCACTATACACAGTGCCGCAGTTGTTCAAGCCAATTGAGGAATATTTAACATTTTCTGTCGAATTGAAAGTACTTCACCCACCATTGAAAATATTTATGAATTATTTAATTAACGTTTCGCCGCTTTCTGATCATTAATTATAGAAAATATGTTCCTTAACAAGGTTCAAAAGTGAGTTTACATGATTCGGCAATGGCTCACTCAGTACGAAACTTTCCCTTGCATAAAAACACTCACTTTTGAACCTTGTTGCGTAATATACCATTAAATTCGGTTGTAAATTAGAGGATGAAGTCACCAGGTACCTGATTTTTGATCAGAAATGGACCGTGATCGTTTTTCGCTGCATATATAGCTCTTCAATCTCTGTTTCACGAAACAAAAATTAAAAAGCATATTAAAGCACACAAATCGAGACCGAGAACAACAAACTACGGCGATTAAATTTCAAAAAACCTAATAACGAAAGGCGAGAAGATATTCCAAAAATTAAATTTAAAATTTTGTTTTTTGTTTTTCAAATTACCTCGAAAAAAATGCCCCAAAAATACCGTTTAAAAGTATATTTATGGAAAATGTAGAGAGAAATGAGCTTAATTCTTCTTAAATTTTGTTTACTTGTTTCTTCTATCTTCTTCAAGTTTTCTAATTAATTTCAGATAAAAACTACCTAAAATTTTCTTCTATATCGGAAGAACTTTTAATTTCATTCAATTTTTTTGACGCCCCTCCATTCTTTGAAGAATTTTTCATCCTTATTGACAGTATTAAAAATTAAGTGTGATTAGCTTGACTGGGTTACCTATTCATATTTCGTCTCCTTACGAACTGGAATAACGAACAGGAAGAAAAAACACAATTGAACCAATTTTTTTTTTCCAAATTTTGTCACGGAATGCGTACGTAGGTGTATGTCAATTCTTGAAAGATGAATAAAATGTGAAAATCCGATTTTCATCGAAGCATAATTTTAATAACATCGCAATTTACAACAGAGAACAGTGAAGAAAAGAATGAGAAGAAAATCTAATTTTGTCTGCAGAAAGCTGAAAATGAAATGGAGCTCTCGCTCTATTCTATTTTTTTTTTTCCGTTCAATAAAACATGAAAACTAATAGACATTCCGAAGAGAGAAAACTATTAATTTGAATTCTTTTTTTTTGCCTTGAAAAATTTTATAATTTTTCAAAATTACGACTAAACACAGCTGTCAATAACAAAGGAAGAAAACCTTCTGTGTGGCAATAAGAAAACGCCGAGTCAACGAGTTCACGTTTTCTGTTTTGAGAAGACGGCGTCGTACTTTATATCATCATTTTTATTTTCATCTTTGAGTATGAAAGAGAGAAAAAAAATATCTAGAAATCCATTTAACGGGTTATAATAAGGCGAACGGAATGCCGATAAAACCGCATTCTTCAGAATAAAAATCGGTCCTCCTTGCTCTGTAATAAGATTAAACTCATACATCGTGTCGGAAAAAAACTACCAAAGGCAGTTGTATAGTTAACGAAAATTAAAAGAAATGGAAAAACTCACACAGAAGCGCAACTTTGGTGTTTTTTAATGGTTGAATATTATTAATTTTTTAAAATATTGTAACATAATTATATTACGTAGGTACCTATTATTATACCTTTTGGGTAGATCTCGAATAGAATCCACCTGTTGCGGAAGTTGGTATGTCACGACTTCGGGGGAAATATCATCAGCAAGGAAAGGATTTCTATGAAAAAACGTATTTTTTTTTACGAGAGTTCTTATTGCGCATATCAGTGTTTTCTTTACGATTCATAAAATTCTGAGTAAAATGAGTTCCATATGTTAGCCCATATTTTTGCATATTTTGTGTATAAATACATATTTTTACATATTTTTCCATTTATATCTCATATTTGTACATATTTTGCTTTTTTTTTTTTTTTTTTTTTCAATTTCACACATATTTTCCGTTTTTCAGTGTTTTCAATCGTTATTTTTTCTCGGAAAAATAATATTTTTCAAATTTTCAACATTTCCTAAAAAATCATTGGTTCCAACATATTGTGGTAAAAGAATCAACACTGTAATTTAATCTATGATTTTTTGAAGGCTCGTTTCACTTCGTTCATTAATCAAATTGTTGTTTTTATACAAAATACAGAACTACTCTGAACTTCTCTTTGGATTGTATTTGAAAAATTCTTTATTTTGAGGCCCATATTGTATTAGCATATTTTTACATATTTTGGCTTTTTACCTCATATTTTTGCATATATTACCAAACATGCGCATATTTCACAATTTTTAGCGCATATATATCCGTTCTTTGATCATCAGAGTTTTTCCGATCATGGTTTCAGGGTTGGATAACCTCATTGGAAAACTGGAAAATTTATTAAAAAAAAAAAAAAAAAATTAACTGCCTTTTTTGTAAGGAAAAGATTGCACAAAAATGTTTAAAATAAGTTTTTCTGCTGGGCTCACATGCTGTTTTGAAATAAAGAATTCATATTAGTATAATCGCAGACTGTGACAAATGATAAAAAGTTTTGAACTTTACAATGCAGGCGCAGGCCATCGTATAGAAACTTAGAAATATGAAAACTACTGCAGCAATTAACTGAATTAAATATAAATTAACCGATTCAGCTTAGTTGTTTAGAGTTGGAAGCCTGGAGAGTAGACCTTTCAGAACGTCTTTACAGTTGAAATCAACAAAATTCAGGGCCTACGTTATAAAATTTACACTCTTCATTTATCACTGTTTAGCTCTAAAAAATACTAATATGTTCCATATTTCAAAACAGCAAGTAGGTCTAGCAGGAAAACTTGTTTTAAACTTTCAATCTCTTCCTTAAATAAAAATCAGTTGGTCTTTTTGTTTATTTATTTTTAAATAAACTATTTGTTACACGCGGGCTCCGCCCTGCGTAGCAGTTTGATTTAAGATTTATAATCCTTTTTTAAGAGAAGATCCCATTGAGAAAGAGAGATGGAGCTGTTTTTTGATATTTTTCCCCGTTTTTTCTTTTTATTTTTCAGTTTACAAACAATAATGAAATGAGGGATGTTCCTGGAAGAAAATCTAAAAACAAGCGTTCAGGGAAGCTGCAGACTTCCACTAAAGCTTGAAACCTTCCTCGGGACAATCCATTTGCCAGGAGTAACCGACTCCTTAACATAAAATTGCTCTGTTCCTTTCCTCACTGTCCCACTATATTTTTTTCCTTCTCTCTCATTTCATTTTCAAACCATTTATTTTATTTGGCATGTATATAGTAGATAATATATTAATAGTCTACCTACATTCTTCTATTTTGTAACTTTTTGGCGCTCCATATTTCAGAAAAGGGTTGACACAAAATTATGAAATTTTAAAAAAAAAATGGAGCGAGGAAAAATGTCAAAACATTTTTTTAAGTAGGTCAAGGAGTCAAAATCCTCAAATTTTCCCCTTGGGACTATTGAATTTTTCTTTTCTGATTTTACATTTACATGGTTAGACCTTTTCTTTTAACACCTCAATCATAAAAATCGGTCAAGCACTTCGTCTTCCAAAAAAAAAAAACAAAAAAACAAACGTGTGCAGATTTCATTCGGGAATTTTTTATTAAAAATAATAATATTTTAGAACAATCTATGAGTCGAGCAGCAATAGTAATCCAAATTTAGTAATGCATTGAATTACACCAATTTGTAGCATATTGAGAGATAATTAATAGTTCACTCGGTTTATACTCCAATCGTTGAAGAATTCTCTAAAAGCCAGTTCATTTGATCTCAGATTGCAATGGTAATACAGTTTTTGCATGGTCTCATAAGTTTTCTCAACACCAGTTTTTTAAATCTCTTCGAATTTATGGAGTTTGAAAATTCAAAGTTCTCTGGACACAACTTTTCACAGAAACCATAAGGTTTCTGATTGAAGTGGGGCCACTGAAACCTGAATGTTTCGGGCCGATTGTTTAGAGATCGTCTAACCCTGCATAGTTCTCAGACTAAAAAAATACCATCCCAAAAAAAGTTATGTACATATGGGATGACGAACTTTGTCGGTTAACTGGAAGGTGTATTTATTTACAGATTGGGGTAAAATTTAGCACGTGTAAATTTTTAAGTCCATATATCTCGATGAGCATAATTCTCTCATTAGTTTTCGAATGGCAGCAATTTAAATTTTAAAGCTGACAATGAGAGTAGGGCGTAATTCTTTACGAATCGAGAGAATATTTGTCATATGCGTACTTTGGGTCTATATTATCTTGGTTAAGTCTAAAAATGGGCCAGATAGTTTCCAAATCAAGATTTTTTGAAGTTTTCATTAAGGTAAAAAATTCTTAAAACCTATATATAGGTAACGAAAGCAACACGCAATATACATAGTTTTTAAATTCCGTTTATCCTTGACGAAATCTACCTTTGCAACTAGCATGTCATCGGCCTTTTAAAAAAAATTCTACAGTTGAGAGCTGAATCACAAATCACGGGTCATTGTTTCATGGTCCTGGTCCTGCACTTTTTGCAAGATCAAAATGAAATGTAAACTTTGTAAAAATACGAGCAAACAGTAAAATATTCGCCATCTTGCTATTCTTGAATAATTTATAATATTTAGTAGGCTATTTAATTTTTTTTCTTTTATACTTTCGAAGGACAAAATTGAGCGGTAAATCCGCAATTTAGACACAATAATATTAAAAATGGTGTTATCAAGAGTGAACAGTGCAAGACCAAAAGTAAGATCACTTTGGTCTTGGTCGGGTCTTGGCTTTTGCTTATCATTTGGTGTTACAGTATTGCCGACGAATTTAAGTAAATTTTCGTCGACTTTCTCCAGATGGTAGATCGTACGTGAGCATCGGGTAGTGTAGCTGACATTGTTGTAACTTCATAGAAGAGGATGTAAGATTTGTTCAGTCTCAACGTTTTCACGGTAAAATTTACGTAATACTCAACGACGATGGCCAATATACCTTATGCCTAGTATTTGTATCAATCATAACCGACGTTTACCTCATCAGACTTTTACCAACGTTTATCCACTCATACGCGACAATAATTCAGAAAATTTATTCTTTTTATTATACTTACAAAATCACTCGAGCTTGGCTCCTCGAATATAGAGTGAACGCTCGGTTAAAACCTTCTGTTGGTGGCTTATGTTCAGTGGTTTAAAGGTTTACAATTTATAGCGGTGAGGAGGTCAAGATTAGATTTTCGAGTAGGTAAAATTTCCAAGTATTGAGAATTCTCAGAATGTATTGGTGACAACCTATAAATTCATTGGTACCTACCAACAAAAGAAAACCAAAAAAAAAAAAAAAAATTGACTAGAAAAAAAATAATAATCCCTCTAAAATTTCTCCAGCAAAATCTAGGTCTAGGGACTGGAATTATTGATGTCGGCACTCCTTTCCTTTACTATGTAGACTTTATATACGTCAATTCTTGAGAATTTTATGACAAAACTTTTTAATTAGCGCTGACTTTACTAATTCCAGTCCATAGACCGAGATATCGCTGCAGAAATTTTAAAAGGATTATTTTTCTCTTTTTGGCGCATTATTTACTGTTTGTTTTTTAAGTCAGTTCTGTTTTTTGAAAAAAATTATCAATTTATCACTCAGTGATGTTCTCGTCATTTGTTTTGAGGGTGTACTCCTGAAGTTTGGAGTGCCTATCCATAGCCCGTATACTTTATATTTTTCATTCCGTTTTTCAGCTGATCGAGAAGTGGGGGTCCATGTAAGGAAATAAAATCAGAATTATATTTTCCTTTCCTTTCTTTTTTTCTTGTATAAAATAAACAAAAAATCGGTGAAAAGTGATGAAAAATATAATTGAACGAGCTGATGGAAAATTATTTACATAACTTATCTTTGTTGGTTTTTTTTTCATTCCTTACCATGCTGAGCTAAGACTGCCAATCGATGATCTAGTAGCCAAACTTTTACGTATACCTACTTGTGATTGTGGATTAAAGTCTGCAATTGTGGTCCCATCGATGAAGATGAACATCAAATTTGACACATTTTCAATACTTCAACGATTCTTTAAATCAGTGTTTTTGAGGCTCATATTGTAAAAATCTCATTCACAGACAGATGTTATTATTGAGAGTCCTACACTCAGTCTTTATCAATTCAAAGGCAAACAAATATGTTTGACTTGAGTTTTATTTTTTATAATTTTATAATATTCCTTTCTTAATTTTTTCTTCTCTTTACTTTTCTTTTTCTTTTACCACTTTTTCAACAGTTTTTTTCATTGAGAATACGCTCCATAACTCCCTAATTTTTCAAAATAATCACGAGAGTATACTGCATATACCTATGGAGTATACCCTATGGAAACATCACTGTATACTGTAGCCTATCTAATACTTTTTTTAGTTTCATTTTAATTCCAGGAGATCTTACTGGAGAAATTTTAAAATAATTATTTTTCTCTTTTTAGAGAATTTTTATCATTTTTTATTACTTTTTATTTTTTTTGAAGTTGTTTAGATTTTTTGATGGAAAAATCTTCTTTAATGATTTTTCGTTTCCAATCTTAGCGGCCATTTTTACTTCAAAACTGAGAGTTTTTATTTAAAGATAACTGAATCACCATCTCATAGATTCTAAGAAAAATTTAACTGAACCCCCATTGGATCACTCTTTATGATTTAAAAAAAAAAAAAACAATTAATCAAAACCGGTACCCAGGTTGAGAAGTTATGTCACAACAAACATTAAAGAAAAAACGTAAAAGTATCTATACACAGCTGATTGAATTGATATTAACCTCCTACATTTTTTAGAAGTATGTTAAAAATAAGTGTGTAACGAACTCAATTTTTAGAAATTATGCTGAAATTTTATTTATTTTTATATGTAGATAACCACTTCCTAAAAATTTAATTTTTTAATATTTCTATAATTTTATTTTTGTCGGGAAGTAAGGCAGCTGTATTCAGCCGCGAGATAGAGCCGCCACTGTGTGCGCAGCCCAATAGTTTGGTGCTCGGCCTAGCAATCGAAAGGTCGCAAAATGGCGGTACATCCACGGTATGCTTCAATCGGTGCTCCCACATATGGTGGGAAATTTTATGCTAGAAGATCATTGGCCACCGAGTGCTCACCATCCTTATTCCCCCCTCCCCCATCGATATCCATAATCACCGGACACTGGACAAGACTTTTAGGTACTGACGTTACTATAGAGCGGTAGAGCTCAATAAAGTTTGAAAAAATTCCCGAGTATTCAACTGGAATGCTGGAGTTGCTTCGCAGACTTTTCCCAACGTTTTTGTTCAAGCGCATTCTACACATTCAAATATAATTATTATAATATTATTGTACTTTAACGTTAGCCATAAACGTATCACCGTAAAATATTTTAACCTAGTTCTTCGAATAATTAACGTTTTAATTCTGTCGTTAAAAGTGAGATTTCGAATCTCAAAATGCATGCATGCACATGTAAAAAAAAGTGCCACTAAAGTATAGGTATAAGTACCTACACTACCGCATAGTGAGCTACACAAGCAATATTACGAAAAGAAAACAATAAAATCTGTACTAGTTTTTCCTTTTCTTCCCAAAAAGTGATGAAGAACGTAAATTGCTATTATACTTACTTGACAAATGAATACTTAGCAAATAATTACATTACTCGAATGTACGAGGAAAACTAACATCATGCGACTCCTTTGTATATTATAGTAGGTACCTATAATGGGAATAATTTAACGTTTCCAATGATCAAATGAATAATTTCTAAGCAGACCAACGCAATTATTTCAAGAATTGAATTATGTTTTCTTATGTTTGGGTGTAGAAATAAAATATTTTCTATTTGAATAACGTGTAATAGTCGAAGGGTGTGCATATAGCGTCATCACAAAAGACATTTTGATGGTATGAGAGACATTTTGCTGCCTAAATTTAAACGAACACTTAGAAAAATGACGTTTCACCGTAGATTCTAGTTAAATTTATGTGTATAGTCCGGTCGCATTTTTGGGCAACCAGTTTATCTAAATGGTAAATTTTACATAACGTTATTTCCAGCGAAATGTCGTCATTCCATTTGGTTCGCAGTATGCAAATAATTAATACTTTCGGTTTCGATGTTATATTTTTACGTGGAATTTTATCGAAAATTCGTCAAAATCAAACCAAAAAAAAAAAAACCTAAAAGTCGAAGAATCACATTCCCGAAAAATTTGTAATTGGCCATGGGTTTTTTTTTTTCTCTGAGCTTTTTGCAGTACATTTTTCATCTATAACTTTTATAGCATTAATAGAATTCGTTTTCACTTTTGCAGGCCAACCGATGCCTCAAATGTGTTGAGCGATGGTTCATTCGAAAGTTCTGGAGTCAGTATCGGCAATTTACATTATGTCAAAAAAGAGTTGTTGGTGGGGGATGACAAGAAATTTTTGCGACTGCCGGAAAATTCTAAGCTGCCGGCACTGTCTGGAGCACTAAAGTGGACGAATCATATTTATTTTACGCTTAAAAGTTCTGAAAGATTGTGAGCTTTAATGTTTGACTGTAACAAACTGCAGAACATTTGTCCAACCTTGATTGTTGCTGAAACCCAATAATCTGCAACATGTAAAACCCTGATTATTTACAAAAACCTAACATATCATAACGCTACCAAAGGAGTAATAATTTAAATAGCGAGAATTTTATGTTTTTGCCTTTGAGAATTCAAAGATTTTTGCAAGTTGTGGGAACTGCCATACCTTGCCTAATACAAAATACATTTGTGAGTTATAGTTGGCAATGAGATGGCTGTGCGGTTAAGTTCACCGCTTTTAGCTGGCAAATATGTAGGTCCCAGGTTTGATTCCTTGAACTGACAAAACCAATATCTGGTGACTGTCAACATGTGCTGGACATGCATGCACCCTAGTAATGTATGGTGTAACCCACAACTCTCTTTCCTAACTTGAGTTGTCAATAGATGGCGCCCTATACAGTGGAAATAGAACCTATATATGTAGTATAAGCTTGTGTGTAGTTATAAGAAGCGTTTCTGGGTCCACCCAACCTCTCACAGCATCTAATGTCGTTCAATTTGTGTTGAGTATCTCTAGGAGGGGAGTGTGTGGGAACTGCCATACCTTGCCTAATACAAAATACATCCGCCAGTTATAGTTGGCGGTGAGATGCCCATGTGGTTAAATTCACCACTTTTAGCTGGCAGATATGTAGGTTCCATGTTTGATTTCATGAACTGACAAAACCTACACAAGTTTATTCGCAACAGGTGCCTATATCTTGTTTATTCATAAATAAGTTTCCTCACTAGCCTGAGCCAATTATGCACCAAGATATCTGCTATATATATTGGAGAGGAGAAGGAATATTTTTCAAGTTTACCAGCAACACTCCTTTAAAAATAGACTACACAAATGATTTTCAATTAACTTAGTACTTAACTTTCATGAATTTTATATTCACCGTCAGAAAGGATGTACACGAATTGCGTCCGAAGTTAAGAATTAATTCCCAAATCATTTTTTTGATAAAAATGAATTGATTCTCTGTCTCCAGACCTCTCTTTACTAGAGGCGCTAGAAGTGCAGTTCTGCAATTGGTAAGTTTCATTTGATGACAAATTTTCTCTGGAAAAAGGAGAAAATGTACAGGAAATTGTGTTGAAAGTTACAGAATAATAAAATTAAAAAATTAATAAAATTTTAGCAAATTTTTTTCACTTGGCATAGTTTAATGGTGAATTTTTCTCCAGATTTTAAACAATAATTTTCTCTTTTTCTCCACTTTACTCTTTGTCCATAATTAATGAATACTCACAGATACAAAACTTTCTTGTTAAGTTGATTTAATCTACAGAAATTTACGCATTGTGCAAATTTAATGAAAAATCTATCCAGTTTAAAAGCTGAAAAATGAAAAACAAAATTGATTTTCTTGTAATGATAAAAGAAATTGTAATTAAACCAATTTCAAAAGCCAGGAGGAGGAGTTTCCAGTATACATAATATATAAACAGAAGTCCCGACAGACTCACTCATCATAGCCCATCTAAAACCACTGAATCTATTGACTAGAAATTTTCAAAATATATTCCCTTTGTTCTCAGTGCTCATTTAGAGAGAGTTATTTGAAATTCCATCCCCAAGCTGGTCAGATGGGATCAAATGTGTTTTCACTTATGTCTCAGTATCTTTTATACAGTTAATTCTCCAAAAACTGTTTTCTGGGTTTTTCAAAATTCCACTTCTAAGGAGGTCGAACAAGGTTTTATATATTTGTCATTATCTTTTAAGCCTAGTATGATATTGAACAATTTTTTTGTTTGTTTCAAAGGTCATTTTATTAATTGTCTAAAAATCATCTTTTGGATTTTGCAAAATTCCACTCCTAAGAGAGTCAAATGGAATGAAATAATTATGTTTTATTTATTTGTCAATATATTTTAAGCCGGATAAGATTCTGAAACAATTTTTGATTTAAAAATTTATTTGAATGCGTAAGTTAATAGTCTCAAAATATTTTTTTGATTTAGCAAAATTTCTTCCTCAGGGGAGCCAAATAGGGTTAAATTTATTTTTACGAATTTGTCAATATCTTTTAGTCCTGACAAAATATTTACCTAAGTACCCAGGTTTTTTAAAAGTAACTAGACCGACTGTTCAAAAATTGTTTTTTAGATTTTGCAAATTACATTCCCAAGTGGGTCAAATGAATTTTTATCTATTTCTTAATGCAATAAGAAGCATTTGAAAACGTTGTTAAATAGAAATACGAGCATATCAATCTTGCCAGTGATGGGCTAACAGCTTAAAATTTGGCCGGAACAAAGGTGATTTTAGAAGGATCTATGTTCATATTTAGAGTATATTTTTTATGTGTATTACTACAGTATTATGTTTTACAGTTGTGTGCTTTAGGGTGTTGAAAACTGAAGACTTTGAAAGATGGGTTGTCATGGCTTAGTAGCTGGATAAGCTGCCTTCAAGCCCCTGCTCTTACTAAATTTTTTTCATGTAATTTTTTTGGGGAAAATTATTACATTTTAGTGTTTTTACCTATACCTTTGATGGTAGATATATCACATTTGATAATACTTTAAAAATAAAAATGCTTAGCTAGACAGAAGTCACTCGACTTCTTTTGGTCCATCTGTTTACAGATGCAACCGTAAATACCCGAAAGAACATCTTCTTTGTCTAATCACAGACGATTGTGGTGATTTTTATATCTGCAGTCTACAATGCATATCATCAAATTTTGTGATTAACGTTAAGCATAACGAATACAAAATTTCTCATATTGAATCTGGATCTTAAATTTTAATAGTTCGATTTTAATTTGACATCGGCTTCTAATATAGAATTCTGCAATTTAATTTCAAATTTGGATATTGAATTTATTATAGTTTTTTAATTTTTTAATTTTTCATGTATGGAAGGTATCAACTATGGTACTCATCCGAACTTCGGTGAACTAGGTGGTACTACATAATTATACAAGTGTAACGGCCAAAAGAGGTGATAATGTACCTAATTAGAACCACTTTCGGTATTACACCATACACGAAATATCACGTACTCATTAAAGCAGTAATACTTCTAAAATATTTTCAAGTTTATCATCCACAGACTATCGTGGACTTTAACATTAATTAGAGACTCAATAATATTTTAAACACAAGAGTGAGTTTACACATTTAATAAAATAATAATTTTGTACATTACAGTACATACATATACGTTAATATTTATACATATACAATCACAATTCAACAAGCAAGACTATCTGTTCACTAGAGACTTCTACAAGAGAGGTTCCAGGTACTTAGAAGTAGCTGTTGAGGAACTGTCGAACTGTACTGTCTTATTCCACTGAATCGAGGGGTTATATACTCGTTCAGGGTATGAAAACGTACGTGTCGGATAGGTAAAGTGAAGTAGGATGTTGTTATTATAGGGTTGTGCTGACTCGTCGAGTACTCGAGGGACAGGTACAATTAGATCATGAATATACAGAAAGTATATCTATATTTATAAAATCAAATACGGGTAATTTATTGGTTGTTTATAAAGAGTTATAGGATGATTATTGTTGATAAATATCTACGTTTTTGGTATTCGAAAATGTGTGAACAAATATGTTCGTCATTTCTAAAAATAGACAAAAATATACGTTACAACAAGTACCTACGTATATAGGACGTACCCCTTACATATGTACATATAAGTGTATATATGTACATCATTATAATAAAAGCAAGATGACATTGTTTACAAAAATTTCACTCCTGCTAAGCATTCCGCACAAATCCATTATGGAAGCATGTTTTTTCAATCATAATTATGTTTCAATCAATGTTCTCAGTATAAAAGTTCCATACATACATGAAAAGTACCTTTTCAAACTCAACATTTTGATCAGTGTTGCTGGCATAAAACTTATAAACTTTCTTAATGTGGTGTGATTTGTGAATAATTATGATCAATTTTTCTTACAGCAAGGTTTATTCAGTTTAATCTTTAGTTTAGTCCTTACCATTAATTTTATTACATTATCATCATTCATCAGTCATCACTTAATATGAACTTAATGTAACGTATATTTTCATCTATTTTTAAATATGACGAAGATATTCAGTGACACTGTCTGAATACAAGAAATTCAGGTATTTGGCCATAATCAAAACATCCTACAACTCTTTCTAAACAACCTAAAATACCCGCATCAAATATTTTGAGAATATAGGAATATTGTCTTAATATTCAGTGACCTAAATGCACTGGTCCCTTGATTATATTGAGTCAGCATATCCCTATAATAAAATGTCTCTACTTCCATTAGTTTATTCACCATGTACATGTATGTACCCTGAATGGATGTATAAACCCTGTTACAAAGTAATCAATGTTCAGTTTTAATCCAATTTAACAAACAGTAAAAAATATACAGTTTTTATCTAAAGGTCTAATCCCAATGTTCAAAATAATTATTACTGTTGAAATATTATTTAATGTATGTGTGTTGTACAAACTATTATTTTATTAAAAGTGTTTAAATTATTCTTTGTGTTTGAAATATCTGGTGTTAGTATTTTGTGTATGGTGTAACACTGAAAATGGTCAAATATCAAAGAATCATACCTCTTTTGGCCGTTGCACTTAACATCTAACTTAAGAATTAATAACTTCATCTAAACATGCTCATTCCTAATTCTTAGGAGACGCCTAATATTTTATGTTCTAATAGCAGTTTCCTAGAAGACTTCACACCTCCTAACAATATCATATTAGGTGCTAAATTCAGACCATTTCCTAATATACTTTTATAATAAATGTTTATATATCAGTACATCAGGAAATCTTGGCCCCCCGTCATGCATTAAAAATTTCTTATATGAAACTTGAACATATACATAAACATCAAACATAACCCAGGTCAACTATCTTGTGAAATTCTGCGAAACATTGCTGCCATTTTTATTCAGTTCTCAAAATTCTTGGACACTGATGTATAACTTCTGTCTGAAATCATTCAATTTAATCGTTTTTCTACATAAAATTCTAAATTTCTCATATTAATAACTTAAGTTACATTAATTACAGAATTTTTTTATACTGCTACAAAATATTATTTTTAACAAATAATAATTTAATGATGCGAATATTCACAAACATGGTACTCCTAGTGTATATAATATATTGACAGGTCAAAATTAGAAAATGGTTTCAATATGGCTTTATTTTTTCCTGAAACAGAAAATTTTCACCGTCCTCAAGCCTTATCTTTTTGTGAGGTCAATTTTAATACCCCATTGGCAAGCAGACTGGGTAAAAATAAATCAAAAGAAAAAGAATCTCTGTGCTTATTTTCGAAACTCATGGCGCGAAGCGCCGAGAGAAAATAACGCCAAAAGAAGTTGGGGTCCGGAGCAACCACGGAGGGAGCCCTTTAGTTAATAATTATTATAAAAAATAAATTTATTAGGAAGATAATTAAGTTACAAGCCTCTATATACGTTGTTTACCATACACGTTTTATTTTCTTTTAGCTTTCTAAGTAAGACTTTAATTTGCATGGATCCTCTTCATCTCCTTTTTAAAACATGGTCAAAAATTTTTAAAAAATTGTTTTTTTCTTCATCTATCTCGTCTTCTTCTACCATCTATGTGCTGAGAAAATGGCAAATTCCGACGCAGTTTCGTTCAAAATTTTTTTATCTTTATGATATCGTCGAACCGAAGAAAAAAAAAATCTAAATTTATTTTAATGTCCTATTCTCAAGAAAGAAAATGCGAATAAAATTTACAAAAATTAACGTATCAAGTCACGTCTTTGGTTTTTGTACTCTACAGTGGACGTGTGTGAGCGAATTTCTGTATTTTATACTCGTCTCTTTTTACAGTGGCAATGTTTCATTCTGCAGTATCTGCAGGAAGGAAAATATTTTTTACAATTTTTCTGCTTCATTTGCGCGAAATTTCGTGAACATTAATTTGATGATGTAAGTTTGTTATTTGTTAGAGTCGCGGGTGAGACATATTGTTTGTACTACAGGGTGAACATTTTTCAGGGAAAAAGGTAGAATTTTTAAGAATTTCACTTTTGGAGAACGTTCAGCCACTTTTTATCGGTTTTCAGCGTGTAAAATCTTACGGAAATACGAATTTGTTATGCGATTGGCATATTTTCACTTGTCTCGGTAAATATAAAGTCGAAAAGTAACTCTTGCTTTTAGAGTAAGGTTAGATGAAAATATTTTTGTAAATTTCCTCAGCGAGCAGTTGAAATTTCAAAAAACTCTAGCACAGCTATTCTTTTTAGAAAAAGTAGATTTTGAGAAAAAGAATTATGAATTTTGATGGCCGCATTAATTGTCTGTAAGTTTAAATGCGTTAATGGTCTGTTATGATTGAATGAAATGTGTTAGCTGCCGACAAAATATTAGACAATTTGTGAAATTTAAAAGCATTATTTCTTGAAAAAAATGAAAAATTAATTAAGATGATAAAGTATGGTACATAATTATATAATTTAAAATAAAACTAAAGAAATATATTAAAGTTATAAAAAAAAAACAAAATAGAAAACAAGAACATGTGGTTAATTTTTGTAAAAAGAAAAGTTCATGCAAATTAAAAAAAAAAAAAGAGAAAAAAATAAGCTTTCCCGGAAGTACCGTTCGGTCGATCCGTACCAAAATTTGTAGCATGTTACAATAAATTATAGTGAATATTTATTTTAAATTTCGTACATATGATTCCAAAATTTCACATTTTATGATTAATACAAAAACCAAAATAGTGATATGGGAAGTACCGTCCAGCCGATCCTCGTCAAAATTAGTAGAGTACTACAACGAATTGAAATAAATATTTTGTTTTGAATTTCATGGCTATTGGTGCAAAACTGAGAATTTTATGGCCAAAATAAAAACAAAAATGGTGGTACCGGAAGTACTGTCCGGCCAATCCGTATCAAAAGCAATAGGTCTGGTTCTTGGCTCAGTTAAAATTTTCACACCAAATTTCGTAATTATCGAATAAAAATTGCGACCTGTTACGTGGGAAAAAGAAACTGACATATATATATGTATGAATTTGAGTTATTGGTGCCAAAATTTTCCTATGGTCATGAAGTGAAAAATGTAGCCACCTCAATCCTGGGGGCTAATACCGTACCAAGCTTAATAAGTAAATTTTCTAAAGAAAACCTACTTAAAAAGTAGGACCTAAAAATTATATTCTTCAAGTAAAAATTATGTGTTTCATTTTATTCTGCTAAGACCTTTCAAAGTTAGGGGTACCTATTAAAGTTTTGTAAATAGTATGGGAACTGAAAATGTTCGCTTTGCATACACTTATTATCTAGAAGCTTTAACTCTAAATTATTAATCCTTTTAGCCGAGGTTATTAGGAACTATAGTCTATTCCAAATAAAACAGACATGACATCATTTAAATTGATGGAATAGTGGGAAAGGAATAGGTAGAGATTCATCCTATTCAACAAAGGCTGCATCCAAAATGGTTTTATTTACAACAATATTTTTAGCTTGGCGTAACTGTGAAATTTGATTGTCTCAGTGACGTCATGTCTTTCTTATTTGGAATAAACTACAGTATTAAGTTGCTCAGAATGGCATTCGAAATTTATCTATTCACACCATACTGTCATTTTTAGCGAAATCAGTAATGTGAAAATGGCCACGCCCGGCGAAACACAGAAACTGATGATGTTATCAGGTGATGCTTACGATTATAGTCTATCCCAAATAAGAAATACGTGACGTCATATAACCAGATTGACTAGGGGGGAGAGAAAAAATTTAAAGATTCACACCATTCAACGAAGGCTGCATCCAAAAATGTTATTTACAAATATGTTTTCGCGCTTTATGTCGCTGTGAATGGTGAACGTCTCTATGACGTCACATCATTTTATTATTATTTGGGATAGACTACAATCGTCAGATGGTCGTAAGGTCGCTCGTTCGAGACCAGATGTCGTCACATTCCTCGTTCGACCAAAATGGCAACGCATTCTATTTGGCTCATTTGACGCTCCCTCACGCTATATGATCGTAAAACTCAAGTCCGGAGACAATTGGCCGCTGAATACCAATAAACAACTCCTCTCCCCACCCGATACATGGAGGAACACGTCATCTAAAACGACGCTCACGTCAAAATAACCTCCAAACCTGGACTACACGACCTCGACGCTAATGCCCTGTAGAAAATCAATTGTAAACATTTGTGTAAATACGTAAGGGCCTTTTCGTATCCCTTCCACAAATTAACGTTCGTTCTATCTTAATCGGTATCCACGTGAAGCAGTTTAAAGATGACCGAAAATAGAATATTGTCGATATATTATTGATACACGGGACCCTTATAGGCTGCAGTAAAAAATTTACGACTCGAACTGAAATTTTATACTCAATGTACTTCGATTAGCCGACAATTTGTAACCGAGGAAAGAATAATAAAATGGTAATACATGATAATAATAATAGTAATAATGCCAATACTGATACTAATAATCCTATGATAATGATAAACACGACATATAGAGAGAATAAAAGTTGGTACCCAGTTCATTAGTCCCCTTCGGTGTTCGCTATTAAAAAGTAGGTACCAACAGAAAAACACTATCATCTTCATAGACGAAAAAATCGTGCGGCATTTACAACTGAAAAAATGGCTATGCTACGGTTATTGACTTCGTAAATCAGCACGTTTTTGCCTTGTCTTTAATTCTATCTCGGTCCATCTGTCTACGCGTTAACCCTTCTCCCCCTCTCACCCCTTCCCGCGCTCTTTCGCTTCAATTTACTTCTTTTCCAGCCTTCCAAATTAAATATACACCTTCGTGAAGTTAATTCAGATAACGGAATTATGCATCATTAACGTGAAATTAACGCACGCATAGGTCGTAAAGAGAGGAAAAACAGTGGAGAAAAATATCTACGAAGAAAAAAGACGGCTTCTACTTGTGGAAATCTGATGGGTAATGGCAATGGCAATGGCAATGGCAATGGCAATAGGAAGGTATATGAAATACGATTTGTTCGTGAACCGTACCTACCGCTGGTACATACATACCATATATATATATATATACCTATATACGTATACGTATACACCACAAACAGACGTAGGCTATACCTACCAATCCAACCAAAAAGTCGTAAAAATTTTAACCGACAGATTTCTGCATTTGCCGTTGTAAAAAATTATAATTAGCTCTCAGTGGAGAAGCGTTGTGTTTCTTTGAAAATGAGAAGAAAAAATCAAAAAGAAAGAGAGAGAGAGAGAGAGTGATGGAGAAAAGAAAAAAACACGTGTTATAAAGGTTGCACTTTTATGGAGTTCCAGCGGAATTATATAAACTCGGATTAATCGTTGACATGCCCGCGGTGATTGTTTAGGAGAGAAAAACGATTCCGTTTTAATACGAACTCCGACTTTGATGAAGATGGGGCTCTAACAAGTGGCACCTCCATAAAATCGTTCCTAGGAGAAAGAATGGAAAATAAAATTATTGTACCGACACGAATCAACGACCGCAGCTTTAGATAACAACTAGAATAAAGATGAGAAAAAACAGGAAATACTATTATATGTAGATATAACATAATATACATAATATGATATCGTGAACTGGTGGAGGTCTCAATGCAAAACTCTTGTGGCCATGGAAGATTGATGGTTACAGAGAATCCGAACTACGTGAATTCGGGGCGTCAAGTAACGAAATTTCTTTAGAAAATTTCGAACCAAGTACGAGCATACGCTTGGAGAAAGAAAAAATCAATTTTTACTATCTCTACGGGAACGAGAATATTTCAATTTATTGCTCGAAATTGTAGCATTTTATGAATCGTCGTCTATATATGAAATTTTTTCAACTTTCTCAGCCATTGTTCAGCTTGTAGCAATAACTCAAATAATAATCTATAATTCTCATCTATATTACAAATTGAAGTTGCTTTTTTTGTCTCAGCATCACGTCTCTCTTACTCGACAGATTTCCTCAAAATTTTGGCCCCATGTAGATGCCTATCTCTTAATGGTTTTCGCGAAGTTTCGTTGCGAAAGCTTTATTCTAAGAGCAGTTATTGAATTCGAAAGTTTCAGTTCTCAAACTGTAATTCTATCTAATGGTTTTTGTGTCAGGTGTCAGTGTCAGTTTTGGTAAGTATAAAAATTCACGCAACTTGAAGCTCTAGTCATGTTCGAAAGTTAGTTTTTATCAATAGTTTGAGTTCTGGACTGGTTCTATTTGAAAGTTAGTTTTTAGTTCATAATTATTGTTTTAGCGTCAGTTTTGAGAGTTCAAGTGAAGAACCTTACCAAATCTAATAGCTCGTCTGGAATAAAAAGAAATCACACAGTTTCCTACACTTATATGTATTATAAATTGAAGTTGCTTTTTGTTTTTTTTTTTTTTTGTCGCTGTATTCCGTCCCTTCTACCTTACCGAATTTCAAATAATCTTTGCCCCATATAAGTTTCTAATCTTAGATGGTTTCTTAGAAGTTTAATTCCAAAATCTCTATTCTGACGGCTGCAATTAGGTCCAAAATATTTCACTAATAGTTTCAGTTTTGGACCATACCTGAGAAACGAAAACTCAAAAAAGCTGAGCTGGAATACGGTTAAATATTTTTTTCAGTTTTACTGCAAGGTTCTGTCAGTTCTAAGAAGTGAAAACTAAAAACACTGACTACTGTAATCAAGTTAAAAAGTTTTAACTGAATGTTAGGTTCTATATCAGTTCTTTTAAAAGTTAATTCTCAGTTCCAGTTTAGGCGGGCACTAAAATCAAAAAACTAGGGTCTATAAACGACTTGAAAAGTTTTCACCAAAGTTATGGTTTTGGGCCAGTTCTGTCGAATGATGTATTCGTAGTTCCTTACATCTGCCCGATGAGGGTTAATGTAAACTCGTAATTCCAAATTATTATCCTCAGCTAAAATTTTTTCAATTTTTTTCTGTTTTCATTCATCTGAATGCACTAAAGGTGCAAATGAATTTATCGATAAAAAGTAGGGGGGGGATCGTCGCTAAAATTTTTTTTCTGCCATCACTAATTTTTGAAATAAATGACAAATTAAAAAACGGCTAATTTCTCATTAATTTGCAGTTTTTTAGGGCCATTTATGAAGAACTAATGGCGATAAAAAAATTAATTTTAGTCAAGAACTTAAGCAAATTTTTTCCTCTTTTCAGTCGTACGAACCTCAGCTTTGTGGCTTAAACAGTAGCTGAGAAATCGAGAAGTGAGCGTGGAGCAGTTTAAAAAAAAATTAAAATGTTGCGAATGTTGCAAAAAACGTGAATAAATATACGAAAATTGGGATGATTGAATTTTATAATATAGATTATAGGGTGTAATATACAGAGCCACTTATGGCCCACGACAACCGACATAATTATGAAAAGCTAGACACGGCGTCTGACACACAAAAGCAAGCATATTCAGCAGTTTCGTGTAAACCAGATGAAATAGTGTGAAAAATGACGTCAATCTCTTCTTTACTTGGGAACTAGGTTCTAAAGTGTTTGCAACGTAGATTAGTAAAATGTTGGAATAAACATTAGCTCATAATTTTTTTTTGCAACAAACTTTGGTAACTTTGCTATTATTAGTACACTTTACTAATTACACACGTATACGGAAAATTAATTTTCACTTGTATGTAGCACTGCTGTCACTTCCTGAACTTCTGTCATGCAAAATAACCGTGCGACATTTAGGAAGGTTTCATTTGAGGTTCAGTATTTTGTTTCCGTATATTATACGCGCTAATATTAATATTTGCACTTACGTAACAATGGATTATCGATGATAGCGATCATGAAGGACTACTAACTCCAATAAGAAATAATCATTTAGGTTTTGCATGGAGTAGGGAGTCAAAAAAAGTAATTGCGAAAGAGAAAAAAACAAGAAACCATTTCACCAATGTCGTTCCTGTTATATCGAAATTTTTATGGTTGGATTGGAAACTTCGAATCTCTCCACATGACGATACATTAGGAAATCGGAACAATGTTTACTCAAAGTACCTTCTATCTACGTAAAAAATATTGATAAAAAAAAAAAAACATGGATTTGGCACGTTTTGGCCTGTATAATATTGAGATAACTCAGGCATACTCCGTGAATATTGTCAATAATCATAATGTGCACTACCACTATGAAGAATCATCAATATTTCATTTTTGAATGATTTTTCTGTCGCTTCTTAATTTTTTTGTTGTTTGATGGTAGATACCAAAATAATTTAGTGGCTCCGAAATTTCCTTGTACCGCAACCCACTTCAAAATTTTGCGAAGATTCTGGGTCCAGTTAAGGAAAAGTGAACAGAATTTATATCAGGAAATATTTAATATGAAAACGGTCAGCGAATCAAATATTTTGACTCGTTTGGTACCGAGCTTATGTTCAGATGAGTGCCATGGTTGGTGACGGTAAATGCTCGAGCGTTTATTATTGATGAGCAAATGCTGAGTATGCTTAGCCATTTGCTCAGCACATGCTCGTGTCTAAAATTCTCAAGCCTTTAATACTGACTCAAGCATGCTCAGTATTCGGTCAGCATGGTAGAGCATTTTCAATACCTATTTCCTCTTAAAACAACACGTAATCAGTTACAAAGGTGCAAGTTGTAATAATTATAGATGTTCCGTGAGTTGTTAAGCGAAAATAAAATTTTATCTTTATGGATGCTCATTAGATAGTGTTCTCACTTGAGAATAAAATTTAGTATGGTGAACAGCTGTGTGATTCAGTGGGAGCGCGCTAGATTTCACACGATATGATTCACTCTTATAATGAATGTTTATTATGAAAATTGATTTTTTATTCATTTATTTAGGCCAGAAAGCAGAACTATTGAAAATTCTCATAAATTCTCAAGTATTTTCTCATGACTGAGCATATTCTTTTAAATGTCATGCTTTTATTTTTCAAGCCTTTGCTGAGCAGATGCTCGTTACCATCACTAGTCACGGTCGCAATTCGATATCCAAATTCGAAATTTGAAATTCAATAATAAAATTCTGTAACAGTAGCCGATGTCGAATTATGAATTATTGAGATTCAAGATCCAATATGAGACATTTTCTATCCGTTATGTTTAGCGTTAATTACAAAATTTGATGATATGCGGACTGCAGATCTAAAAATCACGTTTCTTCCCTTCGACTATATAGCTTAATGGACTACTAGAACTGGTAAGAAATACATAGGGTTAAATGAAACACCGCTGAAGGCACTGTTAACAGGCGTTCTTTTTACGAAAAATGACCTTTAGTGATAAGTGAAAGTACAAACACGTAGTGAAACTTAAAAGAATATCATTCTCTCAAATTTTACTTACAAGTTTACCCACATTCTCAATTCGTGGGTACATATTTATGTCAAAGATTGTATAATGATTCAGAACCTAGTAAGTAAAGTGTTTTGGATTTGGGTAAATTTTCCAAGGAGTTATTGCATAAATTTTCTACCAAATGCCCGTTTTCTTTTGTATTATTTTTCAGAGTGAAGTTAGCGGGAATTTAGAAATTCAATTCCAAAATGATTAAGAAAATCGAAAACAATCAGAATCAAACTCGCTATTCAAAAAACGATTGTCAATGAATTTAACACATTTGTTTCAGGATAATATTATAAACATGTTCTAATGCTCATTCACATTCAAAGAGAAAAATGATATACATAATTGAAAATTTGGAAAACACTTCTTAAATTTTGGGAGCTCAGTCTAATGCTCAACTACCAAACTATTAATAACAAAGATTTTTTCAGATGCATCGATTCATGTGAATACCTAAAAATCTAGATTAAAACTAATACAGAACAAAAAAAAATTGAAACTTAAATGTATAAAACTGTTTTTACTCCTGAGAAGAATACTCATCTATAAATCTATAATGATGCTGAAAATATCAATTTTCAAGTAAGTAGGTACTTAAAGGTACGTGCATTTTTTTCTCGCTGCTTTAAAGCGAGTGGGATTCATCAACAATTTTTTAGAATTAAAACTTACATTTTCACATTCTGAAGAGTTCGTCGATTAATTTAAATCATTATTCGAACGTTTCACTCATTAATTTCAGACAATAAATTGGTATAGCGTTCTAATATTTCACTAGTATCTGCTTATATTGTTAAGAGTCACGAAAATATAACTCAATACAAATTCAATTTCCACACAAAATACCTTTTTCGAAAAGTAACGCCTGCATTGTTTGGCTTCAAAATTTTATCAGTTCTAGCAGTCCATTAAGCTATATAGTCAAAGTTTCTTCCAGACAAATTTTTCATCGATATAATTATAGCTGTTATCATTATCTCCTAAGTACCACTGCTTGCGAATAGATTAAGATGTTCATATTTCTGTACAACGAATTTTCTAAAACTTGAAACCTGTCTATAGATCTTTTTTTCCTACCCAAAAACCTCCAGTCCGTTAATTTCAGTCAGTTCAGTTCTTCAAAACGCATTTGCATACATATACCTTCATACATATTTAGGCTACATACATACATATATACATATATATACAATTATTTCTCGTATTATAGTACAGGATGTTTAATTTTTTATGGCAGAATTGGGTTTCTTAATGAATCATAAAAATTCTCCGCCTTTATCCCTTGTATAATTATCACCATAGAACAGTAGCGTAATAAGACGTTTTCCGATGGGCGGATGGTGGAGCCATGAAAGTTCTTTGGGGGCCAAGATGAAGTGAGATAAATATTTTTTTGGCCTATTCTGACAATTTTATCATAAAAATATATATATATAAAATTTAAATTTTTCTTGACAATTTTCTTAAGGTCTCTAGTGAATAAGGAAAAATATTTTATTGCACGGAGAAAGCTATGCCGCCCCAGCTCCGACGGTGGTATGGAAGGAGTTTAAAATGTGTGACTAATTTTAGTGTCTTTAAAGTTTTCTCAATAACCAAACGATACAAGATTTTAAAAATATTAAATAATATAAAATTTTTAACGAAAAAGTTTCCATTCCAAGGTTTTTTTTCATAATTATCGTATGTAGGAGTTGAGATATAGAATGGCAAAGGAGGGTTCTATTTTAAAATCGAGGAATTAATTTTTTTTCTCAATAATTCGGAAATTTAAAATGAATATGGAAAAAAAATTTGCATGCCGAGATTTTCCATCAAAATGTTTTGTTTGTTCATCATATTACGTGCCTTCGTACGTATACATGATGTCCCCAATAACAGAAATGAATTATCAGAGAAATGATGTGTGAAGACTGTAAATATGAGTACAATAGAACAATAGAACTACTGAGCTACATACATGCTTCACTATGCGGTAAAAAGTATTAAATTTACTCCTAAGTTTCAAAAAAAAAAAAAAAAAAAAAACTGAATAAAAACTTGCAATTTTTTTTGTGTTCCACAGTTAGGGAACCTTTAATGCTAATTGATGTATTTCTGAAAAGTGACGAAATTAGTATCAAAATGTACATAATAATGAAATTATCTCCTGGATCCTCGATATCTGTATAGAGTTACCTTTTGGAATTTTATTATTTGAAAATATAATTTTTTAAAACACCTTAACCATCAACATTGCGATAAATTGACTGTTCCTATTTAAGTTCCAATATGAAAAATGACTTTAGCCACCAGCATTAAAATCATGTTACTCCTAACAAGCTCATATAACTGCTAATGTTGGTTCGTTATTCCATGAGAAGTCTACATATGTATAAAAAGAAGAAAAAAAAACTCTTACACATAAAGCTTTGCAAGAAAAAGTAAATTTTCTTCGTTATGAAATCTTCTCTATTACCAACAATCTTCCAATAAAGTAATACATAAAATATTTATATTTTTTGCAAAAAATTACCATTATCACACAAATACGACGCATGCGATAAAATATACTGATTCAGTATCATGTTTTCAAAATATTTTATGAATAAATTTTTTATTTTGGTGTTAAAAATCATTATTTTTTTGTGAAATGAAAAATTATTCCAAGTTTAGGAAATATTTCGATGGTTCACTTTCCTACAATGACGAGAATTGTGGATTAAAATATAAAAAAAAAAAAATCATATGTTAAAAAAATCTCCCACATTGAAAAAAAAAAAATATAGTGCAGTTGTTTACGTGCTGGTTACAAAAATATTAACGGAGATTTTAGTGTCGATGTTCAGTAATGGGTGGAGAGTGTGGAAAATTGACCTTTTGCTGAGATCAGATTGTTTTTAAGCTAAAATGAGTGTTTTTGTCGATGAAGACTAGAAAATGAATTTTTTAAGGTCATTATGAGAAGACCGGTAAAAGAGGGAAAATCACACTAAATAGCTAATAAGTTAGGAAAAAATTGACCAATCAAAACAAAAATTGATAGGTCTGGTCTTTGTATGTGAGGTACTGTTTGTACCAAATTTCGTGACTATTTAAAGAGAATTGAAACTCTTATTGAGATAACATGAAAAATTAGCACCTCCAACAGCTCCAAGGAATGAACCATAGTACCAATAGAAACGAAATTTGAAATCATGTTAGATATACTTCAAGTAAATATCTGTACTAAATTTTGTGACCATAGCTTGAAAATTACTCCTTTTAAAGCCATTAATCTACCAAATCTACCAAAAATGTAACAAAATTGTCCCTACCAGACGTACCGTAAAATCTATACGCACTAAAATTGGTAGGTATTGTTCTTAACCTAAGGCACATACGTATACCAAATTTCAGGTCTATCGATTGAAAATTGCGACCTGTATATTGTTTAATAAAATATGCAAATAAACTGACCTACCAGACGGATCATGCACCCGATCCGGACCACAAAAAAGTAACGTTCTTTCTTAGGTGTATCCAAATATATGTTTCAAGTTTTGAAACCATCCGATCAAAATTACGCCTGGAAATGGATTCAAAGCGGAAGGTGGTATATAGAAAAAAAATTAATTGTCAAAAATAGTACCAAAATACACAGAAAACGATGAACCGAAAAACGTACCCACTACAACCTCTAGGTCCGAATACTCGAATGTATTAATTTGAAAACCGAAATCGTCGTTGAGACCATAAAATTGAGTGTTACACAATTCTTCCCTTTATTGATGGTGTTGCGCTTACTCAAAAATCACTTAGGTATCCAAACTGAGAAAGTAGTAGGCAGCTACGTTTTGGAATCAGCTGTTTCAAATTAATTCACACGATTCGTTGACGTTTGGTGGGTTTTATAAAAATTTAACGCCCAATTTTGGTCGTGGAACTTTAAAAAATTCAATGTAACATATCAAATATAATTATGTGAACAAAATTATTTAAAATTTGAATATTTTTTGACCTTATTCACTTGAAATATCACAAAAAGCTTAGAAAAAAACACCGATTAAAATCTCTTGAATTCGTATTTTAAGTATAAATGCATGTTAACGTACGTATAGGTAAGTACGTATGTGTTTTAGCTGAAAAATACTGGTATTCGAAATACCGGGAATATTAATGTTTGTGGTACCCAAATAATGTTTTGGGTTCCGTCACTGCAGAATTTTGTAATTTTACATGCCAATAACCTTGAGTCTGCTGCACAATTTGATGAATGCTTTTTGCAAGCAATGACGTTGCACGTTTATTACGCTAACGCCCGCAGTATAGGTACCCAATTAATGTGAAATTATGGTCGAAGGTGAGACACACTCGAAACATCACCATCAACGTTATGGTACCTACCCACTTCTGGTTTGTCCAGTTATGTAGGTACCTGCCAACGTTTTCGTTAGGTTTGCATTATAATTTCCAACGGTATTGCACGTTTTACGACGATGCTGACGACTCAAACAAAAAACTCTAGCGCAGCAAGCCACGTTAGAAAATGTAGGTTTTGTTAAAAAAAAAAAAAAAAAATTGAAATAAATACAATAATTTTTGTTTAAAATGAAGTGCCGAGAAAATTCATAATGAAGTGAAAAAAGGAAATGTATTGCTAAGTCACAAAAAACGAATGCAAATTGTCCAAGGATTGCTTATCAAATGAAATAAAAGCAATTGCCTTCTTTCGACCATGGCTTTTTTAGTTCATCTCGAATTTATCTGTTTTTCTTAGCAGATGTTCAAGATTTTTAAAATCACTTTTACGGTTGAACCATTTTCAACTGATTGAAACAAAATTTTGCAGAAGAATGGAGTAATTCGATATCTGTAAGAAATTTCGTGCTTATTGGTTGAAAATTACGCCTTTTAGAATGATTTAAGCCCCAACAATGCATGCAATAGACAAACTATAGAACCAATCCGAACCAAAGACGATAGTGTTTTGTCGTTGCGTAGATCCAAATGAATGCATAAAATTTTAAGACTATATCGAATAAAAATTACAATCTGCAGCGAGTTCAATGTAAATTTACATATTGTGTATATGTCGCCGTCAAATGCGAAAATCAGCCTTTTTTCGAGTATGCCTAGGCATTTATACTATTTTGCGGTCAAATGCTATGATGAATCAGCATTATAGCTTTTGACTGAATGAATTTAACTCTCCGTCATTTTCAATAATTATAGAAAATTTGGCCAAGTTTTGTCAATATTATTCGTTATTCAAAATCAATAAACCATAATATACTAATTAATAATCAAATAAATATAACATGGAAAAATTTCAGTCATTTCATGGTTTGAAAAAAAAACAAAAAAAAAACAAAAAACTTGAAATAATGGAAATTTTTTTGTATTAATAGATTATTTTATTAATGTGGGGACATTACTCATATGAGGTTTTAGGGGCTTGCACCTCTCGACAACAGTCCCCGCCCAAAGGCTGGCAATTAATCGTCTTTATGATGTAAAACTATACACACTTGTGCGTTTGTATGTTTATACCTGTATGTACGTACAGGTAAGATACATTGCACGGCCCGTGATCAATCACCTGATAACGATCTTGGTGATGTCACGGCCCAACACCAAACGCATTGCGTCATTTCTTATCACCTCAACGGAGACAGGAAATGATGTAACAGATGACATAATCACATATGTATATGTACATATATGTGTCTGTGTGTGTGTGCCAAATTAAGTATATAAACTCTCGAAACTGGCTACAAAATCGCCAGTGTTTGCTGAGGATTTGGCTCTCCCATACTTTATAGTATGAAGTAGCAGAACACGCAATAACTGTGGAAAACCTTCTTCGTGTGAATACTTCTCACGACAAGTTATTCCACAATTAATAATAAGAAAATTTAAATTAATTTGACTATCAGTATTTGATGGCTCATTGATTTTGACTAACGAATAATATTGATAAAACTTGGTCAAATTATATAATTAAAAAAAATGCCGGAGAGTGATGCACGCGCGTTATTTACAATCCCAAATTTCATTCAGTCAAAAGCTATAGTGCGGAATCATTGTAGCATTTGACCGCAAAATAGTAGGTGCCTGGACATTTTCGATAAAGGCTGATGCTATAATTATATACAAATTTTAGCTAATTGTGGCGAAGTTTTCCCGGTGTCATGAGACAAAAAAACGAACCCACCCTCACCACAGGATCTCAATACGAGATCAACTTTAATAAGTAGATTTTCTTCGAAAAACCTACATAAAAACAAATCAAGCATTTTGTGGGCCGAATACTTTGTATTTCACGGACGAAATAAATGAGGTTAATAATGCAGCGCACCAAAGTCTACCAAAATGAACAGAATAATTTATTTACGTTAACATTTTGTAATTTTATAATCGACAACACACGGGTGGATGCGCATAATTATTATAAAACTGTACGCAGTTAAAACGTTATCGAACGCACGTGTTGGTGATCAGCATTATGTCCAAATTATGGAGAATTCGAGACGTTTTCGTTTAGTAGTTGGTGAAAATTTTTGTCAAGTAGCCATATTAACCCCTGCAACTTCTAAACTAACGTCAATTTCCGGCATGCCACATTAAATAACAAGTTAGCCAACTGTAGACCTAGTGTATTTCTGTGCAGTGTCAGCAGAAAAATCGGGAGTGCGGAGTTCCGTTTCAGAGGTACCTACCCAATATTGGTTTGTTGTCCTTATTCGGTGTCACGCGATATGCAATACCGATCATCAAATACGCATTTTTCTTTTTCACGTGATTTTCAAAATTTTGTCTTTCCCATGTGAGAATTTTTGTTCGCCTCTCATTAAAATACAGACTGGGTACGCACTTGCTGCGACCGATGTTCTTGCGTGGCACATGAAACAAAATCAACCATATTCGGCGCCGAAGAAAAAAAAAATTGACTTGGCGAAGTCAATATCATAGGCGTTGAACGGGGCGAATTTATGGCGGGGGAGGAGCAAAGTGGACACGAAACGGGTCTTAAAATATTGTTATATTCCTTTCACGCTATTGAGAAACTGCGTAGTTGCGTTTGCCCCGCTTGCTCCAAGTTTCAACGCCTGTGGTTGATTTCACTTCATAAGTCATAAAGTACTATAAAGATATTATTGGTAACGGTGTTGGAATGGTACGTCGTAGTACCCAGGGGTTAAAATTGTATTTTTTGACTAAGTCTGAGTTTAAAGGACGGTCGTAGGCGAGAGTAGTGAGCCGAAGACCGAGGGTTGGAACAAGGGAAGTCGAAAAAAAACAATTCCCCCCTCGGTGTACATCGTACTTTATGCACCGACGACATTGCTACTGACCCAATGAAAAAATTGTATGAATCTTTTTTGTTCGAAATTTGTGGCTTTATTTTCGTAAAGACCTATTTATCCTAAAAGGAAATGTATCATGAAAAAACGGGGTTTGAGTTTTGAAAAAATTGTAAGACCCTTTTTTGTTCAGAAATTTGTGGCTTATTTTCGTAAAGACCTATACTAAGAATGTATCATGAAAAAACGGGTTTGAGTTTTTGAAAAAATTGTAAGAACTTTTTTGTTGAGAAATTTGTGGCTTTATTTTCGTAAAGACCTATTTATACTAAAAGGGAAAATGTTATCATGAAAAAACGGGTTTGAGTTTTTGAAAAAATTGTAAGAACCTTTTTTGTTCGGAAATTTGTGGGCTTTATTTTCGTAAAGACCTATTTATACCAAAAGGGAAAATGTTATCATGAAAAAACGGGTTTGAGTTTTTGAAAAAATTGTAAGAACCTTTTTTGTTGAGAAATTTGTGGGCTTTATTTTCGTAAAGACCTATTACTAAAAAGGAAAATGTTATCATGAAAAAACGGGTTTGAGTTTTTGAAAAAATTGTAAGAACATTTTTTGTTGAGAAATTTGTGGGCTTTATCTTCGTAAAGACCTATTTATACCAAAAAGGAAAATGTTATGAAAAAACGGGTTCGAGTTTTTGAAAAAATTGTAAGAACCTTTTTTGTTGGGAAATTTGTGGGCTTTATTTTCGTAAAGACCTATTTATACCAAAAGGGAAAATGTTATCATGAAAAAACGGGTTTGAGTTTTTGAAAAAATTGTAAGAACCTTTTTTGTTCGGAAATTTGTGGGCTTTATTTTCGTAGAGACCTATTACTAAAAAGGAAAATGTTATCATGAAAAAACGGGTTTGAGTTTTTGAAAAAATTGTAAGAACCTTTTTGTTCAGAAATTTGTGGGCTTTATTTTCGTAAAGACCTATTTATACTAAAAGGGAAAATGTTATCACGAAAAAACGGGTTTGAGTTTTTGAAAAAATTGTAAGAACCTTTTTTGTTGGGAAATTTGTGGGCTTTATTTTCGTAAAGACCTATTTATACTAAAAGGGAAAATGTTATCACGAAAAAACGGGTTTGAGTTTTTGAAAAAATTGTAAGAACCTTTTTTGTTGGGAAATTTGTGGGCTTTATTTTCGTAAAGACCTATTTATACTAAAAGGGAAAATGTTATCATGAAAAAACGGGTTTGAGTTTTTGAAAAAATTGTAAGAACCTTTTTTGTTGAGAAATTTGTGTGCTTTGTTTTCGTAAAGACGTATTTATACTAAAAGGGAAAATGTTATCGTGAAAAAACGTCTTTGAGTTTTCTTCTAATATTTTTACTCACTATTAACTCAAAATGACTTCGTTTTTAGTGAAATCTTATGATAAAAATTAATTTCTCGTTAAAAATTAGGAGAGGTTATCACTGAAATTTTTTGCAATTATTACTTTTGAAATAAACAATCATTTGAAAAACAGGAATTTTTCCATTAATTAGCTATTTCTCATTCTTTAATTATGCAAAAGTCATTTACGATCAAAAAAGTACAATTATAAGTGGTAAATTTGAGCGAATTTACTCTTCTTTCCAGCAATACCAATTTCAGCTTTCAAACTTCGATAGCAGCTAAGAAATCATCGAGTGAAAGATAATAAGTTTTTCTTAAAATGAAAATGTTAAGTTATTTCAAACAAGATTTTCATGATATTTTATTGAAAACACTGATTTTTCAGTCCTAGGACATAAAAAGTAGACAATTTCTGGACCTATAAATTTCACTTTTTGCTCCTTGGACCGAAAAATAATCAAATGTGGTCATTCTTTCGAATTTTTCCGTCCTACCAAAAATTAGAGCCCTCTGATCCAAACGGATGAACTTTCACTCCTAAAATGAGGGCAGAAAAGGTGCTATTATGGAATGGAGGTGCATAAAATTGATTTTCACTTTTTTGTTGATCCTCACCAGAGAAAAAATTGTGGAAGCTGGAGACTGTAGTTTTTTTTTTGTTTTTTTTTTTTGTAATACGGAACTTAAAAACAAACGGAAAAAATCTCCGGGTTGCCAAAAGTAGGAATCATTAACCACGAAATTTTCGCCCTTGAAACTTTTTCGAATGACTTGATGAGTTAAGTTGCAAGCTTTTGTTGTCTTAATACTCGATTTTTAGCCATTGATTTAAGCCTGTTTATCGCGCCAATCTTTGAGTTATATTATCGTTGCATTTACAGACATTAATAGTCTGATCTTAAATGTTCATTAGGATTGTCGAACATTCCCCTGAATCCCAATTCCCCGAAAATTGTTTTCCCAAATCCGTTTCCCTGAATTTTTTCTTCTAAATTACAACCCCCTGGATATTATTATTTTATATTATTTCAAATATGATTGATTTTATTTTATTTAATTGTGTTTACAAATCTATATTATACGACAAAGTTTTCAGAAATCTCAATTCATCCCTCCTCTACATATTCACCATTCTGTAAGGCAGTTGTTTTTAATCTGTTCTATAACTCTTTCCTTTTTCAGCTCTTGGTGCCGGCGTCACTTTTTTCCCAAAGGCTAATTCTACGATCTCAATCTCCCTAGTTGCCTGCTCTTTTTGAAATTTGATTAGTGCCACATACAGATTTGGATGGTATTCCTCAACCACCAATCTGAATCTGTTGTGCCAACCTTTTGACGTATTATTTATTCGGTGTTGGTTTGTTCTGATTATATTCGACTGATTTCACGTATCAGGTGGGTATTGGGTTGAGGTGGGTTTTTGGGTTTTGTATTTGAGGTAAATAAATCACTCGAGAAGGAGCCTAATTCTCTGGCTATTTTCGCCATTATGCTTACAAGTTTTTTGTGGAGTGCTTCGTACGTCGTATCTAAATAACGGTAATTTCCATGACAATTCGTTTTATATTGGCATTCAAGGAATAGAATTTCAAGGTTATGGAAGTCAGGGTAATGAAATTCTGGAGTATGAAATAGCAAAAATGGCATTCAAAGGTTTGGATTCAGGTGGAAGTTTTTCGGGAATTGGCATTCGGGGAAATGTCCATTCAACGCTATGTATTCAGGAGAATGTACACGTAATTGATTATTAAACTCGATGTGAATGAAGGGAAGAGCATCGTTCAAAAAGGCTATAATGTGAAAAAATTCAGCTTCAAGAATTAAAAACGAATTGGCAGTATTTTTTTCCCAGATTTTCAAAACAAAATTTTATTTTAATTCCAACTCGAGCCTCATCTAGTTTTGTAATTAAGTTGAAAGAAAGCGTTGTTCCTATACGTTAAAAACAGACAACATACCTCCTGTCAGTTTTTTCATATTCTATTTAGTGGATGGAATAGTATATTACACATCATGGTTCAAAAGTGAGTGTTTACATGTGAGCAAAAGTTTGCGAAACGAGCGCAGCGAGTGAGAAATTCCCGAATCATGTAAATTCACTTTTGAACCTTATCGAGGAAGATATTTTTTATAATTAACGATCAGAAAGCAACGTAATCATTAATTAACAATTTCAAAGAGAAAAAATTAATTAAAATAAACAAATATAGCCATACGGACTTCATCTTGCTATTTAGCGTTTGTAACATGTAGTCGGTATGGTATTGGCCTGACATCACTGTGGTTGGTTGCAGGTTCAAATCTCAGGAGGACCAGTGAATTTTTCGTCGAAATAAAAATTCTAAGTTAATGGAAAATCACGTTACATTGAAGTTGACGTCATTCATCCATGATAGGCCCTATTTTCCATTCACAAAATACGATTGTAAACATTGCCTTTATGACCATGTATTAGAAAAAATGAATTCCGTTGTTGCCTTTCACCAGTGTCAACTTGGCACCTTGGTTTCGTTTATTTTTATTTCTGTCTATATTAGCGCCTGAAATTTGGTACAAATGACGAAAAATTTGATCAAAGTCATGCATATTATTGATTAGGTATACCTACTGTGGGGACATTACTCGTATGAGGTAAAAGGGGCTCGCACCCCTCGACAATAGTCGCCGCCCAAAGGCTGGCAATAATCGTCTTTATGACGTTAAACAAATTTACACTGGTGCGTTTGTATGTTCGTACCTGTACGTACGTACTGGTAAGATACATTGTACGGGCCAAGATCAATTACCTCATAACGATCTCGGTAATGTCACGACCCGGTACCAAACGCACTGCGTTGTTTCTTATCACCTCAACGGAGACAAGAAACGACATAACGCATGACATAATTACGTACACATACGTATGCATGTGTGTCTGTGTGCGTGTACCAAATCCTGTATATAAACTCTCAGAACTGGCTCAAAAATCGCCAGTGTTCGCCGAGGATTTGGCTCTCCCATACTTAATCGTATGAAGTGGCAGAACACGCAAATACTGTTGAAGACCTTCTAGTGTGAATATCTCTCACAACAAGGTATTCCACACCTACTTAAGAATGGTATGAAAGAATTTTATTTTTGAAAGGTTGATAACGTTACCTAATATAGTCGAAGTAATGATACATAATTTATCGAAATTATGAAACCATAAGCCTTTATGCGACACTCTTAATTTAATGTAATCTAATTGGCTTATTATAAAAGACCTTCAAAAAATTCTGAAAACTATCATTTTCTGCTGTAGGTACCGGTACTAATAAATTTAAAAAGTCTTTGCTTTCACTTTTTTATCCTTCTTCGCTTTTAAAATTCTACGTAATTCAACTTCACCAGTGTTCCGTCCTACGTCATGATATGTACTTATCCACGTCACGGTGCACTAGAATTCTTCTTGAAACGGTGTGACGTGCCAAAAGCAAAAAAACAAAAAAAAAGTAAAAAATTTCGGATAAAAATTGTACAAAAAAAAACCAAAATCCTTCGAATTTATGCATATGTGATTAATTTTAAGAGTGAACAGCCGTTCACTTAATGGTTAATATTGTTGCCAATCGACTTCTTGTCATTTGACCGAAATTATGCACTCCCATCCAGTGTCGAATTTTTCATTAGGCAAATGTAGGCAATTTTCTACAGCGGAAAATTTTTAGGAGCTGCAAATTATTCAAGAAAATAATAAAAAGAAACTGAAAAAAAACAAAAAACAAAAAACAAAAAAAAAACGACGCAACGGTGGTGCGCACTCGTTTTCATCCAATTTTTTGGCAAATGGGGTATTAAAATTTACCTCACAAGATGTTTAGGGATGGGGATGATTAAAGTTATCCGTTTCATGAGAGAAAAAACTAACTGCTACCATTTTCCCATTATTTTGTTTTTATGTAAGTACCGACATAATATTGTGTAGGTACGTATATTTATATACGGTCATATAAGCATGTATTGTCCAAAATTTGTATAAGTGGAAATTTGATAGAAATTTAGTGCCTATTAGTTCAGTAATTTCTGTGGAAATTGGTAAAGAAAAATATTGCTAGGGAAAATGTTTTTTCCTTAATTTTGAAGAAACACCAAAAGGGATTGAAATAAAATATACTTACGAAATTTAGTTTTTATGTCGGACCAAATCTTCTAGGAGTTTGGTGTGTATTGAGTTAGAAAATTTCGAGAAAAGTGTAAAACAAAAACAAATTGCAGGAAAAAAGCAAGTCGAAGGCATTGCTTGAAGTTTCTTTTTCATATTTTTCTGCATTGTATTAATTCAGATTACAGTTTTTTTTTTTTTTTTTTTTTAATTGTAGATGAATAGAGCTTTTTTCCCAGTAGTGTATTTTGGATTTTGGCTTAGGTGGAGGAGGGTTCACTTGTAAAAAATTATTTTGTTCTCTCCTCTTAGAAAATTTACGATAGGTACTTGTCAAAAAAAATTTATTCATATCCCTAAATATTACCTACGCACAACCTGCCATACCACCTATATGTAACTTCATTTATTATTTTCTATAATTTTTTTATATCCGAAGACCACCTCCTCCCCCAATGTGTACGTTTTTGCTTTCTTCCATGGATGACATGGAAAAGGCGGCAAAAGTAATTTTGCCTGCTACCAGCAAAGAGATAATTAATGCAGAGTGCTCCCATCATACAACATTCGTATTTCCTATTTGGATGGTTGGCTCTTTCTTAGCACACTAAAGTTGTGGAGCTCAGACATGGTAATTTTAATATATCTCTTACTTTTCGAAAGTATGTGGGTTTGTCGTCATTAGTCGTGCTCGATATGGAAAAAAATGAGAAACCCTTGATACTTTTTGAAAACTGATAGTTCTATTTAGAAAATAGCCGAACTATTTCTTTGAGGAGGCTGTTCTATTTATGAGGATGGAACTTGAAAGTAACTTCAGTCTTCAAAAAGTGTATAGGGTCGTGCATTTTTACGCCCCGAGGCAACTGAAAAATTTTACCACCCTATATCGCATCATCAATTTAAAAAGAAGAAAAATGTTTTTTCACATGCATCTATACCGCCCTTGGAGCCTTGCCGCCCTGTGGCACTGCCTCTATTGTATTGTGAATAATATGGCCCTAAAAAAGTGTCGAACTTCTCGACCCAACTCGGAGAATAGGTTCTCATAAAGAGTTTTCTTCCGAATATAAAACCTAGTTTGTAGAGAGATTGGTATAGCAGAGTGTTGCGAGTGGAAGATAAGTCGAAGATGTGTAACGAAAAACAAGATAGAAATTTTCAAAGAACGAATCAGTGTTACCGCGTATGGGACAGAATAAAGTATAGTTACGTGTTCGCAAGTGTGAGGTGAGAAGGTGTGCGGGTCCCAATAGTTTGAGTTACATACACGACCTTTTTATAAAAAAAAAAAAATTCCATTCGGGGATATCAGTTTTTTGAATTTTTATCTTTCAGCAAAATTGAAATAAAACCAAAATCTTACGGTTGAACTGAAACTAAGAACTTATGGCTAACGAAACTTGTTGAAAATTTAGAACTCCGGTGCAGAATTTTTTTCGCCGTATCTAACGTTGCCAAGTTCTATACGCAAAAGTTTTAAACTCATTTATGAATAAAAATGACGTTGACCTTCGTGCTGAAAAACCAAATTACAAAAACAGATCTATTTCATTTCCGGAAATAGTTGAAAAATATGCTAATATTCTATCTCTGAAGTTACCTACATTATAAGTCTCTAAATGATATCGGTACCGATTACGTAAGATGTTTTACTATTATTGTTATATTATAATCGTTACTAGAAGTAAGTAGACGAAAATGACGAATAGTTTCTCGAAAAAATGATACGTATACGAAATTTTTTTCTTTTTTTTCTTCCTCCCTTAAACAGCCTACCACTATATAATAAATAACATGTTAGGTTTCGTCGCGTCCCTATTATCGAAACTTTTTTAATCGTTTCTGTAATTTTCTCCAGAGTTGTATCTGCGATCCGCGCTGCCCTATAAGTATTATTTTCTCAAACATTCAATTTTTCATTTCGTCACACAATCGAAACGATTTCGTAATTTATTCCGCCCATTTTGGTGGCGGTGAAAACGATGTTTGGTTTATACTGAGGCTGGGGGCGCGTAAAACAATTTATTTTTTCTCTTTCGCTGTTTTACTATAGGTACCTACCTACCCATATAGTTGCCAAACTTTCGAATAATTTGGTACGGCGATAACATCAATTTTGACAAGAAAAAAACAGAAGAAAAAAACATTGCTGTTAGGCGACACTTTCTGTTGACTTTTTTTTTATGGTGTGCTCGTCTCCGCGTTTTACATTCGAGTGATCTTTTTGCATTGCTACCGTATGGAATACCTTACATCATGGAAACTAAACCAACAACAGAAGGTGTTCAACAGAACAATTTACGTGTTTATGCCAAAATACCTAAAAGGTATAGGGGAGCCAAGACCTTGGCAAACACTGGCGATTTAGCCTAAGATTTTCTGGTCTTATATACCCGGCTCCCTACACGCACACATACACACTTATGTAATATTTACATAAGTATAGTGTAGATTATTCATCGTATTTTACGGTTATTATGGCAACGGTAAAGTACGGAGAATGCATCTCTGTATTGGTTTGTGACATCGCTAAGATCGTTATCTATCGATTTGTCATGGACCAAGATTTGTAACTTGTTTATCTGCGAAAATAGACAAGTACAAACAAACATACATTCAGTATTGGTTTAACGTGCAAGGCACAAATATTGGTCACCAAAGGTGACGACTGTTGTCGATAGGCCGGGCCTATTTCCTCATACGAGTGATGTTCTAATCCCCACATACTGTATCGATCTTTCAGTTTTTATATGATTGATTTTGCAACTTCGAATAGATCCTTACTAATTACTTAAAATCTTTTTTTTTATTTTCATTTTTTTCTGCCTTATTTTGTGCTCATAGGGCTATTACACACGTAATAATGCTCTCAAAAGAATGCGTGTACACAACTACACACACTTTTCAACCCCTTAGCATTCATTCGTTTTTCAATTAACGAAACAATTATAAATTTTTACTCTGTGACAATCGCGTGTATGGTTATAATATTTTTAATACGTCGATTGTACCGCAGGTGACCTCTTCGATATTTTACGTATCAATACATTTTTGAACGAAGAAAGTTTGTTTTTAATTAATTTTTTGTTCGAAGGTCGGTGTGTGAAATTCCGTATACCTGCAAATTTCGTGGAAATTTCATGAAATATACACACGTAGGTAGACGTGTACATCGGACGTGTATATGTCATGTAACTATACGTACCTACGTGTACGAATTTTGAAAATCTGTACCATTTACGCCGATTAATAATCAAATTGAAAAATTTGTTAGCCTTCAGAGATGATGAATCGGAGGGAAAAAAGTACGTCTACCGATGGAATCAATATTTCGAAAGAATTGTTTGGAATAGTGTGAATTTTTCGAGATAATTTTCAAAAATCTCGTCCGCGGTGGTACCTACGTCTCGCGATTGTCTGGATTTTTTTTTTTGATTTTTTTATAGATTTTTTGTATTAAGTCTTAATTATTTTGAGAATATAATTTAATTGTTTCGAATGGAATAGCTTTTATGTGGGAATGGGTAAACTTAAGTCGAATTCTGAAAGAATAAACTATGGTGGGGTCATGGTGTGTAATGCGGGAGTAAAATAAAAATTATTTAAGTCTGATTCAAACTACAGTGCAAATGTTTAGCTCCACAGCTAGCCGTACAAATAATTCTCAGTACTATTTAATTACATGTAGTTCGATTTTCCAGGTTAGAAATTAGAACTCAGGCAAAATATTTTTTTTCAAAAAATGCCGAAATTCCTGACCCGACTCGATGAATAAATTCTGATGAAAGGTTCTCTTCTTAAGATGCGATCGTATTTCTATTTGTAATGATTTGTGTGTCTTATCATTTCCATATAGTAAAATTGGGTAATTTTAATTGTTTTTTTTTTTTTTATCTTTAGATAATTAACATACTTTCCCAGCAGTTTTATTTCTTCAATTTTTACTTTTCATAGAACTAATGCAACCAAAACCATATTATCAAAATGAGCTTATCCAGTCCCAGATTTAAGTGAAGCACTTTTTAATGTGTAAACATCTTAGCACTCTGTCTAGGACTCTAGTAGGAACTAAAATTAGAGTTACAATCGTAACTTGTACGTCTTACAATATTGTAACTGTTGGCACAGTACTCAGTCTATGGTAGGGACAAATGAGAATTACAATCATCAGATCTGCATAACTCGTAACTCTTACAATTGTAACTCTCATTTAAGTGAGTGTTACATAATGTGTATATGTGTGATTGTGTGTGTGGGAAATGGGCACACTCACAACCACACCATTATGTTTACACATCAATCCTTCATGAGTATAGCCCTAGCGGAACTCACACTTTTTTTTTATTTGTCTTATCGAACACAGTGAGTTATTACAATTACTCTAAACTGATACATAATATGTCGGTATACATCAATTTCTTTGTAATTTAAATTGAATACATTGTTGAAAAAATAGGTCTTTTTGAATTTTTTACATCTTAGCTCCATGGTTCAATGCTATTGTATTAGATGATAGGATTTAATCTAAAATTCCTGTTGTGTTTTGTGGGGACATTACTTGTATGAGGTGATGGGGCTTAGACCCCCGACTACAGTCACCACCAAAAGCTGGTAAATATTCATCTTCATGACGTTAAACAAATTGCACAATTACCTTCAATCGTAATTACTTGTACGTACGTGCAAGTAATGTACGAGTACCAAATTGTGACCAATCTAACAAAGACAATGATGACACGATTCTGTATACGAACCAGTCTGCCATCAATACAAGAAATTACGCCCTGATCATCTAACACATATGTATGTAATTACTACATATGTGTATCTATGTACGTATAAATAAGTTCGTATATAAACCATCCAAACCTGCTCTAAAATTGCCAGTGTTCACCCAGATTTTGGCTTACTCGTATGTTTATATATGAAGTGGCAGAACACGCAATATACCTATCGGTTACCTTCTGGTGAGAATATCTTTTTCACAATAAGGTACTCCCCATGTTTGAATGTCCCAATCTTATTCAAAACTACTCACAAAAATATTGAAAAAAAAATAGCTAGAAATTGAAATTTTCTTTAGAACCGATTATTTGATTATATGAAACGAAAACATGATTTACATAATTCAATTATGACTTAATCAATGAATGAAAATTAATATCCATATTCATGGTAAACGATTGTATTTTATGAAAAATTCAACAGAAACTAAACATAATAAAAGCGCTAATAAAGAAAACTTTAATCTATTTACAAACTTTGATTATTAAAAATTAAATTAAATTATTCAGGAACCGAAGATGAAATCTCCTCGCACGTGTTAAGAAAGAAACAACGTCGATATAATGCCTTAATCAGTGGAAAAAATTGGAAATCACATCTTTTACGTCGAAATATTTGGTAGAGAGAGATTGTAGATTTTAAAATTAGAAAAATAAATAATAAAATTTTTAGAAGATAAAAAGTACGAAAATAGAGGAACTTTTCACAAGACTGATAGAATAGAAATTTTTATTAAAAAAAGTAAGAAAAATAACGAAGAAGAAGAAGAAACCAAAAAAAAAGGAAGAGAAAATTTCCGCAAAAAAACGAGAGAGCAAGATTTTTTTCCTGATGAAATGTGAGGCATAGGTATCCGTTGATTATTCTCGTTTTGAAAATAAATTCAAAAATAAAAAGTAAAATAAAGAAAATAGAAAACAGATATATATTATACGTTATCATTCATATTAAATTATTTATGAAAATGATGAAACTGCATTTTAGAAAAATTTCGAAATCTATCGACTCATCATAGATCTATTTCTCCATTCGAATCGTCTTCTCTGTTCCTGTTTTCTTCCAGCATTTTAATTGCATTTCCCTCCTAGTAGGAATTTATTTTTTATTTTTTCATTTAATTTATCGACCAGAGTTTTCAGCTGAACGTATAGCACAGGCTATTTTGCTCCAATATTCGATTAGAGGTTACTTGAGAGTTGAGTAAGATTCAAATAATTTATGTGGAAAGTAAATATTATTGGTGACAGGTCTTAAACCTGAACCTTTCGGATGCAAGGCTAGAGAACCTAACTGGTGTGCCAACCAGACCCCTGGAACGAAAATTTGATAACAAATCTTGTTGGCAAAGCAGTTTTGTCAATGCAAAGTTTACGTAATCTGACATGAGATTATGAAAAAAGTGGAAAACGGCAGTAAACGAGATCTTGAACGATTTATTTTTCCTGGAGATTCGCTTAACCACAGAACGATAAACAGCGAAAGTGAGAAGTGAAGGAAAAATGAAGGCTGATTTCGATGGCCGATATCGTGAAAACATGAAACTCACCGAAAAATTACGGTGATTACGTCATCAGAAGCGAATAAAAATATAGAAGAAACTGAGGTTTTTGAGTACTAAAGTGAAAAAAATACTCTCGCGGCTCGTTAATCTGAGTACCTTCGTCTTTGTGAGATTATAATAATTATATTATTTTTTGCACTTGGAGATAAACGTACAGGTATTTGTAAATGTGAATGGCTTACACCAGATAGTTCCTGAGTGCTTTTATGCTTGGAATAAATAGCCTAGATATACGTTATTTTATAGAGGCCTGGCAGTAAATTCAAATTTGTGAAGCTTTTTGAAAAAGGATGTATGACTTGCTGTTGGCAAAAATTATTTTAAGAAAATGAAAAATTTTGTAAAATTAAATTCACTGAAAATTCCAAAGTCATATAATTATAATGGTGGTTTATTTTCAAATACGAAAGCCTGTAGAAGTGAAAAATTTGACTATCTGATTACTTCGAATCGATTACATTGAAATTTCTCATTTTTTTATACGCTTTTGTGGAATATTCTAACCTGTATTATTAAACCTAAGTTGATGACAAAATTCTTTAATCTTCGCTCATTCAAAAAATTATTTAAAAATGTAGGTACCTAAAGAAAGCCTGTCACTTTTTTTTATTGTCAAGATCCATAAAAATGTAAATTATTATTTTTACCGACTACGTTAGAAGGAGGTATCGTGTTTGACTCTGTTCCTGGCAAACTAACAAAATTTTGTGCCACTCTACAGCATTCAATATTTATCGTACAAATATGAAATAGGTCTCAAAAAATTCGTATTTTCAAGGTGAGTAACACTGGCCAAAAAAAATTAAAAAATTCCCCTTATCAGACCCATAAATTTCATTCAAAATTTGGGAATTTTTTCAACACAAAAAGCAACATAACCAGTCACAATCGAAGATTCAACATATAAGGAAATAACGCATGCTGATTAGGTCTCCCAAAAGTTCTTATAGTTATATGAATATTTCAAATGTCACCACTTCTCCCAGTAATATATTAGCACCAGTAGATGTATTATGTAGGTTTGGCTCATTTAAAGTCTGCTGATATCTGCTTAATAATAGTTATATTGAAAAATAATATCAGGACAGCATATGTTGGAAAACAAACTCTGATTAGCTCATTTAAAGTCCGTTAAGATATATCTGCTTCAAAATGATAATTATAAGAAAAAATGAAAATACCATGTTTTCAGAATTCCCTTAAACCAACCAATCAGAAAGGTATACTGAAAAATGAACTGTGATTGGCTCACTTATGGTTGTTAATTGATCACTTATATACAATTATATTTCATATCCCATCTTGGGTATCAGTCAGCTTTTTATTTCTCGGTGTCCAAGGTCTATATTATGATGGACTGTGTGAGGAGTAGTAATACCAAATATCAATATTTTTTTATGTCGATATAGTATCAATATATATGTGAGAATATCGATACAATATCAATATATTGATATTTTTTACAATGTGCCATTCATACGTCTATTTAACAATAAATTTGAAAAAAAAGGAAGAGGAAGTAGGATTTAGAAACAAGATGCTGAATATTATCGTTATTTATTCACGATTCAAAAATACAGGACAGTTTTCATTTTGTAAAAACTTAAATTCTCTTTCCCAATTTCCAATTTGCAATTTCAAACGGACATCGATATTGAATGGAAAGTATCGATACTTAAAATATCAATATTTTTGGCATCACTAGAGAGGAGGTATTATACTTACCAAATTGATGCAAAAGTGCTGAATAAATACACAAAAATTCAAGCAAAACTGAAGTGAAGTCTAACTTTTGATTTCAACAAGAATCATTAATTTAGAAAATATCAGATAGGTATGAAAATAACTGAAAAAAATATATATACCCCTTTTTTCACATTCTCTTTATTAACATTTTATAGTTAAAATCCATTTTAAAGATCTAATTAGTTTCTTAATATTTGATTAAAATATTAAAATTTACCCATTGACCAATACCAAAATTAAAAAAAATTCAAAGTTCCCTATTGACCAATAAGAAAATAGGTATTAATTAAGAAAAAACAATAGGTTGGAAATGAAATTTGCTGTTACATAAATATTGCAACACTACCAAGCACCTGTCACTTGAATTTTTTATATTAGGTATTTCAACATTATCAGAAACTATGAAGGTAAAGAAGAATTGTGGAGGATCGAAGCAACGAGAGAAATATGGGCAAATGTTAAAGATTCGCACTGAAAAATATTTGCAGCAGAAAAATCGAGAAATAATTAAATTTTTGGAAAAAAAATGAAACCGACTGCGTTTAGGAACATAAAACATAATAGAATTAAAATGTTGAAAACAAGTTTTCTAGGTTTTGTAATAGTAATTTTTTATAAAATTGATTTACAACTAACGCAATTGCTGGCACAAATATCTTTCAAGTTATATACATACATAAGTATATACATGCATATATATGTGTGTATATATATAAAATGTAAAATTTTTAAATGAAGCAATTAGATTTCATTTTATTACATATTTCTCTGATGCAATTTGTGGTAAATTTAACATAGATTTGACAATATTCTAATATACAGCATTATTACATCTATTTAAAACATTGGGGTACCAATTGTTAAGAATGTTTAAATTACTTATATACTTAATGTGTTGAAAACTTTCCACTCGCCTATTGATTTCAATCCAGTATTGATCTTCATATTAATATCAAAAGCTATTTGTTCCAGCGACTGCATTAATTGTAAATCAATTTTATAAAAAATTACTATTACAAAACCTAGAAAACTTGTTTTCAACATTTTAATTCTATTATGTTTTATGTTCCTAAAGCAGTTGGTTTCATTTTTTTTTTCAAAAATTTAATTATTTGTGTATATGCATTAAAGAGGTTGAAGCTCCTCAGTCCGCACCACAATCCTCCGCAACCTATTTCGAATAATAATTTATGTCCATTGAAAAATGTTGCAGTGTAAAAAGTTTTTTCTTCTTCTTCATTTTCAGGACTTATCTAGAATTTTTAGTAATGGGGAGAGAGTTGTGAGTAATTTAGAAATAACTTTTTGTTTTTGAACGAAAATTTTTGAAAAATATAATAATTTTGGAAAAGAGAACCATTAAAAAGGATTGTACTGGAAATTGGATTTTTTTGGAAAAAACAGATTGGAAAACTTTTTTGAAAAAAATGTCCTCCTACCTTTCTTCTCCATTCCCTGTTTTGATAAATGTATAATTTGCATCCTACTGATCTACAATTTCTGTTGTGTGTGTCAGTTTACTAATAATTGTAGGGTAGAATTAAACAATCATATGAATCTATCTTCTTTTTTTTCTGTTTCCTTTTTTTTTGTACGTTTATATGTTATATATCTGAGAAATTTGGGTTTTACAGAAATTCTATTGGTATAACATTGGTCGTTGAGTCACAAAAAAGAAACGTCTATAATGACCGAATTTATTTTATTCGTACAACCCAACTCTCAGGAAATCAAAAGTAATTTGACTAAATTAAAATGCGATATTTCCTTTTGTCCTATAATAATTTATTATAATAAAATTATTTGATAGACGAAATGAACGAAATCCTGTGATTCATCTTATGGATTTTTAGCAGAATTCTCTCTTCTAAACACCCCATTCCATTCATATATCTATAAGAAATTTATAATAAACGATAATATGTATACTGGAATAATAAAATTGTTCTTCCGTATTTAAATAAAGAGAGGAAAAATTTAAAAATATTTACGTTTGTATATATTTGTACATTTTATTTAACTATATAATAATATACTTACTCGAGGAGAAATAAAATGATTAAATTACGTCGAAATAATTCGACAACAACGAAATTAAAGACCCTAAAAAACATCAAAATTTTCATTAAGTCTAAAGTCTAAATGGTAATTGTAAATAATTGATAACAGTGTAGGAACCATTTTATCATCCTAGCATATACATACAGGCTATCATTTATTATTAGTTCCTTAATATCAGTGGAAATCCGGTGTATCAGCCATTTTGTACGTAGATAACAATTATTGATAAGGTCTAACCAATTTCTGCAAAACTTTTTATTGGCTAGAGTCGGACAAATTCGAATTTCAATTTCAATTTCAGGTACCTACGTATAAGTTATGGCCCTATAGACGAACATATTATATGTACTTATTGACTCATGTAACAGTTCCTCTTCTCCTGTTCTTAGGTAGCTAGATATTAATCAATCCGCTACATATTTATTTTCTTTTTTATTTGAATATTTAGTTTTATTTATTTGAAGTTTTATATTTATTAACTTTGTGTTAATTTTGTTTTATATTTTTATTTTGTATTTTATTCATTTTTAATTAAATAGTTCAAGTGTAAATAATATTATTTTGAAAAAATAAAGTTTTTTTTTAAATTTTATTAATTTTTATATTGAAAATATAATGTTTTATTATAAAGTATAAAATTGCATCGCCGACGTTTTAATTAATTTTTATTCGTATTGCTTCTTCTGGGAAAATATTCAGAAAAAATCGTTTTGAGTTAGCGAAGAGTGGTATTTTTCAATGTTGAACTTCTACTTTTTTGGTTAAGAACATTGAAAAGGTATTTTGACGTTTGCTCTATTTTTGAGCTTGTATAAGTAAGTACCTACCTAAATCTTCCGACTTTTTTTTTTTTTGAATATTTTTCTATACGTCACTGTTCCACAAATCTGCAACAGTGTGAGGTCGCAATGTCATTTTCTCTTTCGAAATTGGCTTCATCAACTTTATCAAACTTCGAAAAAGTGTCACATTCCTTCGGGAATTTCTACATCGATTATCATAAAACAATTCCAATGTTCTACTTTTTTTTGCTTTTTTCCAACAATGGTGAAGTTCGTTCGTTTCTGGCGTTCGTTAGATTGTCTTATAGTATTTGAGGCGTGGAAATTTAACTTACTGTTTTTAAGTAGGTTTCTTTGAAAAATCTACTTATTACACTTGGTGTGGTATTAACCACCAGGGTTGGGCGTGGATTCGTTTTTCATTTCATGACCTCAGAAAAATTTTGGCTTCAATAACTCAAATTCATATATATATTGTAGAATACCTTGTCGTGAGAGATATTCTCACCAGAAGGAAATTCTACAGAATTTAAGTGTGTTCAGCCACTTCATACATAAGTATGGGTAAGCCAGAACCAGACTAAACACTGGCGGTTTTAGAGCCAGTTCGGAGAGTTTATATACTGGTTTTGGCACACGCTCACAGACACACTTATGTACATATACATATGTAGGTGTGTTGTAGAATCCACGTCATTTCTTATTCATTGCTGAAGCAACTGATAAGAAATGACATAATGCGTTCGTGTACCGGTCCGAGACATTACCGAGATCTTTATCTATTGTTTTGTCATTGGCCAAACTTTGCATCTTACTTGCCTGTTTGTGCAAGTAAGAGCATACAAACAAACAATATATTTTATCTGCTACTGAATATAATACGCCTGTTGAAGAATGGCGTGTGTATGAGATGTATAGTCCCCACATATATATATATATATATAATTATATATATATGTATATATATATATATATATAGATAGATAGATATTATGATAGGTAGGTAGATATTAAGATAGATAAACAAAAGTCAATTTTTTGTTCCTACTGTACAGGTTACAATTTTTGTCCAATAATCACGAAATTTGGTACGTTTGTAATAAGCCAATGACTAGACCTATTGATTTTGGTATTGATTAGCTGGACGGTACTTTCGGTACCATCATTTTTGTTTTTATTTTGACTATAAAATACTCAGTTTAGTACCAATAGCCAAAAAATTCAAAATAAATATTTATTTTGTATCTTTGGAGGTAGTACGCTACCAATTTTGGCACGGATTGGCCAAACAGTACTTCAGGTATCGCTATTTTTGTTTTTATATTGGTCATAAAATGTGGAATTTTGGAATCATATGCGCGAAATTTGAAATAAATATTTATTATAATTTATTGTAGTATGCTACCAATTTTGGTACGGATCGACCGACAGGTACTTCGGGTAAAGGTTTTTTTCTTCTTTTTTTTTTTTCTAATTTGCATGAATTTTTTTTTTATAAAAACTAACTACGTGTTCATGTTTTCTGTTTTTTATTTCATAACTTTATTATATTTCATTGGTTTTATTTTAAATTATAGGCTATGATTATTTACCATACCATATCGTCTTAGTTAATTTTTCATTTCAAGAAATAATGCTTTTAAATTTCATATTTTGTCAAAAATTTTGTCAGCAGCTAACAAACATAACATACCATTAATGTATATAAACTTACTGACAATTAATATACCTAACCATAAAAATTCAAAATTTTTTTTCTCGAATACCTACTTTTTCTACAGAGGCTTGCTACGCTAGAGTTATTTTTTCTTTATCCTCGAGTGGAAAATTTATCTAAAATAAATTATTCGATTTTCGCAAAATTCGTAGCTTAAAATGATTTCATTTTATTTTTCCTCTCAATTTTAACCATATTTCCTGGGAAAAAATTCTCAAATTGACGTTAACACTATAAGACATGCCTTGTTTTATGCACCATGAATATAATTATGTTCTTGCGCAACGAATTATTTATTCTTTATAATAGACTGGAGCGAAAATTCGAATTATGAGTTGAAAATTTAGCTATAAAAGCCATTGCAGTACGTTACATGTAACATCGTTATATTATGTTTTGATTATCGTTATAATTACATTGTAATATAGGCCTGTTTTCTCAATTTGTTATTTTTTTAATTGAAATTTTAAGAAGCATATGCTACCCTAACAATTTTCATCATAACTCAATTTTACTACCCGATATTTCCAATCATACGATGCTCTTCTCCTACTGGCATTCACAGTGTCTTCTAATCCATTTTCAGTCCTAAGTTCAAGCCCTCTGTTCTTCACCTGGCACTATCGATCATCGATATTAGCTCCATCCTCTATGCTTCTGGTATTCATCGCAATTAAACGATCGATTCTGTTCCAAAAGCAGCCATCAGCTCTGCCTTTACCAATTTTCGACTCCCTCGTCACTCCCAAACTAACCAGATTCTCAGCTACTGGTCCTCAAGCTGGCAAGCCTCAAATATCAACTCACGTTAACATTTCGTGAAACCTTCACTTCGTTTTCATCCTTAATTTTTCCGTTCTTTCTCTCGTCTCCCAATCTTCTCGACATTGCCTCTCACCGTTCCATCTCCACAAAATCCACCATGCATCCTTCCCTTTTCGTCTTCGACATTTCCATCTCTTTTGCGAGGTGTACGTGAATGCCACGGAGAAATGGTAGGTAGATCTTTGGACGATAGAGTTGGGCGACAAATAGAATTCGACTGGGACTCATCCCTCCCCTAAACGTTATGACCACAATCCGCCTATGCTATAGGCGTCTTTGAATAATTGAGACAATTTTACGAAGGTTTTTAAAAAAGTGAAATTTCTGTAAGACGTCAGTCTTAACAGTGCAGTTTAGCTACTTAGAATGTGTCATAATTGGAGAGAAAAAAAAACAAAAACAACAAAAAACTGATAGCTTGTGTGAATGAAATAAATTCAAACAAAATTAGCTGAAATTGTAACGCGTACCTACACTAATGGAGTTTCAAAGTTGGAGGCTGACCACGTACGTATTGAAGAAGTAGTTTGTTTATACGAATATGATAAGAGCCTTGGCCGCCTTAGGCAAACGTATGACTGTTTATCACGCTTTTGACGACCGAATGACTATATTCCTCGATTAAATTCGATTATCTTGACGTTTTCGTGTTTTTATTCGTCGATAAATTTGAAACTCTCGTCGATACAGGCGACACCACGAAGAACTCAACGCGTGATTGTTGGGTCAAGTGAGAAATATAATATTAGAGAGTTGGAGAGACCTGATGAGACAGGAGAGAGCCCAAAACTGGTGCTGCACTTCCCTGTCGTTGATGGTATCGATATATACCATCATTAGCTTTTTTTTAATTTTTTTTTAGTCTCTTTCACCATCGACGATGGTCGTCTTCCCTTCGACAGTATACGACCTTGCGCTTCGTTACAGTCGTTGCCACCGCATAGGTACCGAGTAACCGGATAAATATTCAGCGCGTGACGTCAATCGACCGTAACCCGCTTAAGATACGGACGGATTGCCACTTTGCTTTAGCAATATATCCACCAAAAAGTCGGAGAAACGAAGCAGTAGGAAAACAAAATTCAGCAATAATTGACAGAGGAAATGAATAATCTTATACCAATTAGATATTAATCAATCTTCGTTCGTAAAGACGTGGTGTGCGCCTAAGCCACTGCCACTATTGAAGTACGTAGAGAACCCGTTTTACCGACTGGTACACGAAGTTAGTAAAATGGGTCCATGTACTGTTAAATCCAGATTTGTTGCCCACAAAAATAATTAATTGTAGGTCAAGTATGCGCATGTTCGGTTGACAAATTTACGGTTGGTTATGGTGTCGAGCGGACAAATGTATATAAACTTACAGCTTTAGCTTCTCCTCACACCCGTTACCAAAAATCGTATACATATGAGATAGAGCCTTCAAAAAATATGAAATAAATGAAAGAATACTCTCCTTGCGGGGTAGGTGGGTACTCCTGACCAAATAAGGGCTCAGTTGCGTAACAAAATAGTAGGTAGGTACTTAGTAAGTAATTTTTTTACCGAGTGTCTGGAACAATCGATGTTTCAGCCCTGCATAGTGTAGGTATGCAAAACATACCTTACAACATTTATTTTACCAAATGCTACACATGTTTACGTGGTATGCGACGTTGAGTGGTAGTATCTGCGCATACATAGACCAACATAATTATTTTCTACAACACTCGTGTGGAATACCTTGTTGTGAGAGATATTCACACACAGAAGGTCTTCAAAATCTTTGCGCCTTCTGCCACTTTGTACATCAAAGTACGGGAGAGCCAAATCCAAGGCAAACACTAGCAATTTTGTAGCCAGTTTTGTGAGTTTATACAGTGGATTTGGTACATGCACACAGACACACATAGGTATTATGTCATAAGTTACGTCGTTTCTTGCCTTTGTTTAGGTGATAAGAAATGACACATAATGTTCGGTGCCAGTCCGTAACATCACCGAGATTGTTATTAGGTAATTGATCACGACTTGTATAATGATTTATCTTACCTGTATGTACATACAGGTATAAACATACAAACATACATGTGTAAATGGTTTAACATCATGAAGACAAATATATGCCAGCCTTTGGGTGGTGACTGTTGTTGAGGGGTGCAAGCCCCTAAAACCTCAAATGAGTATTGTTCATACAACTTGGTTAAATAGAAATCCGAGTGCAGGTATTCATTTCTGAACCATCTGGGATGTTTGTTACATTGTTCTAAATTTTAAAAGAAATAAGAACAATAGCATCCATTTTGTGAATGTTATCTGTTAGAAAAACAGCATGCAAAATGGCTGATAACTTTACATTCTACCGGGTACGTTAGTTTTTATGGGAATTCCTAAGTTATTTTAATACAGTTAGAGTCATTCCAAACAGGAAATGCATTTAAAAAAATTTTTACCGAGATGCGCAGATAAAAATACTTTAACGCATATTGTTCCATCCCATTTTTACAGACGATTCAGTTCGTCTACAAAAACGTGTTGAACAAATATAAACAACTATTATTCCTAATTCTTGGAATAATAGCCATCTATATGATACCTAGCTTCTCACAGACAAACACCACCAAATATGCTGACAATGAAGAGTCATCTCCATGTCACGCCACCTTTTTGGTCGGCCATTTTTGATCTATAACAATGAAAACGAAAGTGATGTCCTGTCTTCCATTTGAAGACATATTCATTCCTGAACTAGCAGTCGAGTAGAAACGTTAAGGTCCATACTCGATGCTATGGATATCAGGTCTCACTATCATTAAGTATTAGTAATAAGTTAAAATTTAAAGTGTTTATAATAATTTGAAGTTTGAATTTAATAAAAGATAATATTTAGAAATTATCTTATTTGTTGAAATAATTCTGACGTAGAATTATTTCGCAATGCATATTGTTTTTTTTTTTTTTTGGAAAAATTCAAATTTTGTTGTATTGGTAGGTCCCTGGGTGAGCGCCAATTTTTTAAGAAGATTGGAATAATTGCGGTACTTTGAACCAGACAAATCTCAGATGATGCATCTACCAAAATTAGGGCATGTTCAAAACCTTGGTGCCACAAGGCTGTATGTGGTAATTAAATAACAAATTTAAAGAGGCAAAAATCTATCAGTCTAATTCTTCTCATCCAAACCATGTGAGAGGAAATGGAGACAAGCCCCTCAGTGAAATGAATTCTTTGTGGATAAAAAAAATATGAGGTATACGAACCCTGGATAGGATAATCCAACCAAATTATAACCCAACATATTTTTTCAAACCCTTAATTAAATTTTCCAAGTTCGTTAAACACCAGCAAAACTTGATGAAAATGCGATAGTCTAGCCCAAACCTGCATGACTATCCAGGTTATCATTTTGCTCACCTTATACTATCCATTAATATTACGTAAAAGAAACCAAATTAGCCGAGTGCTTAAAAAGGAGGAAATATTTAAAAAAAAAAAAAAAGAAATAACTTGAACTACATTGTCTTTTGTATAAATATGGTTCTAATTACTGAGAGGGAGTCGATCCATAATAGAAAAATACGTCGTGTATTGACAAAATATAAAAAAATTAAAATTGATGTTATTCATAAAATGGGGAAATGCTCATTTTTTTTATAATTTGATTATTTTATTTTTATTTTTTTTGTTTTAGAAACTGAAAACTGATCCGTAGACAAATCTTTTCGAGAGAACTGCTACTACAACAATTAAAATGTGAGTACCATATAATTATATTATAGAATCTTTCATTCCTATTTAAAAACATACGAACAAACTAAAAATCTTTAACTTTTGACAAATTTTAATTTATTTCAATACTTTAAACGCTTTCTTTTCGTATTTCGTATTATTTAGTACAAATTTTTCAAACTGAAGCGAAATAATTTTCGAAAATTTTATTCCATAGCTGTAGCGCAGGCTACATTTTTTCAATAAAATTAATACGTTTTATTTAGTTCTTCTGGAGACAAAGAAATATCTCGGATATTTTCATTGATTAAAATTCTACCTTTGATCATAATATTCAGCTAAAATTCTCAGTAGATAGGTATAATTATGCTGCCTCCATACGACCTTTGGTGCGAACATTTCAAGTACCTACGCATTTACCGTCCAACTTTGTAGGATAATGGAAATATTTCTGCAGAAGAAAGAAACGGATCGTGCTTTCCTCGTAGTTTCGACAACTTAGAATTCTAAAGGTTATTTGAGCCCAGATTCATTTCAATTGTAGTTTATACTATCAGTTCTGTTCCCCCTTTCACCAGTTTACCTTTGTTTAGGGTTTTTCTTCTTTGAGCAGATAGATATCTGCATTATTACACTGAGATCTCATGTGAGTTCATTGGACTCACGAAGTTTTAGTTGATGAAATCTCTGTGAAAAAAATGTCAAAATAGGTTTTGTCGAGTAAAAGTATGACTACGGGTACCTATTAAGTTTTTTACATTTTTGTAACAAAACTTAGACAAAATCAAAGAAAAAAAAAAAAAAAAAGTCGTACGTAATTTCATGAATTTCGAAAAATTATGTAATCTGCAATAAAATTATTCATTACCAGTGCATCGTATCAGATCATTTTTGAAACTAAATTATGTGCAAAATAAATGAAAAAAATTGTTGAACGTGACCGCACGAGCTATATTCATTTCCAGGGCAGTCATGATTTCAAATTGAAATTATCTCCGAGTGGGTCGCAAAAATCGAAAAAAATTCCACTATTCGGACGGAACGAAAATTGATGCGGTTAATGTAAAGATTCTCGAAAATCGTTCGCTATTTTCTGCCTTTTTAGCAGTTGAAGAGTTTCACGCGTGTTCCTCAAATCCAGATTTAGTTTGTCCTTTTCATCATAATTAAAATGTTAGATTCGAGTTCGAAGCCTTTGGCGGTTTGCTCCAACGCCTCTTCTGGGTGATCGTGAATCAAAAAATGTTTCCTGGTGGCATTCAACTTTTCACTCAGTCCATAAAAATCACTGCTCATTTAGCTTTTCAATAAAACATAATAATTTGCAACTTACGACATTTAAAAAATTATGAATAATCTGTACGAAAAAATTTATTTTAATCAAATTAGCAATTTTTGTATAAAAAACGTGACAAACAAACAAATTTTCCTCTTAAACATAACAACACTACGTTGCGTATTAACGATGCAATAACTAAAGAAACAAATTAGAGTAGGCCTACTTCAAATTTCCTGAAAATTTTCTCCGAGCGTTGGAAACGATGTCGGTTTCACAGAGATCATATTTTGATAATTCCTCCCCCCCCCCTCCCAAATCAAGGAAATTGATTTTCAAAGTATATAATTATAAATTTAATTTCGATCGAATTTATTTTAGAATTTTGAAATTTTGATATTCAAATCAATAATTTTGTAGTCTAAAAAGTGATGATAATTTTTTGACATGGAGGAGTGGTAACAATGTGAGAAATTCCTCCCATAAAAAATTTTCGATACCGCGGCTCAAAAACGGATATTGAAATTAAACATCGAAGATGTCAGCTGCGTTTTCCCGTCGCCCAACAATAACACTCTCGATTTGGTATTTTTCTGTTATATGTCTCATTTTCATTAGCCACCCAATCAAAGTCAAAATCTTTCGTCGAGTTTTAAAATAACGCAATCGGTGTGTGGGTTGCCTTTGTTTTGCGGCGTGCAATCCGAATGCGAAGTATTCGCCTAATCTGCTGTGCCCTCACTCGTGTCTGTCTTTTCGTCTCAAACGTAAAATTTCATTTAGCCGCCAGAATTTCGTGATTTACTTTTGACAATGCAATCACGCCTCCACACCATTCTAATCGCTCTCATTACCCATAAATTTATTTTCTCTTTCACAGTGTGCCTTTTTTTCGTGGTCACTTCGGTCATTTCGTACTATTTTTAAGTAGATTTTTTTCAAAAATTTACATATTAAAATTGTCCGAGTATTCAGACCCGGTGGGGGGGGTGAGAGAGTACGTTTTTTGTTTCGTTATATTCTGAGCATTTTGGCACCTTACAACGGATGAATAAGGCCTCATTATGGAAGGTGATATTGAGGGACATAGGCTACTATCCGCCTATGTCTCTCACCGCTGCACAATCAACAGGGGCAAGGAATGCCCCAGTAGCACCAAAAAGACAGCTACTCCTGGAAACTCCAGTAGGATCGCAGCATCATTGTTAGTTAGTATTGATTCGTGGTTGAAAATGTCTTGGAATGGGGGATGTAAGTCTATCGCCTTCTACTATCACTCGTGAACCACTCACTCTAAATATCACCGTGCGTAACACATTCTTCCCAGTTCTAACTTGCTCTGATAACACCCGGCAATACCTATCATTTTCGATTAGAGATTATAATATATGAAACCAGATACGACGGGTGTTGAACTTATTTTAGTTTTCTGTATATTTTTCATCTTGATACACGTATTCCTCAAACATTTTGTTCATGTAATTTTTCCATATATTATTTTTCAGTCATATTTATAGTGCATTTTAGCTCTCGTGGAAAAGAGCATAATTTTTCGATTCTTTAATTACACTTTTTTTTGCATCGATCTTTGCTTTTTTTTGTTCGCGAGTGATTTGAAACAGTCATATAATTTTTTTTTTATATGTATCTCCTTTTGCGTTGAGTCCATTTCCAGGAGTAATTTTGATCGGATGGTTTAGAAATTTGAAACACATAATATTCAGATCTGCCTAAGGAAGAATCCCATTGTTTTTGGTCCGGATCGAGTGCATGACCTGTCCTATAGGTCAGTTTATACGCATTTTTTGTTAAACAGCGTACAAGTCGCAATTTTCAATTGATAAGCCTGAAATTTGGTATACGCATGTATTTCAAGTCAAGAACAATGCCTACTAATTTGGGTGCGGATAGATCATACTGTACGTCTGTTAGGGATCGTTTTGTTGCATTTTTGGTAGATTAATGGCTTTAAAAGGAGTAATTTTCAAGCTATGGTCACAAAATTTGGTACAAGTATTTATTCGAAGTAAATCTAACAAGTTTTGAAATTTGGTTTTTGTTGGTATTATGGTTCATTCCCCGGAGCTGTTGGAGGTGCTAATTTTTCATGTTATCTCAATAAAAGTTGCAATTCTCTTTTAATAGGCACGAAATGTGGTACAAACAGTACCTCCTACACAAGGACCAGACCTATCAATTTTGGTTTTGATTGGTCAATTTGTTCCTACCTAACTTATTAGCTATTCAGTGTGATTTTCTCTCATTTACCCTTCTCATAATGGTACTGAAAAATTCATTTTCCAGGCTTCATCGACTAATACACTTTTTTTAACCTAAAAACAACCCGATCTCAGTTAAAGGTCAATTTTTGCCCGCCTCTCACCTTCTACCGTACACTAGATTTAAACACGGACACTAAAATCTTCACTAATGTTTTCTTGACCAGCACGTAGACAACTGCACTATACTTCGTTTTGCAAGGTGGGAAATTTTTTTCTTATATAATTGTTGATTTTTATTGATTTTTATTTTTTTTTTTTATATAATCCACAATTCTCGTCATTCCAGAAAAGTGAACCATCGAATTATTTCCTAAAATCGTGCTGGTTAGAAATTGAAATAATTTTTCATTTCACAAAAAAAAAAATGATTCCTGAGGCAAAAATTAAAAAATCATTCATAAAAAATTTTGAAAACTTGGTACTGAATCAGTATATTTTATCGCATGCGTCGTATTCGTGTGATATTGGTAATATTTTGCAAAAAATTTAAATATTTTATATATATTACTTTATTAGAAGTATGTTAACGATAGTGGCGATTTTTAAACAAAGAAAATCTACTTTTTCTTGCGAAGCTCGCTGCGAAAGTGTTTTTTTTTTATTTATTTTCCACTCGATGTTTGTTATATATTCATTATCGTAGACTGTGTACCATAATATAATATTATATAGTAACGCAATCGCAATGATCGTATCGAACGCGTGCACCAAACGGTTTTCTCTCTCTCTCTCTCTCTCTCTCTCACTCACTCTCTCTTCCTCTCTCTCTTTCTCTTTCTCTCTTTTTTTCTTTCTATTCGATTCGAAACTTTTGGTTAACTTTTCATTCGTTCGGAGTTGAACAACTAGTGCACGTGGTGTACAAACTGTACCAGGAGAAAGGCTCTTTCTAGCATTCTGTGCAACCGATTACGACCAGCCGTACTGAAAATATACGATGACAGTGCGTGTGTTCTCTCAATGAGTTGTCGAAGTGAAATTGAGGTTATGGTTATACTTTATGGACGTAAAACTATGGTCTAAGTCAACCGAAACGATTTGTTTGTTGGAAAAAAAAAAAAAAAAAAAATTCAATCTACCTATACAACAAAAGATGGTCCATCGAGACTATAATAAAATGTTGTTGTTTGTGTTGTGTACGGATATACCGTGTACGTTTGGCGTTACGTCAGCCGGAATATGACGAATAAATGTAGAGACCAGTGTAGCAGATGGCAAAGAAAGTATCCACCAAAAGAAAAGTGATAGCCGAATTTGGTGTTCGACCGTGTTTATTGTCGAATATTGTGGTCGGAGCCAAATTCCGATTTCGGTACCATTGATCAATTCACACCATCATCGATTACGACGATATTTCTTTATCGATTTTAATGATCTGTTCGTGTTGTACGCGGGTAACTATGATTGAGAGATGTCTTAGGTTTTTTTTTATGTTATTTTTTTAGGTGTTTTTTTTTTTTTTTAGTTGATCATAATTCTGTACGTAAATATTATGGGAATAATTGTCTGTTTTAATATAAAATGATCACGTACAAAACGGACAGCAACGGACACCAGTGCTGAGTATTTGTGTCGAAGCACGTGATATGGTAGCTGGCGTGTGTTCGTGGTCCACGAAAAAAAAAAAAATGGTACATGGACAAATATTAACTTTCAAAAACGTGCACGATATTTGGTCCGAATTCTATGCTGTTGTCCAGTTCGGAATTTTCTGTTGTAATTTGGCCGTTAAAGCAGGAACTTGGCGCTAATTTGTCACTTCCTGTTTGGTGGTGTAAATCATGTATAGCTGGCACCCACAAATTCGACGGGTACTGAACCATCCTCGTATTTCTTTTGGTTATTAGTCCGGTCAAATGAGGGGACTACGCACATAAAGACATAATTTTCGGTCGATCTTATGAGATCGATATCAGGTTAAGATGAATGTGCCGAAATACTACATGTGCAGAGCGCAGCCTAGTCAGATAAGGTTCAAAAATGAGGTTGAAAAGGAATTAATTTGTAGCAAAAGTTGGACGTCTAGAATATGGTGGGGATGGTCTCCTGAATTAGTGACAAAAATATTTAATCTTTCGCAGTGCTTCCACTAGAGGTGGAGCTCGCAGGTACGAAGAACGTTAATGTTTCTGATAATTATGCGAGATATAATACTAAAATACCTCAAAGTAAAAATAATTATACTTACCTACATAAAATGCACAAAGAAAAAAGTCTGTGGCATAGAATCACTTCGTTAAAAAACTCAGTTTACTAATTCATCCGTATATTCGAAAAACTGCAATCATAAAAACTTCAGTGTAGGCTAAAGAAAAGTGCTTCAAAAAATAATATAAAAAAAACGTTTTCAAAAACGTAATCAACACACGAGTATACTTTTAAAAAAAAAACTTATTTAATAAAATTATTTTTTTATTAATAACATTTCAAAAAAAAATTTAGTTTCAAATTTAACCAATTCCAGAATGCCTTGTCTCGTGGAAACAACTGAAGAGAAGCGACTCTTGACATCGCAGTCTATTGCGCCTTAAATACAAAACTGCTGCTAAATGCAATGCATAAAAGACGCTCCTAACCCGTACGGATACTTCCAGCAACACAGAGAACTCGATTTTCTCCAGCTAATTTTTATTTTACATTTTTCTCGGAAACTACCGAATCAATAAGCACTAAACTCCTGTCAGACCCACTGCTTGGGTACTTGTTACTTGAATTCTTGCTGTTTTATTACGATTAAGTACACTTACCTCATAGAAATTTCAGCGTTACTTATTGCTTTTGTAGTTTTTTCAGCAATTACCTGTTTTAAATTTTTCTCGGGAACTAAAATTTTCACCAGGCTATAATAACAGACTTGCTTCTTTATAATGACTATTTTTGCGAAATGTTCAGCTGTATTCCTTTTGTAATTTTCTTAAAACCGTAAACCTAAAATTTTCCCCAGGAATTTCTTATTTTCCAGTTTTCTTAAAAATTAGACTACTAAATACATAAGAACAAAACGTCTATCATACTTGATTTTATATAAGGACTATCCTTCGTAAAAATTTCAGCTTGATAATCCCTTTTGTGGTTTTCCTATAATCTTGGAAAAACCACTTTTCCAAGAACTATTTGTTTTCCAGTTTTCTCAGAAAATACTGATCAGGCACAAAATTCCTATCAAATCTGATCCTATATATAAGGACTATTTTTCTTCAAAATTTCAACCCTGTTCTTAGGCGATACATAAAAATATTATTTATAAATTCTATAACTTATTACCTAAATACAGTAAAACAAATTAGGTCAAAATGGAGAAACAGTGTCAATAGTTCTTTTTTGTTGTGAAACGGATAATTGTCATCATCACCCTCCTTGATATCAATTTTAATACCACGTTTACAACTAAACTGGATAAAAAGTTTCTATACATAACTATAATTATCATAGATTTGGAAACTAAAAATGAACATAAACGTAAAGATGTCTGAAGTAATTTACATAATAAGATTCACTGTCAATAACAATATGGTCTATGTATTATATTTCGTGCTCGTATATACCTGGGGCCCCAATAAGGAAAATAAACCATCACAGAAGGAATAAAAAAAAACTGTAGACGGCGAGTCCTTTTAAACCCAATTTTCGAACCTTATTTCACTTAGCTGGAGGCTACAAACAGTATTTTGAAAAATCAATCCTATAACTTTATATCAGTTCCACAAGATCGACCTAATACTTTAATGGTTTTATAGGTGAAAGATCGAAGATTGATAATCGATATTTGATTCTCCTAGTTTTCTGCTGATGATGATTCAGAAAATCTTTAAAAGCCAGACGGTATACAATTCCGTTGATTGTTTTGTTGTTTTGAACTTCGAAATTAGGTTATTGATGGTTATCGTAGGCATGACTGGTTTTTTCGATGTTTAAGACCATCGAAATGATTCATTATTTTATAATGATTCATCTATATTTTTTATTCATGAAACCTTATCAATGTTCTTTGATTTTTTAACGATTCAACTGTCTTGAATTTAAATGGTTTTGAATAACTTTAGACGGCTTTGCACTATGCAGTCAGTTTTTCGTTGCAGTTCTCAAAAGATTTTTTTTCGAAGGATAATCTTCTCCTTTTTTTGAATTCAATTAAATATATGACCTTATATAATAATTTCGAGAAACTTTGATAATTTATCTCACTTCTCTTTTACGCTCTCACGCATGAACGAAAGTAGAAATTAAAAAACGGAAAGAAAGGTTCAAGGAAATTTCTGCTGTCCAAAATTAATTTCGCTCAAAATAAAAATTTAAAAAAGTAAAAGTTTCAAGAAAATCTCGACTTTTCATAATTCTGTCGTTATTATGAAATTTTTTTTTTTTAATGATTCTGGAATCAAGCAAGCATTCTGTTCTTTTTTTTTAAAGAAAAGAGGAACACAAAAGAAAAAAGGAAAAGACGAGAGAAAATAATGTAATTTTTCGGTTAAGTATAGGTAAAGGGTATACCTACCTACCTATTTTATTCAGTTTTTTTATTGCGTCCCCGAGCATAAAATTTTCGACGAAATTTAGAGAATCTAATTTTTCAATGTAAATTTTTTTTATGGCAATAAATTATTGAAATTCCGGAAAATCCTCTCTTCAAAATAGTTCCTCGAAGCGCCAGTCCTTTTAATAATGTTCAATTCTTCGTAACTATATTTTTTTTGTGGTTTTTCTTTTATGATAGCCTTAAGGGTTCTCCGTTCTGTACCATTCGAGAGTATTTTTAAACCGTTCGGCGAAATTTTTGTTGATCAATTCGTAGCAAATTCAACGTTTCAAAGAAAAAAAAAAAAAAATTCATCATACGAAAAAAAATTTTTTGTAAGAATAAAAAATTGGAAAAATTTTACAATATTTACGAAACTGCGGCGAAATTCATGGCTAATGTCATAGTTTATTGAGAATATATGAGAAACAGTTCGTCCCTATATTCTCAAATAATTGAAATTTTTCGCGAAATTGGCCATTGAGAGGAGAACACAAGGTGGTGACGATGGCGATTGCTTCGTCAGTCTCCTTTCAATCAGCTGTTCCGTCCTTCCTTCGTAAGCAACTCGAAACTTGTTTAAATACTTACATATTTTTCTAAATAATGACTTGTTGTTTTCACCTCTTTCTCGGTGGCTTCAAATTGTTTCTGAATACCTATATAACTGCACAGGCAGATGTACCTATTGTTTTTACAACACACTTCTCTAGCACCAGAGGTCTTCCCCCACAGAGAAACTTGCCCGAATGAAAATTAATTGTTATTTGCTGTCGCACTTTTCGTTCCTTTGTAATAACACGAACGACAATATTGATTCAAATAAACGTTTCTTCAGCATTTTTTCTTTTCTTTTTGCTGCTCATAAAAGCAAGCAAAAAGAAATAAAACTTGTCAAATTGTGGTTGTGTGAAAGAAGAAGTGGTCGAACCACAGAGACAATAATAATCATTGTCTTCGCAAGAAAAATATAAACCGGAGCCATCCAAATGGGAGAATAGCCTTCGACTTTTTCGGTCGATTATTTATCTGGTTTTTTCTACTTTAACTCGTCGGCCTTTTATGCCGAAATATCACCTTTATTGCTGAAATGGCCTCCCTATGTGGGCGATATAAACGCTGGGAGAGAGGGCTGGAGAAGATTCGCCAATCGTCCTTGAAGGTAGATTTAATTTTCACTTCGTATGTGTCCTGTCGCTTTCTTTTATTGCTAATATAAATTTGTTAAATACATATAAGTACAAGCGCTTATAGTTTAGGTATTCTTCCGATTATTATTTAAAATATATGATACTGTTTATGGATTGGCATTAGAAATGCAAATCCAGGGGGAATGAGGAAATTTCCTGCAGAACGCCAAAAAACAAAAAAACAAAAACAAAAAAATTAGGGGAGAAAAGAACAGTTAGTGCAAAAGAAGCAAAGAATCCAAGCAGAAAGGTAAGAACTGTCAAAAGTTTATTGCAAAGCAAAACACAAAAGCTCAACTCTCCAAAATATTTTGTCATTTCTCCCCCTCTAAAATGGCTCTTTGGATTCGTCAGTATCCAACAAGAATAGTTTCGAAACTAAAACAAATTTCCAGCTTGATTATAACATCAAAATAGAAACTTTGAAGCAAAATTTGGAAAAAATAACCTAATGGAGGTCCAGAATTTTTAGAAAATCAGTTAAGTTGGAGGGGAAGAGTGCTACAATAGATAAGAATAACTTCAGTTTATATTAGATAAGGGCATCATACGATACTGAATGGGTGTATTCGATTCCGCAAGAAAATACAGCAATATTTTATACCTATTGTTTTTTCTCTCTTAAACTGGTTAATTCTATTTAGTAAATTCGTGACTTCAACTTCGAAGTTTTGAGTTTTCACTTCTCAGAACGGATGCTAAAACTATAAAGTACAATTACCGATATATAAGTAATTTTCAAATATTACAGTTCCAGAGCTAAAACTCTTGATGAACACTTTCGAACTTGCTAAAACTCCAAGTTATATGAGTTTTCATTTCTCAGAACAGACATCGATATAAAAATCATCAAGTAGAATATTGAGAACTAACTTTGAAAAGAACAGGGGTATAGAACTGAGACTTTCTCACTTAATTACAGTTCTCCGAATAAAGTTTCCGAAACGAAACTTCGCACAAACTATGTAAGGATAGGTATCTATAAGAGGCCAAAATTTTGAAAAATTCCATTAAAAGGGAGAGGCGTGATGCTATAACAAAAAAAAAAGCAATTTCAAAGAAAAATACGACCGCTACGATTATGATTTTTCTTGTTTCCTAATTTGAAACAATGATCTTCTTGCACGTATAGGAGTTCTGTTTAATGTTTATTGCACTTCCTATGTACGGCAGGAATCAGTTTTTAAACTGCCTGTATTTAATATTATGATATTTTTAGTAATATTTCAAAAATGTTGCATTCATACATACAGCTACTATTATAAAATGATATATAGGCTATGTCATCAACGAGTAAATAGTTTATGATCGATTATAGCGAAGAAAAAAAAAAAAAATCATCTAACAGATTTCCTATATGTCGTGTTCTGTTGTTGCACTCATATAGTCGATTTGTAAGGTTTTTCCACATCATAATCATTATCGCCGTTGGTATTTATTAATTTGACCGCATTTTCCTTTGAAAAGTGAATTCGATAATTGCATTAAAATGAGGTAATTAAAGGTAAAATTTGAAATATTTGCTGGTAGTTGTAAATATATGTGGGCGTTTCCTTTTAACCTTTTATCACAGTGTTTGGACACGTGGTGGACTGATGATTATTTTAATTCTAGTTCACCAGAGTTTAATGTGAATCACGATTCGAACTGAACGTTCCTGCAATTTGTGGTAATTTTCCTTGAAAACGAGTAAAATTCGGCATTCCCTATTCTCGAATCGTGTGCTATAGAAGAATTTTATGTTTTATCAACTTTTTTTTTTTTTTGTTATGTTTTTGATGCGTAAACGTCGGTAACTTTTAAGTACAAGTAGTATCTACGACCGGAATAAATTAAACACCCAAAATGATCTGTCTGGCAGCAAAATTAGTTCGTTCGTGAAACCTTGCTCAAAATTCATATATATTTGGCTTAAAATGTTGCCTCCAAAGCTAAACTGTGCGTCGTCGTTGCGGTTAGTCGATTTCCTCTCGAGATTCTTACTTTTGTTTTCAAATACGTAGGTAAGTATATACCTGTATATAAATCCTGCTTCCAAGTATTTATCTTGGTGATTTACCGCGGCCACAGACGTTCCACACTGTTTTCCCTTTTGATTATGGTCGCCAGCATCTGTTATAGTAATTATAGGTATGTACTTTGCTACCAAGTCGACCGGAACAAAAATTATTTCTCCAAAAATTCTCGTTTTCTTCACTGCCTCCAAGATTATAATGTAGTATAGTCGTCAAGGACTCGTATCAGAGGAGAAGTACATTTTAAAATTATCTCAAGTTTTGGCGTGAATTTTTTTCTTTTTTGTCCTCAATCTTTTTTCGTCACGTCTTCGCGGGTATAAATATTATGCAGTGAATGCAGCATCCGATGAATATTAATGTAGGTACTAAACTTATTAATTATTTATATTGCGTATATTGCGTAACAATTCACTTCGTCTACGTTGTTGGGGAGAATTTCCACCCAATTGTATTCATCAGTTCGTTTATATAGGCTAGGTAGCAAAAAAATCAGCGTAGTAAAATTACCTGCTCCAAACTGGAATTAAGGCGGAAATGGTAAAAGTGAAATGAAAAAGTTATTTTCCATAAACCGATTTCCGGCATATAGCCAATTTTATTTTTTTGTCCGAAAAAACGCGGAGAGTCGATTTTGTGCAGTTTTAGTCATTCTATGAAGAAAAAAACTATTTAGGAATACCTACCTTCTCATCTTTATGCGACAAACCGTAATTTTTTATTCATTGAAAATTTGGTTTGCGATTCGAAAATCAAAAGTAATTTGATATTGCAGCAAATTTTGATGTTCAGTTATGTACCTACTATTTAAATTTCTTGAATAATTCGTGTTTTGAGTTTTCATCGAATGCAGAACTTGAAATTGAATCTAATTTTTTTCTTCTCACCTTCTCTGTAATATTTTCATACTGCCACTGTATAAATAAATGAAAAAATACTAATTAATTCAATTTCATTAATAAGTTTTTTTTTTTTTTTTTTTTTTTTTTTTTTTTAATAGAAAGGATAAATGTGGCCAACGAAAATTTAAGTTACGAAGAAAGACACTTGATTCAACAAGAATATTCTAATTCGTTGTACGAGTTAAACTTAATTGGGTACCTACGAGTTGGCCCATAGTTTAAAATCTGTCAAAAATACGAAGTAAAAAAAAACTTTTGTTTCCATTCGGGAAAATGAAAAGACATATCAGACGTTTGGTTTGGGAGAATCCAAAAATAGTAAGAATATATTAACTTGGACCGTTCTCAATGTTGTTGTTTTTTTTTTCCTCCTCATTAACTGCGAGAAAGTGAACTTCTCTTGATGATCCAACTAAAACAGAAAATCTATAAACATTAAGCCAATATTTCGCGATTAACTTTTTTGGAAGTCAAACTTCCAGACACTCTATAAAATCATCCCCTGTATATGAGTGCTGCCTTACACGACAACCAAAAAACTACTGTATAAAATATTCTGAATTCTGAGTTTCGAAATAACGCTGATAAAATATTCAACATTTTTAGCTTTGAAGCATGAGAATAGTTTTAAAATGCTGCTGCTTCAGGGATGCAACCACATTTAATGTTCACATCAATTAAGTTACTTACGTCCATGCGGAAAATTTTAACTTGGTGTTGAGTCGAGTAAAAAGTAAAATTAAATTTCGCTTAAAGAGCGTAAGTGACTCAAGCGACTTGAATATTTAGAGGAATAACACTATTTGCTGCTTGAAAAAAGATGGTTTCATCAACGTCTTTCTTAGTCTCTTAATTTAAAAGGAATAGAAGAAGATTTACGTTATATTGAAAGGAAGAAGAGAGGGAAAAGCAGACGGTCTCGAACTTTTCGTTGCAAAGACCAAACAAAATAAAATAAAATAAAATAAACCGTAAAACCTGATAAAACAGAAAAAAACCTGTTTACATTAATTCGCTCTGTTTCCTGTGCAGAAAATTGATAATTAAAAACAACTGTAATGCTTTAAAGATACGACTAAGAGGCTGCACTTTCTGTAAAAGTGTTGTTTAAATTGAAGTAATGCTACTCTAGCATAGAAGTGGTCCTGTTTCGTCTGAAATGCGAAATCAACCTAGTGCATTGTTATAATCAGAGTGCGGATTTTTTGGCATTATTAAGGTTAAAATTTGGCAGTAAAAGATGTATTTTTGGCATTATTTGGCAAAAAATAAAAAAATAAAAATACCTGTGGAATACCTTGTCGGGAGGAAGTATTCTCACCAGAAGGTAAATTCTACAGAATTAATTAGTGTTCTGCCACTTCATACTATAAGTATGGGAGAGCCAAATCCTTGGCAAACACTGGCAATTTTAGAGCCAGTTCTGAGAGTTTATATACAGGATTTGGTACACGCACACAGACACACATACGTACATTTACATATGGTATTATGTCATCAGTTGCGTCATTTCATGCTTCCATAAGGTGATAAGAAGCAACACAACGCGTTTGGTATTGGGCCGTGACATCACCGAGATCGTTATCAGGTAACTGATCACGGTCTGTGCAATGTATCGTACTTGTACATGTGTACAAGTACAAACATACAAACGTTCGTGTGTATTTGGTTTTACATCATTCAGACGATTATTTGCCTGCCCTTTGGGGCGGCAACTGTTGTCAAGGGGTCTGAGCCCCTATACCTCATATGGGAGAGTCCCCACAATACCTTTAGACAATGAAAATAGCAACAAAAAACTTCAAATTTTAATTTTTTCTAAAATTTTCTAATTTTTGGTATAAAAAGGATGTATCTGAGAAATTCAATGAGCTCATTTTCAGAGCTCTAGATATTTGTTTCATTAACTGGTTGGATGTCTAGTGTCAATTTGGATCCTTGTAATTTGAGTTTTTCTCTCTTATAGACAATGAAAATAGCAACTAAAAATTTCAGATTTCAGTTTTCTCTCAAATACTATAGTTTTTCTGAGAAAATAAGCGATTTTGGCAATTTACATCATTTTTGTCATTTTTCAGCAAAATAAAGTTCTTTTCCCATTTCAATTTGATTTCCAAGTCCTTGCTCTTTAAGGAAATGATTTGGCAAATGCCAGAGAATCTTTGCCCGAGTTATAATGTTGTTGATAAAATTACAAGAAAATGGTGTATAAAAAAGTGCGATGATATTCAGGGAAACCTTATAGTTTAGTCGTATTTTTGTTCATTTATTGTCAAGTAGTTAAGGGCGAGTTAAAAATTTTATGAAATGCATACTCAAGCAAACTATCTCTTCTTTATAGCCCTACTAATCATATCAATTTTCCATTAATTAGCGGTTTTTCCATTAGTTTATTTTCAAACAGCTGAAGATGATTAAAGAATTACATGGAAATTTTGTAAATTTTATCCTAATTCAAGCAACACTGTAATGTGCAAAAGTCAGCTAGAAGCGCATAATACAGTAGAGCAACAGGTCAAAAGTAAAATCGAAGAGAGTAGGTTTGTCTTGACGTACACTTTATTTCACAATCAAAACAATCAAATTTAATGGGATCGAGCGCACATATATTTACCTTAAAAATATACTTACACTTGAAGAGATTCAAAAAGGAAACTAATACATTTTAATAAACATAATTATTATATTAGAAAAATACATGCGAACAAGACCGAAGCGCAAGTTGAAGATGTTAATCGTAATAACCGTGTGAAAAATATATTAATTTATGTTCAAAAGAAAGAAATCGATTTCCAGTCGCGCACAAAAATATGTAAAGAAATGCAGGTGCCAACTTGCTATTTGATGCAAATATCACGAACTTGACCACAATTAGAAAAGGAACTTTCAAAAGAACAAGAAAAACAAATTTAATAACTTCACTTTGAAGTTAATCGAGAACAAAAAACAAGTTTAAAATCAGTGAAAAAAAGCCCCGTTGTAGATAATCGCGTCTAAAACAAGAGCGCTGAAAGAAGAATTTAAAAGTCGAGAGCTCAAAGCGAGAAGAAAAAAATGGTGGTTAAGTTCGTCTGTAGCCAGCAGTAGGTACCCTCGTTTTTCTAACGTGAGACCGGGAAAGTCAGAAATAAAAATAAAGAAAGCAAAAAAATAAATAGTAAAAGAAACAGTGACGAAAATATGTCCCACATGCTACAACACCAACCCCAACTTTCAAGCTTAAACTTTGTTCCAGGGAGTACCCTATAAAGTTAGTACGTCAAATCTAAATTTTAATTTACAGTAGCGAGTCGAGTAAAAGTGTGCAATAAAACATCTGTGCACCAAGAAGGTATTCTCAAATCTCCAACGCTAAACAATTGGAATAATATAACATCCATTTAATCGAATTCATAGGAAATAATACAAAAAAGCTTTAACGAAGCTGTAGCTCCGTTAGAAAAAGTAGGTTTTCAAAAAATAGAAAATTAGTTGATAAAAAGTTGATAATCGATAGCACCGTAATTGAAGATAGTACAAAATGTCATAACTGTTGACCTAAAATTACACAGCTTAAAACCAAATTACCTCTTTCAAAGTTGAAATAAAAATAGGATTTTATGGAAGTACTTTCTGGCCAATCCGCATCAAAATTGATGAAAAGCTATAATAAATTATAATGAATATTTTTTTTCAAATTTTGTAGCTATTGGTCGAAAATTAAGAATTTCATAATCAAAATAAAAACGTTATTGTAGCGGTACCGGAAATATCACCCTGTCGATCCACACTAAAATCGATAGGTCAGGTTCTTAACTTAATACTATAATATGTTTTCTTTAAATTTCCTGACTATCGGACTAAAATTACGACCTGTACGATGGTAAGTAATTAGAAATTGGTGTTGCATGTACAATATTGTGTAAACCTACCTACAGGTATATGAATTTGATCGTTTTTGGTGCTAAAATTTTGCTTGAGTTATGAAATTAAAAATGTACTTACCTCCATCCACATGTTTTAGAAAACCAAGATTAATAATTAGATTTTTGTAGAAAACCTACTTAAAAAAAATACCATAAAATAACCACCGCGAATGAAATCATGATGAAGAAAAACAAAATTTTTTGTATCATATTGAAGAAAACTGATGAGAACTTTTTTTCAACACCTCTTTCGTACCATTTAAATATAAAGTTGTGCGTAGGTATTCATCGCTGAAATATGGTTTTCATCTGTGCATTATGACTTTTGCAAAAAACAGTATTGGTGTCGCGGTCTTGGCCTAGACCACTTTTGCTTATCAGCGGTCTCGACCACCAAGACCACCACCCCCCCCCTTGGTGTACTTCATATCGAGAACAGAAAAATTATGCCAAATGAGCGTATAGTTTTATGAGGAAGATCGCTATGCTGGCAAAACAGATTATGAACATAATCAGCTATCACTAATTCACCAATGAATATCCGCATCAAGTGAAAAAATTGATCGTTTCCGCACAGCTGATATTTAAATGACTACACCGCTGACCTCGGGGAAAATCTTTAAGTAGGTACACGCGCAAAATTTAGTTTCTCTTTGCTGGTTGATGATCATTAATTTTAGACGACGAGATATTTTGTATGGTGCGAAGGCGGGAGGAAGGGGGAAGAGGAAGGAAGATAACGTCGAAAAAATGGGTCATTATCGTTAGCTGACTCGAGTATTATAGTGTATGCAGGCTGTAGGTATTTATTATGACGTTTATACTGTATTAAAATAATAAAGAAAATACAAGTAACATTGACTGCATTTTTTTTTTTTTTTTTGTTTGTATCAAAGATGATTTAGTGTAGGTAAATGCTTAAAGGCATTCTAATGCTTGTAGAGATATACATATATATATATATATATATATATATATATATAGGTATTGCATATACAGTTGGTGTAGACGATACACTTTTACACGCTTAGTCATTTATTTTTAATCGCTGGAAAGAGGGAAAAAAAAAAAGACTAAAAATGGGGGAAAAATCGAGAACAACAAACTAGTAACAAGTTCGTATAGCCCGAATCTGTGCGCAGCGTATTTTTTTTTTATTATTATTATTTTTGTCTTCGACTTCTTCCTCGATGGAGTCTGGCTGGTTCGGCTGCTGTTTCTGTTCGGATTGCGTTTATATTAATTTAGATTTTATAGGCTGTCTTCAGTCTTGTCTGTCCCCTCTCACTGGCTCTCACTGGTTCTCTCTCTCTTATTCCTACTTTTACATACTCGCTCGCTCATTCTCTCTCGCACTCTGTCTCTCTCTTTATAAAATACTGTCTCTACACTCTCTCCTCACTACACGTACCTTCTTACTGCCTTGATTTTTTTTTCAGTCATCTATCGTGTACTCGTTTGGTGCGGACGTGTGTACTGTGTGGCTAAACGATTTTCCATTTCATAATTCGAAACACTGTTCACTTCATCGTCGGTATCAATTTAAAATAGACCAACAAAAATTAAATTTTTTTTTTTTAATTTTTCGCTATATTTATTAGATTTTATTGTTTTATATGGTAAAAAAATAATTTTATTTCGTCTTTTGTTTAACGTCATTTTGTTTACGCATTTTCCAAAGTGTGCTTTTTTTTATTTTAATTTCTTGTTTCTCTTTTGCAATGGTTAAGTTTCAGTGATGGTGGTGATCGTTCGCGTAAAGTGAAGTGGAAAAAAATGATGTGTAGTCCATCATCAAATTTATAAAAAAAAAAGGAATATATACACGATTATTGACGAGGTAAATCAGATATTTGTCTTCGCCGAAATTTCATTTCGGTTCGTGTTAATTATTGTTAGAACTTTTTAAACTTTTTTTTTTTGCAGTCAAGGTAATTTACTCTGTGGTCCTTGACGAGGTTGGACATCTAAATTATTTTTATAATAATTTGGCATTGTATAGGTCACACTTGACGTATATTTACTTTTCTCCAGCTAATTTTTATTTTACATTTTTCTTGGAAACCACTGAATCAATAAGCACAAAACCACCGTCAGACCCACTGCTTGAATACTTATTACTCGAGTTATTGCTACTTTATTACGATTAAGGACACTTACTTCATAAAAATTTCAGCCTTATTGCTTTTGTAGTTTTTTAAGTTTTTGAAAAAACCATTTTTTCAGCAACTATCTGTTTGACATTTTTCTTCTGTAACATTAATTTTATGGTTTTCCCCAAATTCCATTTTCTGGGTAATCTAACTAATTTCTATGTGATTGTGTTTGGTGCTTCAGTTGTTTAGTGTAGTAAGATAGTATGAATGTGTTGTTAAGTTTGACCTGCCTAGCGATTCGTTGGACGAAAATGAATTTCATTTGAATGATGTGATGACTGGTATTTCGATAAAATTACATCGCAGTCTAAAGGTATTTTGTTAATATTTAATCCGATTTCCGAGTTTTAAACTCAAGTTGAAAACGTTTATATTCTAGTAAAACAAAAAAAAGAACTTTTGAATTTCTTATCAATATTTTTACCAAAAAAAAAAAAAAAAAATCCACTCAGAATATACCTATATGACGAAAAAATGCTGCACTCGACTTCTATTCTGGTTTCTTATGACAAGTTTTGTTAATATAGTGAGTTTTTAGTTCAACCTTGGGATTTAAGCTCGATATGAATTTTCCGAAGTGACAAAAACTCAAAAAATTAGTATCGCCAAGAAGAGAAATATGCGGTGTATTTATTAAATGAACTTTTTCGAGAAAGGTCATAATTATGATACAATACAGTGGCATAGCCAGAATTTTCTTAACGGGGAAATTGGATTGGAAAATATTTCTCAGTAGTGGATTTCAAGAAACTTCTTAGGGTGGGAGGGACCGCAGGCGGACATTGGTCAAACCATTTTGAGAGGACCAAAAAATCTGAATAATTAAAAAAAGTCGACCCCAACATTCCGAGCCAGGTTCGGAGGTAAAGACAATTCACGAATTAACAAAATAATTTCCGTTCATTTTGGAGGTATGAAATTTTGATTTTCATGTCAATCGTCACGATTTGTCAGGAAATTGAAAACTATAAACGTCTCGCTCTGCGAAATCCCGCTTAAAAAAATTCTGAGGTACATTTATCCACCTAATCTTCCTCAACAAACGCATTCGTATTTTTAAAATGAATCTTTTTATTGAAACACTGAGCCCATACTCACTGAGTCAAGTCAGGAATTATCACACTTTAAATTCTGTTTGAGCACTACCGTGTTATATACATATATATTTATATATATATGACATTCCCTCTGGAAAACTGATTTCGCAATTTCGTAAAAATAGAACAGCTTGCGTGCTCTCACTTCGGTACTGCAAAGGGGATAAAAGCTTTTTCCAAATACGATCAAAATATACTTTGTCAAGTTTTATTTTCAGCATCTCTCGTTCTCGTTACTTTGAATCTAAATTATGTAAATTTTAGCGTTCATAATCTAGGATACCTACTTACCTATTGCTTTCTAATATTTTTTGACTTGAGAAACGAAAAATGTCCGTCATTTATTTGAAATGAACAATCGCGAGTGCTGAATATTATCATTCATGCATGATTATACTGGTGAAATTGCGTTTATTTGCTTTTAAAATTTAGGATGAATGCATTACTATAGGTATTACATTATACTTAACTCGTCCAAATTACTTCAAGATTTTTTTTTTGTGTTCGTTCAGATTCTACAGGCCTATACGGAAAAAGAAGTTCAGCAATTTTGAATGAAATCTTGAAGAAAATCTAAATTGTTGCTGTAAGCTTCAAAATAACGAAAAAAGTCTTTTGTGCCTTTCTCACACATTTTTTTCAAGTTTTCAAAGGCCTTTGAATAAATTTTTAGGTCAGTTAACATTTCATGTTAATAGATGAAATGATTTCACAGAGATTAAGATAATTAGTAATAATTTATTGATGCCAGAAATATTTACTTTGTGTACCTATGCTTAATCGATTTTCAAACTCGAAACACCATTTTTCTTACACCAGCTGCATACTTATACTTTCGTATAAGTTATACTGAGCTATTAATGACGTATTTATTTACATATATAGGTGAAAAATTGAAATTTACTATTGAAAAAAAGTGCGCCCTCTCCATTAAAAAATTTTCTTCCTTCGCGTAGCCCATATATTTAGATTTGAGAAAGGAAAAATTCTACGAATTTTGAAACGTTGAATTTTAAACATTGAAGTTACTCATCTAATTAGGTATAATTATAGTATACAAATAGGTACGGTATACGAGTATATTCACATTAAAAGTTCCGAGAATTAAAAATTTGAGCGAGTGGGTCAGTTAATTTTAATTTTAAAAATTTTGAAATTGGACCTTGGTGCCTACGTGAACAGTAGTAAATGGTCGACGTATGTTAGGTACAAACATTTTCATAATCATTTATTGCCGAGATTGCAGGAGCTGCATAAGTTTTATGAAATTCCACGATCATAAAATTTATAAATTACTTCGTAGTATTTATAGCTTTTCCGCGTTGAAATTTAACAATAATTGATGAAGTTTTTGTAGTACCGCACATCAGCTGTTTACAGATATTTTTGAAATGAAAAAATTTTTATATTGAAAATATTATAATTATACTTAACATTCAAACTCTTATTTTTTGAATGGTTTTTTAAGGGATAATTATTACTATAATGATTTAAATGTTATCTACTTAATGTTCAGTAAAGGGAGAAGAACTTGTATAAGATTAATTACGATTACCGCAGATTCTGTGTATTTAGCACTCGATGTTCGTCGGTTTGGGACATATACCTATTGGATGTTAGTACAATATGTTCTTTGTGAAAATGTACCTTACTTTAGGCAGAATTTTCGGTCACCGGAGGGGTCTTCATTGTGAAAAATTATACTGGGCAAATTACTTTTATACTCGAAACTTTTTTACGTATAAGTAAGTAACGATTCTCCATAAATACGCAAAAAAACATTTCCTTAGATTGGTTTTGTCCCCTAGAAAATGTGATTCAAATTTATTCCCCACCTGTTGGTATGACATATTTTATTTACCTAATAGCCCTCTATTGTAGGCACCTACGTATATTATAAATCTGTAATGGCTGCTATAAGCCCATCCAGTTCGAAACATCTTTATCGCGAAGGATTAGCTGACAATATTCTTAGCCTTGTATAAATCATTCTTTGAAAAGATTTTCTTCAACGACGACATTGACGAATTATATGCGTGGTACCTACGTACATTTTCCCGAATTTATTCTACATACCGTATATATTCCGGCAAATAGGAATCCTCTATGTAAAACTGTTCCGCTTAAATCGATCAACGTTGTTTTTTTTTTTTGTTTTTTTTTTTTCGTTTTTTTTTGCCAAGAATTGCCATGAAATTGATTAGGATTAGGTGCAGGCTAAGCGTTTCGATGGTCAAACCATTTTTGAGTGATAACTGTGAGGTCATGGATGGTCGTGAAACTGGTGATGAAATGTCCATTTGTTCGCATTTATTTCGCTACCGTGTACATTCTGTCGTTTGCCTAAAAGTTGGACCAATGCTGAAAAATAAATTCAGTGAATCTGTTGGGGAGAGGTCGGAAAACAAAACGAAAAACAGGACAGAAACGGTTTTTCTGACCAAAATCAGAAACTATAAACAAAAACGGAAAACAAAATTTCAAGAAACGAAAACCGACAGAAATGGAAACAAAATTTCGTAAAACCGAAACAATTTGTTGAAATAGAAGAAAATTTTTTGATTTCCATTTTCGAAAAATTTGAATTTTAGATTAAATGTATTTTTAACCGACTTCAAAGAAAGGAGGAAGTTATACATGTATTCGATCCATGTATATGTTTTTTTTTTTTTTGTTTTTTCTTTCATGTTTGTTCCAGCATTGCTTCTCAACCAGGACGTCGATTTTGATGAAATTTTTTCTAAATGACAGACGATGATCTCATGGTAGTTCATTTTTTTTAGAATCGATGAAGTAGTTTATCAGTTATTACCCAGTTTTCTTGAAAACGAGGTATTAAAACTGACCTTATTGATGGGTTAGGGGGGATGATGAAAATTATCCGTTTCATGCGAAAAGAAAACGATTGCTTTACCATTTTTTACCCAGTTTACTTGCAAACGGAGTATTAAAATTGACATCAATGTGGGGTTAGGGGTGAAGGTCACGAAAATTATCTGTTTCATAAGAAAATAAAACGATTGGTACCATTTTCTCATTTTTACTAATTTTTTTAATATATATATATATGTATGTACGTATGTATTGCCAAAAATTTGGGATTCAAGAAAACTGCCAGGTGGATATGGCTGAAATTTTCACGAGAGATAGTTTTTATACTGACGCAAGTCTGAAAGAAGTTTTTTGCCTTATCGGTTAATTTGTTTCGGAGAAAACTGGAAAACAAAAAATTTCGGTAAAAGTGGTTTTTCTAGGATTCTCATAAAATGACAGAAGGGATCGAGCTGAAATTTTCACGATAGATTTTGCTTATAATGGTACAGGTCTCTTAGAAGTTTGGCGCCTATTATTTCAGTAGTTTTTGAAAAAACTGGAGAAAAAAATTTAGAGAAAAAATGTTAAGTTTACTGTTTTAGGGGAACCACAGAATGGATAGAGCTGAAATTTTTACAAAAGATAGCTACTGTACTAGAGCCGGTCTGAAAGAAGTTTGGTACTCATCGGTTCAGTAGTTCTCGAGAAAACTGGAAACAAAAAATCTCTGGAAAAGCGGTTTTTAGCGATAAAACATCCATAGATCGATATTTTTGTTAAAGATATGAATAACTATTTATATTTTTTTGTAATTTCTTAACCTGAAACTAGCAATGAAATATCGATATAAATATCGAGCAAACTGGGTTTTCCAGAGAAGCATTGCTGCGCTAGAGTTTTTTTTTGATAAAAAATGATTAATGCTAGAAACGAAGCATCATTGAAAAAATTTCTTCATCAAAAATTTAACCACCTTCAAAAAACAATAGACTTATAAAAATGCTTTAAAATGTGAAAAATAATTCTTTTAAAATTTTTCTAGTAAAATCTAATGGAATTAAAATAAAATAAAAAGTCATTATGGTAAATTAATGATTTTTTTCAAAAAGTAGAACCGTGTTCATAAAAAAAAAATCGCTAAAAAGAGATAAATAATTCTTTTCGAATTTCTCCATCAAGATGTAGATCTTGGGACTGGAATCATTAAAGTTGGCGCTAATTAGAAAATTTTGTCCTAAAATTTGACGGAATTAACGTATAAAGACTACATAGGTAGTAAAGGAAAAGAGAGCCAACTTCAAAAATTCGAGTCCCTAGACCTAGATCTTGCTGAAGAAGTTTTAAAAGGATTACCTATATTTTTCTCTTATAGCGAATTTTTTATTGTTTTTTTAAAAGTCAGTTTTATTTTTTGGAAAAAATTATTAACTTACCATAATGCTTTTTCGTTTCATTTTAATTCCAGTAGATTTTACTGGAAAAATTTTAAAAGAATTATTCTTCACTTTTTAGAGAATTTTTATTCGTTTTTTATTTTTTGAAGGTGGTTAGATTTTGTTGGATTTTCCATTTTGTGAAATTCACAAATTCCAAGCAAACTGTTTACTTTTTCTTTAGTTTCATGTGAAACTTATTTCTAGTTAGTGGTTAGCTACTCAATGAAAAACGGGAAAAAAAAACAAATTTTTCGTTTTCCGATCTCTGCTGTTATGTATTGTTGGAAAAAATAAACTTGAAATCGGTAAGATTGTACATGGTAATGCTGAATTTGTTGACCAACCTACCTATAATGTTACTTGAATTTTTCAAAATTAAAAAAAAAAAAAAAAAATTACTACTCACAGAAAATAAAATTTGATATGCCAAGCATGTTATAAATGAATTAATTCAGTTATGCTAAGTCTTGTTTTTCCCACCTAGGTCATTATATACAAATTTTTCAATTTTTTGCTGGACATTGGACAGACTTATTTGATTTTTTTCTGCTCTCTTGAAAAAGTCTTTTGTGGCGAAATTTTTTTACTTTCGTTAATCGAATTCGTGGTTTTCTTTTCATGAGCTAATGAATTCTAACGGTTCATAATGCTGTTGTCGATCCGACTATCATTTTTTTATCATCATTTGTTACCATATTATTATTGCTATTATGGAATTTAACGTGTGTGGGTGTGTATGGATGATTGCATTTGTGAGTAAAGCCATTCGAAACTGGTTGTGTACAATTCACAGTTTAATTATGGCCCTTTAGTGAATACGTGTATGCGGTCACGCATTTGCTTTTCGTTTAGAAATTAATGATGCTTTTACCATGAGAATGTGTATATTCTTATTTATTTATATTGAAATATTTTGGGACCAATCCACCATTCACGAGAAGTTGCTTTGCGAAATTAAAACTATGGGAAACATATAGCTGTCACCCGCGAACTCTGCATCCGCCTTGCAATTTGACTTGAAACTTATAATCCTCTAAATGAAAGAACCCGGTGAAAATAATAGAGCTATAGGGAGACCGAAAGAGCAGTTTTTTTCGTAATCTATTTCTTCTTTTTGTTTTTCAGTCCACTAACAGTGAAAAAATGTATTCGATGTAATTATTAATATATGTATACACTTTGATGAAAATCTAAAAATTTGCTCTCAAAGAAGCTACAAACTCCCTCTAAGACTAAAAAGCTTACTTGGGACAATCCACTTTTTAAGAGTAGCTAGCACTTGAACATAAAATGGCTCCCTTCTTTCTCTCGCTCTCTCACACTCTCACTCCCTCTCTCTCCGTCTCCTTCTCCTTCTCTTTTTCCCTACCGCACTCATTCTTTTCATTCTCCTCTCATTCTCTCTTAAGCTGAATATCTCTCTCCCTCTCTTCTTCATTATCCATCCCTTTCACTCATTATTTCTTTCTATCCCTCTGTCTGTCTTTCCATCACCTTAAAAGAAAATAATAATAATTAGGTAGGTAGCCTACTCGTAGAGTGATGTATGGATGAATGATATTATCATGGTCCTTTAGAATTTCCAGTCAAACACAGGATGCTGTATTATAGAAGGTGGGTACCATTCATCTTCCTCTTTTTGTAAATCAGTCATTACACTTGAAATGAGGTCATTTTCTTGAAACAATTTCTATACAAGTGCTATATTATTTTCAGAAAGAGCCTCCTCATTGAAATCACAAGGAGGGCGTTGGAGAATTTTTGTGAACGTATCAATATCATTAAGGACAGTATGTTTATGAGAAGGGCCGAGAAGGGAAATACTAAAAAAATTTTAGAGGATGAGGGGATCAAAATTCATGAGGGTCTGTTGACTTTGTCTCTTCAGATAGCACATAAACATAGTGTGACCTTCCTATTGACACCTCAAACATGAAAATCGGTCCAACCATTCTCCCTTACTTCGTGCAACTATAAAAAAAAAACCTCAAAAAATTAATATACTGTAACGGCCAAAAGAGGTGGTAATGTACCTAATTAGAACCACTTTTGATGTTACACCATACACGAAATATCACGTACTAAAAGCAGCAATACTTCTTAAAATATTTCAAGTTTATTATCCACAAACTATAGTGGACCTTAACATATAGTAGAGACTCAATAATGTATTAAAACACACGAGTGAGTTTACACATTTAATAAAATAATAATTTGTACATTACAGTACATATATTACTACGTTAATATTTATACATATACACTCACAATCTAACAAGCAAGACTATCTGTTCACTAGAGATTTCTACTAGAGAGGTTCCAGGTACTTAGAAGTAGCTGTCGAGGAACTGTGTCTTTCTCCACTGAATCGAGGGATTATATACTCGTTCAGGGTATGAAAACGTACGTGTTGGATAGGTAAAGTGAGGTAGGGTGTTGTTATTATAGGGTTGTGCTGACTCGTCGAGTATTCGAGGGACAGGCACAACTAGGTCATGAATATACAGAAGGTATATCTATATTCATAAAATTGAATACGGGTAATTTAGTGGTTGTTTATAAAGAGTTATAGGATGATTATTGTTGATAAATATCTACGTTTTTGGTGTTCGAAAATGTGTGGACGAATATGTTCGTCATTTTTAAAAATAGACAAAAATATACGTTACATATACATATTATAATATTTATAGACTAGTTGTGTAAAATTGAAATAGGTACTTTATGTTAGCTAGGCACATTGGTATCTATAGCTGAAAAATATGGAAATTTTAATTTTTAGTAATTTGGATTGTTAAGGATTACAAACTTTTTTTTTTAACTTCAAAATGCAAAAAAAAAAAACTTTTGTTTCTTAAAATTTCTCGAATAGGCCTACTGAAAAGTTTTATTTTACCATTTAAAAGTATTTTTCAACAGTTTTTCCTTCTTTTCTTGATTTCCTCTTCCTCTTTGACTTTCTCAGCTTTCTCAGTTGGTCGTCGATAAAGAACAATTTCATGAAAGCCCAAACCATTATTTTTTTAAAACCTATTTGCGAGTAAATTCACTTGGGATTTTTACGAGTCGTTCACATTTGTTTGAAACGTAGCCTATAACGATTTCGCTGGAATATTGATCTGTGTTTCTTATTTATTGTTTCGAGTGTGTTTTGTACGAAGAGAGCTCTTGAATGGTACAGCTTTACACAATACGATCTTGACTTGGCGATACGCACGACTAATTCTGCTTTTGGGCATATTTTTTCCGAGATTTTTCTTCACTTCACGTAGAAATTGCCTTGTTGATCGAATTCCATAATAATTACACGTTATTAGTTTTCGCTCGTGAAAATGAAAGGTTGGCGTTTTGTCTGCTCGTTTTCCACGTGCAAAGCTACATAGCTTTACTTTCACGCCCCTTTGGCACAAAAATTAAATTATTTCGCCTTCGCATCGGATACCTCTTTCAGCTTATTTTAACTCTTTTGAGCCGTATCAATAAAAACACACCTACAGATTACTTGCGATTTGTTCATGTTTAGTCTCCCCTCCTCATTCCAAAGAAGAAAACCTCTTTCCAAAACAAAAACCACATACACAGATCGAATGAATAACCTCCTTCTTTTTTTTCGAAGTCGATTGAAAATCGTTCGTATTCTCATAATAAATATGAAACATCCCCCCCTCGAAAAAAAAAATCAGTATTTTTCATTTGTCTCAGCCAAATTAGATTTCTCGAGATTTATTTCAGCCCTCGGAGTAGTTTGAAAAAATTTCAAGAAGTACCAACCTAATCACAGATTTTCACGTATCGCACCCAAAACTATTGCAAAATGAGATTAAAATGGGTTGTCCTCAATAACGCCGATAAGAACTTCTGGATGCAAATATTAGTTTTTTAATCACAATTTTACAGTGAAGTATCTGATTCAGAGAGATTTGCTCAGTTGGGTTGCTGTACACTAAAAAATAAAAAACCATATTTTAAATTCAATACTTACCCAAAATTTTAAATTCAATAATAAAGTTCAGTTATGGATGTCGACGCTAAATTATTAATTACTATGCTATGATTCAAGATTCAGTGCGACACATTTCATACACGTTGTGTTTAACGTTAATCACAAAATTTGATGATAGCCAGATTGCAGTTGTCATAGAATGTTCGTTCCAGACGAATTTTTCATTGTCAGCTGCTATCAGTTACTGCTGATGGATAAATTAAAATACCTATTCATATTTCTGTTCAAAGAAATTTCTAAAACTACCGGGATTGATCCAGATCGTTTTTTACGCACTCGCACCCAAAAACCTCTATCCTATAAATTTCCGTCACATTCTTGGTCTAATTATTTAGAACGCGTTTACATGCAAACATACATACATACATACCCATTTGCATACATACAAACATAGAACATACATACAATTATTGCTCGTATCGTGTTGCACCCTAAAATTAGCGGTACATGACAATTTTAACGAAAAATCAGTTGTTGAACAAATATTAACCGAACAATTTTTATGATAAATTCAATATTTACTTGTATAAATAATGTAAAAAACTAATTTTAAGATAACATTTTCATCTAGTTACACATTAACCATAAAAATATTTCAGTATAAAAATAATGCATGTCGTAAGGACGTAAGGCTTGAAGCAAAAAGGTTTCTATGCGGTTTTTTTTTGTAAATATTATAGGGGATAAGGTACGTATGGTGGTAAAGAAGAGTGTTTTACTTTTATTTTTTCAAAAACTCAATATCTATGTAAAAAGTATTATTTTCTTATTATTATGAGGGTGAAAATGAACCTACACATAAAGATGGTCAAAGAGATGAGCATAATGAGAGAATCCTAATCAATATGTTGTCTATACTTCATTGCCTGTACATATATGGTGTCCCCAATAATGGAAATGAGCCATCCGAGAAATCGTGTGAAAACTGTAAATGAATATTATTCTTTACTATTACTGCGTTGTATTCATAATCCTAGTTGGAAGAATATCTTTTCAGGTGCGTCTATAGTGGCATAAATGAATTCAACCTAATTGAAGAATGTTTGTGGGACAGCTGAATGGTGTTTTTATAGAGCAATAGTATATACATACCTAACCTGGGTTTTATTTCTAAAAGTCGTTCGATTTCGTGCACTCGGAAGGGGGTACCTTTACCAGCTTCCAGCATCAATGAATGGAGAAAAATTGGTCGTGAAAATCGTGCAGAGATGGAGTAGGCCTACGTTTCGCTGTTCAGGAAGAGCCACAAAAACTAATTTTGAAACGCAAAATAAATGACCCGGAAATTTGCCTTCATTACTTTTACCGCCAAATGAGACCGCGTACAATGAAAAATTAGACATTTGCGCTCGAATAAAGAAGATTCTTACTGGTATGACAAATTTTTTATAACGTCCAAGTGAAAAAGTACATTATTTTTCATTGGTTTCAGTGAAAAAAAATACATACACAGGCTGCCGGATGAGAAGCTGAGAATACTATAAAATTTAATTTAAAAAACTCCATTACATCAAGCCAAAATAGATAAATAAATAAATGAAAAATAAAATCAAAATATCACAACTATTTGGCGGAATTCTGGCTAAAAGTTAGTAGAGTACATTTAAAATGAAGTGTCAAGGAAAATTAATAATGAATAAATTGTATTCAAATAAAATAACAGTAAACCAATTTTAATACATAAATTTTAAACAAGTACGAGAAGTATAGTACATATAATAGTGGTATTTATTCAATGCTTATCTTAAAATTTTAAGGGGAAATGTTAGGCAAGATGTGCAACAAACAAACATTAATAGTAATTTGTTCCCCTTTTGTGCATTAACGGTGCAACAAAAGTATACATGTTGATACATATCAAACGAAAGCTAATGATCCCCAGATATACAAAAACTGCTTGTTTTTACAATTTAAGCTTTGATATGAGCTTAATCGACATTTTAAAAATATTTTGAAGGATGGCTAAATCTCACAGTGAGTTTGAATATTAAGGAGTGAAAAAAAGAAAAGATTGGTAACTGCGAATTCTGCACTTTAAGATAAGGCTCTACAGTTTTACGTGGGCATGCTTATCCACCATTTTCTTCCCAACTATAGTTTAAAAAAAAAAAGTTAAGAGTTATTCCACGAATAACAATGATAAACATAAGAATGTTAATAACTTACGTATTATAAACGTTAAACTACACTGACCATTTCTATACTTCTACACCTGGTGGAGGTGAGTACTAGTGTACTCGCACCTCTAGTGATATGCTGATAGGGTATACGCGGTATATGGAGTATACTCTCAAGAAATTAATGAAAAATTTAGGGTGTACGCAGTATACTCTCGCAATATTGCACTAAAAAGAATTTCCTAGTCATACTCTTAGTTACTCATGTTTGCCATTTGGTTGAAATTTTCTACTTATCAGTCAAAAAATGCTCATTTCTCTTCTCCGTTAGTTTGGAGCCAGCTTTTCTTATTAGCCAATAAAATGACTTCATTCTAAGCGCGATATGCTCAACTATAGCTCAGAGACTCACATCATCCATATCCAGAAAACCCTCATTGCGGAAAAGAACAAAATTTATGGGTAGAAAAACTTTCAAAATATAAGAGAAACATATTTTTTAGATATAGTTTGTACAGTGAAATCTTCATTCCGTATCGATAAAAGTTTAAAAAAAAAATGATTTTTTGTTTTTAATAGTAGACCCAACAAGAAAATGAGTAAGTATACTCTCAAAAAATTTCATGAGTGTATCAATACGCATCTGTTGCTGAAGCAGTAACTCTGAGTTGGTGGTCTTGGGGTCTGTGAGGGAGTCTCAGGTGATTTATAGGGCTAGTCCGCTTAAGAAAAAATAAATAATAATCGAAGGTGGAGGGGAGAATTATATTAGTAATGGTCGATGGTAGTTGAAAATTTACACAAGTGGTCCTTGTCCTCATTCAAATTGAGAATTACCGCGCTTAAGTATGGCTACGCCTACATAATTAACAGTAACTTCGAATCAGTGTAAACAAAACAAGTACCTATGTTACCTATGTGTCTGCAAACTCCACACTAAAATGCTGGTGTAGCAGCTAATTTGTTGTGAGCATCCAAGTCAAAGAAACTATATTTTGTTTTATTGTTTGCTGTGCAATGGGAAGAGAAGTTCTTCCTTTAAAATTAAAACCACTTTTCATATTTTTATTACATCTATTTCAATAGAAATCGCCATTAGCATTATTTGTTGTCCAAGCAATGGTTTTTTTGCTGTTGGTTATTAGTCCAATCAAATCAGCATCACAATGATGAAAAAAACAAATTAGCACACAAACTTTAACTATATAGGGTTGTTGAGTGAGTCCCTGGAATAACATACTAAAAGTTTCACCCTCCACACCTCTTGCAATTTTTGAAAGGAGGTTGTTTATCCCCCAAAATTTGGTTTTTCGCTCTTTTCTTTACAAATTTTGATTTTTTGATGAAAATATATCAGTACAAAATTATTCAGCATAAAATTTTCTACAAAAAAAGTTCTATCTATTTTTTTGTTGGACGTCAGTCTTCCGCACCAGAGAGTTTTGAAAACAACTATTCTTCAGTGAATATGTTCAACAGCATTATATGGGAGATGTAATTATCATACTATGTAGATAATTCGTAAACCCAGTACATATTTTCTAACAATCCACCCCCACTCCCTTCCAGAACCTCTTCTTACAAAAAAAGTTACTTGCTGTTTTTTACCCGACGCCTCCCTACCCCTCCAGACAGTGTCGAAAACAACCGAATTCAGTGAATAAGGTTGTTTTCAAGACTCTCTGGAGAAGAAGGGGGCTGTCAAACAGAAAACTTTGGATGTGGAGATGATGGTAAGGAGTTGTGGAAAGGTAGTGGATAGATAGAAAATATTTATGGGTTTACGAATTATCTGCGTAAGTAGTATATGATAATTACGAGTCATATCATTCTGCATATAATGCTGTTGAACATATGCACTGAAGAATGGTTGTTTTCAAAACTCTCTGGAGGAAAAGAGGAGCGTTGTGAAAAAAAACATGTACTTTTTTTGTAGAAAATTCTAGGCTGAACAATTTCGTACTGGTCAATGTTTATCACAAAATCAAAATTTGCGGAGTAAAATGGGAAAAACTGAAATTTTTGGGGATAAACACCCCCTTCATAAAATTGCAAGCGGTGGGGAGGGTGCAATTTTTAGTCTACTATTCCAGGAGACTGACCCACCAAACTTACATAGTTGAAGTTTGCATGCAAATTTTTTTTTTTTTTTGTTAAGATTGGACTGGACTATAGGTATATAGGCGAAGCCTCAAAATAAACAAAAAGTTGCACTAGCAAAAATTTGTCTGTTTTCAAAATTGAAGCCGCTACAAGTCTCCAAAGTTCATAAAAAAGAGCCGGAACTTTGCAGATAGGCTTTTTTTTTTTTCAATAATGGCTGCTTCGTAAACGCTACTTAAATATAGAAATCGTCGCATGAATGCAAATATTGCGCAAGTTATTACAAACTTTAACCCTCTTAATTTTGCTCGTAAATTATTTTCTCCACCGACCATTTTATGATGCAGAGAGGAGAATGGAACCTAAAAGTCGTGAAAAATAATGTAAGCCTATTTTAAAAGTATACTTATTTTCATATTGTAGCTGCTTAATTTATCGTTTTCGTCTGAATTTACGAGTATCGTATATTTTGTGAATTTTCATGTTTTCAAAGAACGGTTAAAATACTGTGCCGTATTGTAATCAAACTGTAATGGCGCGGATAAAGGGTGGATCGGGTGGTTGGGTTCCTTTGATAGCTTACAAATTTTACTTTTCACCTTTAATCCTGCTTTTTTTCACTTGAATTGTTCCAATTTTCCTAAAAGACGGGACTGTCGCGTCTCTTTTCGATGGATCAAAATGAAAATTGTCCTTTCAACGAAAAATAATTATGATGCGATAAATTGGCATCATTTCATTTTTCAGCCCCGCCACTGTTCCGAAATAAAATTTTGAAAAGTTCGTGTAGAATTTGAAAGTCAGAAATCAAGTTCGTTACTAAGGATGTAAATAAAACTTTTTCGTATTTTCTCACATACTTTTATGTCATTTTCAAACTAGAATTGAGATGATTCTGGGTTTCAGCCTACTAACGTTGGTAGGTACACGAAATTTCATTAATAAAAATATATATCTTTTTGAGTTCATTGGAGCGTCGGCTGAGGGATTCCAAAAGGATACTCGTATGATTGACCTCTAAAAAGAAAATGTTTCAAAAATTTTTTGGTTTTTGAGGAATGTTGTTGCATCTTCTAATTTGATGAGAAGTTTTCTCGTTTTTTATTGCATATTAATTCAAGTGATGATACGATTTAGTGATTAATTATTTTCAGTAGAAGTCTTTGTAATCTCATATGAAATAATTGAATGGAAGAACGAGTGGTTTTTTGTAGTCGAAAAATCGAATTGAATCGTTAGGTTTTAGAAATGCTCGTGAAAAAACACCACTGTTTCGCGTAAAATTTAAAAAGAATCTAAACCGCTTTTATCGGAGAACATCTTTAAAAAATTTTCAAAAATTGGAGAAACGTGCTTTCAAATAGCTACAGCGAATGGGGCTAATTGTGATTTGGAGTTAAGGTCACGTAAGTACTTGAAAACTTGACTCATGAAGACTTTGAATAAAAGGTCAGAAATTATTTTCGCCACGACAGATGCTTGTTGAAGTCGGAAAACAAATTCAATTTGTATATGTTATTAGAAAAAAAGATTTGAACTTTGTAAATGATTTTATTGACAAAAAAACGGTTTTATGAAATATCGGTTTACGATTTATAGCTCGGTACTGGAAAAATAATGTAAATTCTGTGGTTCTATTATAATCATTTACACTCTTCGTATGATTTCTCTGACGGTTCATGTTCATTATTTAGGACACAAAATGCTTTTTAGAATGAAATGATGTTAAGAATAGACTATATTTGATGCTGGGAAATCACCTAAATAGGCTAATTTCTCTGATCATATGTTTATGTCTAGGTTCATTTTCAGCTTCCTAATTTAATAAAATAATACTGATAGAATATTTTGAGTTTGAAATGAAATACTTTCCTTTACCAATTTAATATATTTCTGTCAGTATACTTGACAGTACCTTACCAAAAAAAAATAAGTAGAAATTTCTTTGTTTCAAATTTTACTTACATTATTTTTGTACAGAAGTATTTTTATAGTATACCCCTTAGTTATTGTGGTTAATTAAAAAAACTGAAATAAGGAGCCTCCTCTCTAGTGGATACACTAGGCTGCGGAAATAAAGCGTTTTTAACACTCATTCTGGAAACCAACCCCACCATATTCGAATGGTCATACATTTTTGGTAAATATTTATTTCATTTTCGACCTAACTTTTGAACCCTATTTGACTGGCCTACTATATAAGCAGAAACGTTATAAAGTACCTACAGGTATGTACTTACTATCTATCCAAATTAAATGAGTATGTTTTTGAATTTTATGGTGGTTTATGTCTTTATTTGAAAATGAAAAAATTATTCCAACTATTTTAGAAAAATAAACTTTGACCCACTCTCGGTGTGCGAGACTCTTTCGAAAACATGCTACATTAGATAATGCACTGAAAAATCTGGTAGATAAAGTTTATGAAAATATTACAAAGGTACAAAAGAGAATATATATATATATATATGTACAGTGTTTGGTCTTGTGCTCTTCCTTTTCGAACAGAAAATTAACCGGTACTACAGCAAGTTTTGAGATGAAAGAAAAAACTTTATTAAAATGGAAAAGTCACTTTTGAAAGTAAATCGTATAATTTTATAGGAAAATTTTACAGTGATTGTTTGATCGTTCATTTTCTTCTTCTTATGGAATCTCTAAACTCGTCATTTCTACAATTTCCTTTTACCCATAAATTTATGAATAAAATTGAAACTATGCTGACAGTAATTGATTCCTCTTTTAAACTTGAATATTGCTTCAACCTAACCATCTTATATGAATTATTGGGCCTATGTTTAAAAATTTTCCTATTTTTTAACGATTTCTCCATATCTCTCACTGTGAACCTTTGCGAGGAAATGTACTGCTTCCATTCACTTAATCAGGAAAAACCAAAGAATCTATGAGTCCAAGAAATTTTCTCAATTTTCGCGTCTTTATTCAGTTCTCCATACAATTTGTTGAGCCTTTTTAGCATAAATTACCTCGCTTCTCCAATAGAAATTCATCTCGATGCTTCAAAGTGTAACAACATCAATACTAATCTCAGAAAATTTCAATTTTATTTTGTTTTAAAATCAAATATTGAAGAATTTTATTTGTTAGTTGCAATCAAAACAAGTACTAATAATTTTTCTAGAAACTTCAAATCCTCGTTACTTGATAAAAATTTTGGGTCAGTATATACATACACGGAAAATTCCACCTAAAGGAATGATCTGTGTGGATCTTCCTCTTATTGAAAGTCATTTCTACAGATTATTAATAAAATTTAGTACTCTTATTTCCTTTCAGTTTTAAAGTTTTCTAGCCCTCATTTCCATATTTATTTTAATATCACTTTAAAAACTATGCCAATAAAAATCTTGTAAAAATGGTTGTGGGGATTAGACCAACACTCGTAAGAGGAAATAGGCTCGGCCTATCGACGACAGTTGTCACCTTTGGTGACAATTATTCGTGCCTTGCACGTTAAACCAAAACACAAATGTATGTTCGTTTGTACTTGTCTATTTTTGCAGATAGACAAGTTACAAATCTCAGACCATGACGAATCAATAGATAATGATCTCGGCGATGTCACAGACTGATACGAAGATGCATTCTCCATACTTTACCATTGCCATAGCAACCATAAAGTACGAATAAATTATCTACACTATATCTATGTAAATATTACATAGGTGTGTATGTGTGCGTGTAGGGAGCCGGGTATATAAGACCAGAAAATCATAGACTAAATTGCCAGTGTTTGCCAAGGTCTTGGCTCCTCTATACCTTTTTGATATTTTGGCATAAACACGCAAATTGTTCTGTTGAACACCTTCTTTGTTGGTTTTACTTTCCACAAGGTAAGGTATTCCACAATGGTAAAAAAATTAAACTCCATTTTGGGAATCTGGTTGCTTACAGCCAGTAGCTTTTCGAAGCAGTTCAGCCAAGGGCCTAAAATTCCAAATTTAGCCAACTTTTGGAAAATTTTAAAATTAACAAGCCAAAAAAAAATTAAATAAAATAAGGTTAGCTCAAAACAAGATTTTGCTAACTAATATAACCAACATTACAATTTTTTTTTAATGAAAATCAAGTTTTTTATAATCACCGAGCCGAGCCCTATCCTCTTTTTTCTAATCACTTAATACTCGCCCCTCCCACCTTTTTCCAATCATTCAATCTATTTCCGTTTACCCCACTGAAGTGAGTTCTGCTTCTGTATCAAAGATGGTCTTTGCAGCCTATTAACATTACCCAGGAGACAACACGTAGAGAGTGGTTAGGTCATCTCCCAGAAATTTTGTCTCATTATATTCTACACATCTAACGAATCGTTGTATCATTTCTTCATAACGAAATAACGTGACAGGAAATTGTGCGCACAAAATCTATAAACAAAACTTTGCTAGTCATCCTAACTTTATCTGCCTAGCAAGTATTTTCATTGTTTACTCCTTCTCAGTTCACCTGCCAAAAATCAGAACTCAACTCAATAGGTGAGGTTTCAACGAGGGTACTCGACTCAGTGGGTGCGTTTTTAATGGAGGGACTCCACTTGACGAGTGGAAAAAGGTAGCCAGGACTCTACTCGATAGGTACAAACTTAATCGACAAAAATCACTCATTGTTTCATTTCGCTAGCAGCCATCGAGCCAGGGGTGAAACACTCCTACACGCACACACATCACCCCAGCTCAAAGAGCCCCGGCTTATAGCTTCCATTTCCCAAGTTATACAGTACCTACCTCCCAGATATTATGTTCTGTGTTGTTTAGGCTTGACTCGCTGCACTACCATACTTAATCTTATGTCCTCTTCGATAATTTAAAGGTAAACAGACGAACTATAATAGTATAACTGTTCTGCAAATCGTTTTCACACACTTGCTTCTCGTCGTGCGAATTTTTTTCTGTTCAGAAAGTGCCAGCAGTTTTCTCTGTCTTGTATTTCAAGGCTCGCATACACTCTAAATATTCTCGTTTTGATTAACGAACTGTAAAAAATAGTGGCAAAAATTTTTTCAGAATAACTTTTTCATTCATTACGCCTTTTTTTGTCGCATCGTGAAGGAGTAGACTCGTTTGTACAAGGTTGCCTGTATAATTATAGGCTTCGTTCAGACGACAAAAAAAAAATAGAATAAAAAAATTCTTCGGAAAGGCGTCGCGACGTGAAAAAAATATTAAAGGCCAAAAATGAGAATTTACACGAGAAATAAATGAAATAAATAAGGAAAAAAGGATATTACTTGACGAAAATTAATCTTTTTTTTTCATACATATGTAAATTATCTGCCTAAAATTTTTTTTTTAACAATAAATTATGTTTGCTTCGAGTCGGCGCCTATGCCTTTTGGCCAAGTTTTTGCATTCGTACTTGTCACTGAGAGAATATTACATATAAAGTCGGTGATAAAACGTTGATAAATAATTATCCGTGGTGGATTTTTTCCATAGAGGTTATCAAAATATAGATCTACATTTAAATCTCCTTCTTCTCTGTTATGTACAAAATTAATTAACGGTCAACGGAAGATATTTTTTCATCTTAGAAGTTAGAATTGTTAAAAATTTTAATATTTACTTTGACTCGACTTTGTTTGATATGGAAACAGTTGCGAACTCTTCAGACTTTTTGATAAGCTGTTTTATTCAGAAAAGTTCGGAACTAATTCTCCGACAAGACTGTTTTACTTGTCAGAAAAAAATTAAAAAGTAAATTTTAATTCGTTGAACGTTCTGAACTTCCTGCCACGACTCGGTGAGTAGGCTCTGATGAAGAATTCTCTTCTGAAGATATAATTGTGTTTGTTTGTATCATAAGCCTTCCTCACGAAGAAAATAAAAAATTTCAGATTGTTCTGTTTGGATTTTGGAGATACTTATCACTTCTTAACCGAATTAATTAAGTATGTAAGATCTTTTTTTTTTACAAATTTTCATCACTTTACAGAACTTATACCTGCCGAAATTTTCACACACGAAGTAATTGAAAACTCGCTTTCAATAAAACCTGTCGAAAACCCGGAACTTAAGTTCAGCCCTTTTTCATTATGTCGAACTTATAGTCAATAAATCAATCACGGGTTGACGTCATAATTTAACTTTGTTATCAATTGAAACACGTTCGAAACATAAAATTAAACCATCTATTTTGTACAGTAAAAAACTGAAAGAACATTTTTAAAGGCCGATGATTAAGTATAAAAAATAGAAATTAGGTATACAAATTGTTGTACAGATAGCCTATGATACTCTGAAAAGTATGAATTACACTCTACGTCATTGTACTTTGGAAATTTACAATTTATATTTTTCGTAATCATGATATTGAAATTTACACAAATTTATGACAATGGTACAAGTATGTTTGGACCCAAAATCGTCTGCCAGCAACTATTGATTCATTTCGGATGGGTTGTGACGTCACACGTGACAGATCTATAGTGGATGAAGAGCGTCATTTTGAATGGGGAAATTCCAGTAATTTTGGTAAAGTTGAGGTTACTTTTTTTTTGCTCTTCAACAAATCTGGACTGTTTTTATTTGGATTCTGTGTGGTACTTTTATTTTTTGTCTTTTTTCTATTTGTGGGAAAATTTTCCCCTTTTCTCCAGCACGGATCAGTACCTGCTTATAGCTATTTATACGGTCAGAGTTTGCGAGAAAAAAAAAATTTTTTTCCCACCAGACCAAACGGATTTTGCAAAACGAAAAATATTCGGCGTGGAATTCGCTGTCGGTTCATTTCATCATTTTTTGTCGATGGCGCCAACTAAATTAATTCGTCGCAAAACAGATCGTGGGGACTTGTTTTCAAAAGATGGAAACGTCGTCGTCGATATTTTGTACCTGTATTTTGGCGCAATCAAAATCGTCTTTACCTTTTTCCCTTCTCCCCCCCTCCTAAATAGTTGAGGTTATTGAGAGAATGTACGGGCACTCCTCGTTTAAGATCATTAATAATGGCTTACTGCGGAACTTGATGCCAGACACCTTTTGCTGGTTTACTGACTCGAAAATCAAAATAAAAAACAACCCTATTTGCCCGTAGATTACTAACCATTTTATTGTTTTTGTTTTTGTTTTTGCGAATCAGAACATAATTAATGATACGACTTTTGTCTGTGTCTCGTTTTTTGTTACAGAAAAGTAGATGATATTCTGAGTTAATTAGAGGATGCTATGAATTACCGGAGACCCTGGAGAAAAAAATTTTGGAAACATCTACGAGCTTAATATGCTCAAACATCGCAACTGGATGCTTCGAGCTAGCATCTTCGTAAATGCGGCTGTAGTCTTTTATTTTGCGGCCTATTACACAGTCAGGTAATGCTTAGGCTATATGTATTACCTATATTAAAAGTGTTTCGAATAGCTGCGGTTTTCTCGACCGTTAACCCAAATAAGAGCGTACCTGCTCTTACCTTGACCTACTGATTTCCTTTTCTAAAAGAAAGAAACCTCGTACATGAGAAAGGTTCTCTTTGTGTTGGAAATAATTTCACGGTTAACATCGTATCAAAATTTCATTTCGAGTGTCGACTGTATGCCTAAGAAATATATAGTTCGTTACTCCATTTTGAGGTCAAAGCTCTTCCTAAACTTTCCAGTAAATTCTCATACCTGTGTACGCTGTATAACTGATATTTTTTAGGAAATAATTTTTATGCAGGTTTTCTATGAAAATCGACCTATTAATCTTCATCTCATAAAACAATCTAAGGGTGGAGTATGGTTTGCGAAAATCCTACAAAGAGCACACCAACAGTCAAAGGACAAAAGGTTCCAAAAGTAAAACTGAAGATGAAGATTTGTGGACACATACTTTAAGTCTGAACAACCAAATTAAAGGGATCGAGTGGACACACCAACCTCACAAATACTTACACTTTGAAACGACTCTTGAAAAAATTTAGTACATTTTGTTGATTGAAGCAATTATATTTGATACAAGCAAGCGAATGTAAAAAGACTGTATCTTGATTGAACAAATTAGTCTAAATCACAAAATTACTAATAACTTGAAAATTCAAAGATTGCAAACCATGTTGAAAAAACAAAGGTGCCGACATACTTTAATACTGTAGGAAAAGCGAACTTGAACCATGGTAGAAAAGGAGAACATTCAGGAGAAAAAGATGATCACTAAAATTAATTTCATCATTGAAAAAAGAGACTTGAATCGTAATTTAGGAGAAAAAGTACCCATGTTGAAAAAATGGCATATGAAAATGAAGTGAAGAGAGGTCAGAGCAAAAGAGAAGAATTTAGGAAGAAAAAGAAATATGATGGTCTAAGTTCTAGCAGCCAGCATTAAGCACCTTTGTTTCTCAACAAGCACTCGATGAAAAAGAATAATAACAATATAAAAGAAAAGAAAAATAAAGAAAAATATGAAAAAATATCAAAATAAAGCCCACTTGTTACAGGTGGTTGATACAGTTTTTGTTTTATGACTAAAAATAAAGAAACCAAATACCCAGGATACATAATCATACTTGGACAAAATGTCCAAACTGATATTAACCAAAAGTTTTCAAAACCTACAAGAGTAAAAACTAATATAAATTAACTCAAGATGAACGAAAAGTCAATAATTTATACCTTCAAACAATTCTATAGTTTTATGATAATTTCTCAAAACCAAATGATTTTATTCTTTTATTATAAATTAATACAATAATTAATACTTAAATAATTATTATAGTAAAATAATAATCTTTTCTTATTGATTAGAGGTGCCTACAGATACAATATTCCCAATTTTTTTATGATAATATTTGTAAGTGAAAATAAAAAATAAATACCTAAACAATAATAATGATAATGTAACCGATTATCTCTGGATAATATTATTTTTTGATAAAATTGAAGTGAACCACTTGTATTGTGAACTTTAATGTTGGATTATTCAAGTCCCTTGTACCGAGTGGGTAGGTCAGGTGGCAACTGGAAAATTATAGCTTAAAGAATATAATTATGAGGGGATAAAGCCTCCTATTTTTTTAAAGTTTTAATCATAAGATGATTTTGGTGAATATTGGCCTGATGTCACTTCTAGTGCCTCTATTTTTGTTTCTGTTTTGGAAGATAAAATGCTCAATTTTCGTCCAATAACCACAAAACCTGATTTCGAAGATATTCAATTTATGATCCCAACGTGTTACCAGTTTTGGTACAGATCCGTTAGATAGTACTTCCGATCTCATTTTCTGATAGCATAGGTTTGGTTAGATAACATTTTTTCCAAAACACGAGTTTCAAAACTTTTTTTCCAAAAAATTTTGTTTCAAATAAATTTAATTCCAAATTTATTTGTATATACCGAGCTACAAAAAAAAACATACTAAATTAAGCAGTTTTTTTTGTTTTTTTTTTGTTCTTTTTTTTTCAATAAAAATTAAATTTAAAGTTTATTTATACAAAGAAAAAACGCTAAAATTCTATCTAACTCTAAAGGCTGGTTCACAATTAATGGAAATGTGAATGAGAATGTGAACAATAACAGGAACAGGAATGAATTATGTTTATAATACAACGTTGAAAGGAATGAGAAGTGTACCAGTATTGTGAATCATAGGTGATAAGAAAGTTGACTGCTCATGCGCGGTACGAAAAATCTGAGAATGAGAATGAAAAAAATGAACTTGAACCATCTTTCTCATTCACATTTTTGGACAGTTCTCGTAAGCAACCTAATGTGAACGCTTCCATTTTTTATGGTACTTTTATCTTTCACATTCACATTCTTGTTCACATTTCCATTAATTGTGAATCGGCCTTTAGTTCAATCGGCCAATTAAATTAACTGCAAAATCTTAACTGAGGTTGGAAAAACTAGTGCTTAGGATATATCCTTTGACTATATGGTTTTGGATCAGTAAATCTCCATAAGACCAATATACTTTTTAATGTCAAGACATATTGGTCTAAAAATAGGCAACCCTAGAGTACTGTCTGCGTATTTTTGACATTTTGCCTGAGTTCACCAATTTATAATACATTTTTTCAAGTTATCATTTAAATTTGCAAGGAAAGCATGCATAAACATAGTGTAAAACAAGGAACATAGGAACTAATTCTGGAGGGACAATACGCTACGTTTTACACGACTTACAGTGAGACCAGTACCTCCACTCCATTAAACCAGTACCTACCGTTAGAAAAGCACAGGAAATATGCATTTTCACTCAAATTTTTAGCCATAATTCTCTTATTTAATAAGATAACTCCTTTTTTGTCGTAAATGAAATTTTAGAGGATGCTTCAGCAAATAAAATTAACTTAAGAACAAGAAGTTTGAGCCATTAGAAGCCAAGAAAGTTGAAGAAGACAATGAAATTATACATCAAACTGATTTAATTTTATATTATAATTTTATCATCTTCGTGAATTTTCTTGGCTTCCGATGACTCAAACTTCTCGTTTTTAAGCTCATTTTATTCCTCGAAGCGTCGTCTATAGTTTCATTTATTATAAAAAAATTTCTATCTCTTCAAATAAAAAAAATTATGAGCAAAAATTCGTTGAAAAATCGTATTTCCTATGTATTTCAAATGGCAGGTGTAGGTTTGATGGAATGGCAATGTGCAACCTCACTGTAAACGACCTATAATTATTGTGCCTCTAGTATAATTCATATATGCTGGTTGGTGCCAAGTACCTACGTCAACAGGTACGCAGTGGTTGCCTATTCAGCGCCGGCATGTCTAGCCAAGAATCATCGTTCTTTACTGGTCCAGTACTACACAGTCAAAGGGTATATCACATGCCCTATACGTGTCTTATCATTTCCATCTTATCAAAAACTTCTTTTAATTGTTCTTGTGGGGACTGCCATACCTTGTCTAATATAAAATACATTCGCCAGTTATAGTCGGTGGTGAGATGGCCGTGCGGTTAAGTTCACTGCTTTTAGCTGGCAATTATGTAGGTCCCAGGTTTGATTCCCTAAACCGACAAAACCTACAGTTCTATTTAGAGATATCAGTTTTTTGAGATTTTCTCACACTGAACTGAAAACTTCAGGTTTAATTTTTACATAACTTGTCAAGAATGAATAAACTGACTGCAGCACTTTTTTATCCCTATAGAATACGCAGCTATTCAGCGCTTAGCACATTTGCTATAAGTATTATGTTACAGGGCTAAAATGCATAATTATATAGAGATTAGAGAGTGGGTTCCTACTCTTTGTCTCGTATTTCATATTCGAGTCTAACTATAATTCTTCCTTACTACGAATAAGCAGTTCAATTTATTTTTCTAGTGATATTAAACGTTCGTGAATTCGAGTCTGAATGTTGTAAACGATCTGCTTATAAATTGTCAATATTTGAATTCTATAGATAACAACCGATTCGAGTGTTGTCAGCTTCCAATATTCAATCAGATCGTGTATCTTCGCGTAGAATGTCATTATATTGGAACTATAATATATTGTGGTCGTTCGATCGGTTTTTGTTTGTTCATTTCAAAATCGTCGTTTGAAAATTTGTCAATAAATCATTGTTTTCTAAATTAATTGAATTTTTATTTTCTCGTCGTCGTATATTCTCAGTCTTCGGTACTCGCGGAATGAAGAAATTGTAAATTTTTGCGTGCGCCGCGAAACTTAATACGGGGCGAAAATAATAATCTATATGGGCAGAATATAGCGACGACGCGTCGTTATTATAACGAAATTTTGGGCAGGCGATGCTGCCAGACAATTTTTCGGGGTAGTTTCGAATTTTCAAAAAAAAAAAAAAAAAAAAAAAAAAATCCGCAGCACCGATGCTTCTGACCGGCGTGGTTTCACCTACATCATGCGGTGACGAAACTGAGTGACCGTTTGGAAAATTTGGTCGCGCATTCGTCATTTTATGCCCAAAAATCTCGTCCCCCTCCCTCCAGGCGGCACTTTGACATCGCAGAAGTCGAATGTTTTCGCGTAGGCTTCGCATTCTACTGACCTACTTATTGTTCTGTTGCAGAAATGGATCTCTCGATGGTTCGGACGAAATGCAGTTCGCACCCTCGCGCAATGCCGAAGTCATACAAATGGGCAGTGAGGTAACGAATCTGTATGAGGCGGCTGCTGAGAACGGCAAAGCTCTACCCATCGTCATTGGAAACAGTGGAAATCCGTCCGCATCCTCTGGTTTGGGACAACAGCCTCCCAGCATCAATCCCGTTATACAAGGTAAATATTGTGACGTCATTTCTCTTACCGTTGTTGAGCATTATCGTTTATATTTTTCTTATTATTATTCAAACGAGGGGGAAAATAGCAATTCGAATGGATACGAAGAGGACACCGCATATTGGTGGGTAACGTGTCTCCACGTCAATAATTAAGTAGGTACCCAACATGGGGATTACTCTACTCGTCCCAATCGTAGTAGTTATTCATATTTCTTAGCCTCACTCATCCCGAAGTAACATAAATGAGTACAAATATTTGACATTACTCGTCCCAATTTAAAACCTTTAAGGGTAATACGAGTATCATGGAGGTGAATGTCTTTCAGTTTGCCATTGCTAATGTAGAACTTATACTTTTCAGTGAGTGTTTGTAATTTTTTCATCATACGACATAATTATATCTATATCCAATATTATTTATATTTATATCTAGATTTATAAAATGTGCTACATTCACTGCTTGGAGCTCTCTTTATTTTATATTAATAAGAGTGAACCTAATGGTAAATCAGGAGAAATAAGAAGCGTCTAAGTTCAGTCAAAGAAGAGATTTTTATTTGCGTTATCAAAGGTTGTAATAGGTGTTTTTAGGGTGATGGTGTATGTAGCTATGTTTATAAATCAAAGAATCCGCAAGCTTTTCCATGACTTCTTGTTAATGATCTGCACTGTAATACTTATATATTATATTTATTCATTTATTAATAATAAATTGATTTTTTGGTAGCCCACGGGGCGTTTTTGAACATCCAAAAAATCCCCATAAATATGCAATTGTTTGAATCATTTTCAGTTTTTCTGTTTTTTTTTTTTTTCAATGAAAATTTGCGAGTTTCGTTTACCCCTTGACTGCTCTCGTTCAGTTTAGTTAAGTATATGCTCATCGAGGGCGCAGCTAAGGGAGGATATGAAGGAGCTAACCCCTCAAAACCTGATGAAGTGCTCTCCATCTGAAAAACTCAAATATACTCATCGTCGAGAAAAACAAACAAATAATTCTGTTCAGGTATATAGTCCTTTGATTATCCATCTTCCTAGAAATTGTATGTTAGCTTCACCTCAGGTACTTTATATTTTTTTAATAAAATTGCTACAATGTTGTTTTTTAAATTATTAATTTCGCAGTATTGCCATTTCGATATATTATCGGGTGATATTATGCGTAGATATAAATACCTGTGAACTAAGCACTTGCCGAATTTTTAAACTTTTTCACTAAAAATACAAAAACAAGAAAAACCATGCTTGCCTTCAGTGATATTTTCATATGCTCAACGTATAACTAGACTATATTAATAATTGCTAGTATTCGACTACTCAGTTTTTGTATTTTTTTCGAATGCGGTTTTCGTTTAGAATTTATTCAGGACAAATGTATGTTGATAGTTGATACGTAGGTAACTAACAATTATTTCTATTTTTCGAATACTTAAATACAATATAGATACTGCTCATTTGGATGAACAATTTGAGATACTGATAGTTTTAAACTTATTACCTATAAGCAATCTGTTATGAACGAGACTTTTCAATAATATGAGACAATTTATCGCTAGCAACTAGTGGTGTTAAGTATATCGAATATCGATAATTATTATAATTATGAATAATTATCGATATTGAAGATTGTCGAAAAATATCGATATGGATTTTCAATATCGAAAAATATCGATAAAAGTAAGAAAAAAGTAAAAAAGTAAACAAAAGGCATAAATTGCAGTACGCAGCCAAACACACGCAGTGCAAAAACAGCCGCCAAAACTATATGAGTACACAATACAAATGACGATGATTGATAAGTGATAACAGAACCGAGGAAGACAAAAAAATAAATCGAGAATCGAGATGTGATTGTATGAAGTGAATTGAGAGAGATGATCTGAAGGCCCTGAAGGTGTTAAAAATACAGATTGACAGAAATTTGTATCGTGTTTCATTCAATAAACGAACATCGAACGTGCATTTGATTTGAATAATTTCAATAATTTGACTGATTCAAAATATTTTTAAAATATCGATAATTATTGATATTGATTTTTGTGCGATATTAACACCGCTATTAGCAACAATTAGTCTGTTGTTATTATTAGAGACATACAGTTAAAGACATGTCCAACTCTCCATATACGATTTGGCTTAAAAACACGTAAATAAAATATAGAAAAGAAGCAATTTGAGTTTTATGTTTTGCACAGCTAAAACTGAGCATATTTCATTGCAAAAATAGACATCTCCATATATCAATACACGAACACATTATATCAAGCTATCACACATGCGCAATAACTAATATTCAAATTCGAAACGTTCTGTTAAGGTTCTATCTTTGACATGTTTTTGAGTTGGCATTGGAGATCTATTTAGCTGTATATGTTTCTGGTTATTACATACTGTATGTAGAGCTTCGATTATCTTCTCTTCTAATTTAATCTATCTAATCTATCTAATCTAATCTAATCTAATATATAAAGACAAGTTGCCATTCTCTGTCCTGAATTTTCTCTCAATGTACTGAACAAAATTTTTTGAAACTCATACCATATATAAAGAATATCCTACAGGTGGTTTATAGACCTCAAAAAGTAAAATCCGTTCAACCAAACTGCTGAAATTAAGGTTTAAAGTTGTCTTGCATAAGTGTCTATTTGTGAGTGGGTATGTGACACTAATCTTTACATTAGTGTTTGTGTGTGCTACAGAAAATTATTTACCAAATAAATAACCCAACAAGAGGCGAAGATATATATTCGGCCGACTGGTGACTTTGTTTATGTTAATGTCAGCAGATTCATTACAGACATTCATTTTTTTTTTCTATTGAAAGGAATAAGATAAAAAAACTTTAGCACCACAAGCCTCTCTAGAAAAAATAGGTTTTTGAGAGAAAGAATTATTAATTCTGATGGTCATATTAATTTTCTGTAAGTTTATATGCATCAATGATATGTTAAGATTGTATGAAATGTGTTAACTGCTGAGAAATTTTAAACAATGTAAAATATAACAGCATTTTTTCTTGAAAAAATGAAAATTAATGAAGATGATAAAGGGTGGTAAATAATCATATAATTTAAAGTAAAACCAATGAAATATAATAAAGTTATGAAATAAAAAAATATAAAATATGAGCATATAGTTAATTTTTGTAAAAAAGAAAAGTTTGTGCAAATTAGAAAGAAGAAAGAAAAAAAGCTTTACAGGATGTACCATCTGGTCAATCTGTACCAAAATTGGACACATGCTACAGTAAATTTTTATGAATGTTTATTTCAGATTTTGTACATATGATTCCAAAATTCCGCATTTTGTGACCAATATAAAAACAAAAATACCGGTACTGGAAGTACTGCCTGGCCAATCCGCACTAAAATTGGAAGTATACTGTGTGACATCTGATTACCCGTAGCCTTCCCCTCACATCACCATCGATTTGTACTACCATTACAATAGGGAACAGCTCTCGAATTCTAAGTTTATAATAACGATAAGATAAACGGGAAATATGCCGATTCCCCAATGGAAATAAATTCCCCAAATCTAAGAAACATCGAAGACACGTTGATCAACTATTATTTAACGATATGGTGACATACGATAACGATCATCGGTGAACCAATTTTAATCTCCTTGACTGTTCACGTTTTTGGCCTAAGAGTGAACAGTCAGTCCCGTTTTAGACGTGATAGTTTCCATTCATCGTGAAGACGAAATATTATTCACGACAAAATACAGCTCTTTTATACGACATCAAGTCACCTTTTAAATTGTTTTCACCGATACTTTCGAATGTGAACATCGATAGTAACCTAAATAGTTTACGATACTACTTCTACGAATTCGAAGACGAATATTCACTCGAGATTTGATGGTTCACCAAACTTCGAGAACCATGAGGAGACGTAATGTATAACCTGCACGACCTGATATTAGTTACCATACTTGTAAGTAACCTTTTCGATTGTTATAAAACATAAACTGTAATAATGGGTCGGCCAGCTTATTTATTTCCAATTACATAAATTTGCCTGACATACTTCGTAGGCCTTGGGAGCTATCGCTGGTAGGCTGGTGGCCTAACTGTTTGAGCTGGTTTGTGGTTTCGACTCTACGACTGATCGAGACTTATTGATATACTTCGAATCGTGATATCATTCCCTATACTCGGGATGTACGTTCGTTTTCGGACGTCACAACTGAAAAAAGATTAAAATGAATATTTACGCCAAATTTTGTGGCTATTGGTGCTATACTGAACATTTTATAGCCAACATAAAAACAAAAATGGTGGTAACGGAAGTACCATCTGGCCAATCCGAACTAAAATCAATAGGTCTGATCCTTGGTTCAGTAAAAATGTTTGTACCAAATTTCGTGATTATCAAACAAAAATTGCAACCTATACCATGGGAACAAGAAATTGATTTATACTATGAATTTGAGTTATTGGTGTCAAAATTTTCCTGAAGTCATAAAACAAAAAACGTACCCATCTCCAACCCTGGGGGCTAATACCGCACTAAGGGTAATAAGTAAAAATATTTGTTTTGAATTTTGAAATTACACAGTTTGAAACCATTAAAAATAAAAATTGACTTCAATAAAATATCATCCTATCGATCTACACCAAAACTGGTAGAATTTTACAATCAATTATTATAAACATTTGTTCAAAATGAAGCATTTTATAGCCGGACTAAAAACAGAAATGAGGATCCTTACAGGAAGCACCATCTGGTTGATCCAAACCAAAATTGGCATAAGCTACAATAAAATATAATAAATATTTGTTTTAAATTTAATACCTACAAATTGTTCCAAAATTGAGCATTTTGTGACCAATATAAAAAAAATAGCGGTACCGGAAGTACCTTCTGACCGATCCATGCCAAAATTTTTAGCAACTTATAATATATTATATTAAATATCTGTCGTAAATTTCGTAACTATTGGTCAAAAATTAAAAATTTTATAGCTAAAACATAAACAAAAATTTCCGTATCGGAAAATTTGGGAATTAAAAAATTATAAAGGGAAACTTGAGAATTTTCAGTAATTGGAATTTTAAAGTTTTCAGGTGGAAATTTTTGATTTCCCCCCCCCCAAAAAAAAAAAAATCCTTTATTTCATCAGTGTTGTTTATTGAAATTTGGATTGAATGACAATAGTGATCCATGGCCTTCAAATTCTGAAATCATTAAATGAAATGTTTCAGTATACACTCAATTAAGTCATGTAAAGAAAACTATGAAATACAGGTACTTCATTTAACCTCTGCCTAAAGTCTTTTTTCAAACTTATTTGCACATTTTAAAAACGAGAAATACAATCAATTTGTAGAAATTATCACGTATTGACAATAAAGTAAAAATAACAAATACATCCACAAATATACTGATAAGGGCACATACATCTTTTGACAAAATAATACGGTTAAAAACTGAAATCTTCTTGAATTACGGAATGGTTTCCTACTCGATGAAGAAAACTCAGAAAATAATTCGGATATTTGGTGATATTTTGTGGTATTATTGTCTGGCCGATCTGTGAGACGGGCACTTCAACTTGTTTTATATAGAAACAAAATCTCAAATTGAGGTACATATGTAAAATTTTTCACGAACGTAATAGTTATTTGTGATACGAGTGGATAAACCAGGTGATTTTGATACGAATATGATTTTTACAGCATGAGCCCAAGGCAAGTGATGTAGATCACTCAAGTATCAATCACCTACTATATACACCCGTGTCACAAACAATTTTTTGAAACACCCCCTCCCACTCCCAAAAAGAAAAAATTTGATAACAAAACGATGAACGAAGTATGAAATGTGTATTTAAAGATAAGTCTATAAAGTAACGTATGCCGACTAGTCAGTGCATAAAGTAAAAACCTATGTGCATAAAGAATTTATATTATATGCATTCTTTTAAAATCGTCTGCTTTATATAACCGTCAATGAAAGTGCTTCGTAATCTTTCAATGTATCGGCGCAAAAAATATAATATTCTACTATGGTTGATAAGTAGATTTTTTTTTTTTTTTTGTTTGTTTGAGAAATGATACGAAAAGAAGGGGAAAATGTTTTAGGAACTTTCGTATTTTTTCGTGTGTGAAAGTTTTCGTTGTGTCCAGTCACTTTTGAAGAGATGTATTTACGTTTTTTGAAACCAAAAATAATTATTTTTTCCTCGCATCTTATATTTTGTGCACGGTTTAACGTTGGGTACACTAAATTAAAGCCTTCTCATTTCTTATGTGCTCATAAAACCAAATTCATTATTGGTGCCTATAGCTGAATTGGTTTGATGTTTTACCGTACCTAAAAATACTTTGTACTAAACTTTCATGGCAGAACTGTGTACTATGTAAGTACTTAGCGATTTCGATGCTTCTTGGCTTCGCAAAAATCTTCCACGTTTTCAAAATAAAGTCTATAGCGAAGATTTTGAATTTTTTGTAAGATTCAATTTATCGAGAGCCATGAAAAGAGAAGATAGGTAAATCGTTGGTCGAATTTAGTGCATGTTTACTTCTCAACCAAGTGACTGATAAAATTAATTTGTAAAATTCATCGATGCTTTTTTCAGTACCTATGTTGGAGTGTTACCTGGGTACCTATATTTGTATACCTACCTATTAATTCGCGAAAAATTTTTGCTTAGTATTTAGTCGTGATCGTAATTTACACGTTCACATAAATCAAATTCAGAAACGTTTCTTATTTAGGTATGCATAGTTAGTTAACGTCGTTTGGTCACGTCAAAGATTATCGAAATGATTTTTTAATATTGTTCGATTTTTTTTTTCTCCATTACAATCATATCACTTTGCTCTTTGCACCACATTTTCATCGTTGTTAGTTAATTATTATTATGCATCATTCTTCAACGTGTATCTTAGTGCACCTATTAATAACTGTGGGTAGTTTGTTAATAATTTTTGAACACTTTCAACGTTTGGTTGAGTGGTACCTTAACATTAAGTCATCCAATACTTACTCTTTTTTCAAGGAATGTAAATGTTGAAATATTAGGCCTAAATTTATGTTTTTTTTGTTTTTTTTTAATTAAGTTGGTAGCTTTAAATTTTTATTTAATTTTCGAATAGCAGAAAAACAAAATTTATTCAGAGTTTCCACTTATGAACGGATCAAACCAGTGTAACTCCTCTGAACTAGTTTAGATATCGCAAAACTTACGAGAACCATTTTGTATAAATTCTGTTTCTAGTTTATTATATTGGTGTAGTTATTTCTTTTTTTCTTTTTTTTCTTTTTTTTCTTTTTTTTTTCTTTGAGAAAGTGATATTTAAGTATCTTTCAAAAAATGAATGTTAAATGCTTACTATGATGAATAAGCTATAGCCTACATGTTTTGAAATTTTTCCCAAATTCATACGCAGAACATGTCACATCACCTGAGAGTTATTAATTAAGACGACCAAAAAAGAGTAGGTAATCAGTTGAATAACGTGGGGAGGGGCACAGAGACTATTTCATCTTTGTCTAAAATAAAATCAACGTATATGCGATAGATTTGCATGGTATAGTGGGTTACGGGTAGGCAACGTTTGATTAGGAAAGCAAAAAATGGCTTCACTCATTAAAATATCTTGGATCCGTTACTGAGTTGAATGTAATCGATTGTTGTTTCCAGGTTAGTGAGAAAACAAAACTATAATTTTAGTCAAAATTTTATAATCCCATATCATGGCATCCAAGAGGATTGCTGGATTTTCTCGCACAGTTTTTGCTGATCCAAAAAATGACATTAAAACACGTAGACCTACTTCAAAGCAGGGATGATAAGTCAGCCATAAGCCATAAGATTTTAAGCAAGAGGCCTAAAGTTTTAGACCAATTTAAGTGTCAGCCATAAGTTTGAGTTAAACGTTACATTAGCCATTAGCCGTATGCATGAGCTATATATTTTGGCTGACTTACGGAATATTTAATCTCTAAGTTTTATATTTTTTTCATTTTTTAAAAAATCTGCATTCTGGAAATATTTGCTTTTCCATTTCAAAAATCAGAAAATTTAAATTCACTGTGACACTGTTACAAACAAAAAACACACATGACCCAAGAAAAAGTTGTATTAAGAAATTTGTCAAATAAATTTTTCTGTAAGTTGTAAGTTTAAGCCATTTGCTTAAACCAATCACCTCATATATAAGTTATAAGCTATAAACATAAGTGATATTTTCATGGTTGTAAGCAAAACGGTTTGTCATAATTTTAAGTTTTAGGCTGCGGACACGACTTTCAGCAGCCACGCTTAGGGTCAAACTCATCATCAAAAATTTTTGATCCTAAGCGGGAATGATGAGCGTTTTTACAGAGCAATACTCAACCTTTATGAGTTCAATGCTTATGTCGTGTCTGCACCTTTATTGAATAGTTTATCATCCTTGCTTCGAAGACTTTATAATTACTATAGGTTAGTACTTCGAGGATATATTTTTGTTGTCGCACCTATGGATAGTGTTGCCGGCGCCACGTATTTTGCTTTCTAAAAATATGATTAGACGAAAAAATTGCCCCGTGCATTTGTTTTTAAACACTGGCGTACAAATTACCCCATTCCGCAGAATCTGATTATTCTGATTGGTCGACGTCGATTGATGTGGAGTAATTTGTACGATAGTGTACACGTGCTCGGTGTAGATGTTAACGACAGTCGATCCCATTTGTAAACAGCAGCATGCTGTCTCCATCATATATATATATATATATATATATATCCTCGAAGGGTTGATCTTCCTCAATACCAACAAAAATACAACCCCCGGGGAGATCAATGACATCAATGGTTCTGTAGCCCCAATCTTATTCTCTATTGATTGTTAGTTCTGCCAATTCTGATCAGACTATATTTAGACAAATTTTCTTTTTGTACAGAGATAGGCAAGATCTTAATGTGTTCAACTTTGCATTAAGATTTGCCAATTTCAATTCCTGGAACCGTTGATATCATCCAAAATTGATTACGCCTGGGAAGTTAACCAGTAATTTCAAAGACTTTGAGCCTCTCAACTTACTATCAGGATAGCCTAACATTCGTTTTTTCGAAAAATAATATTTTCTCAAATAAAATTGAGAAAATAGTTCTAGTGGTGCGAAAAATCGATATTTTCCTCAAGAGTATCGATTCGTTTTAGTTTTATTTGTATTTTCCTCACGTTTTCCGCTAAAATTTCAAAATTAAGTGCAGTGAGATTGAAATATTCCAACACTACTCTCCCGGCGTTCGCAAATTTTATTTTTAATTATGGATGGGCATATATATATAGTCGAAGTCTCATTAAATCAATTATTTAATTGTGGGAAATTAGGTATGAGAAAAATATCGATATTTCGTACGAATACTAACTACACGAATGTAAAATAAAAAAATAACTCTGACAAAATATGGTCCTTATGATTTTCGTGATATCTAAAATGTTCGGCAGTTACAGCTCTTTGATTCGTATTTAAGAGGACACTCTGTATAATTAACGTAAGTATATATTTTATGTATACATGTATATTGATAAAAATAAAATTCATTCATGAATCAATTAAATTAACTGAGAATCAATCAAATACTATATTTACACTCTATGTTAATTTTCAAATGCTTGCTTATTTCATTTGTCACGTCATAATAATTATAATCACTGCTTTCGTCGTCTGAGTATTATTATTAAGGAAATTTATTTTCCTGTTGGAATTTTTATTCGAGTGTAATTTGTGAACCATCAAAACTCTATTCAAACGATTCTTTCGCTCTACCGAAAAAATCCGCTTGTGCCACTTTCTCACCAAACTAAAGGGTACGTTCATCTGCTGCAGGTATATATCTTTTTAAGTAGGTTTTCTTTAGAAAATCCACTTATTACGCTTGGTGCGGTAATATCCCCAGGATGGAAGGGTACGTTTGTAGTTTCATGACCTCAGGAAAATTTTGGCGCCAATAACTCAAATTCATATATATATATATATACATATATACAGATAGATAGATAGATATAAGTCAATTTATTGTTCCCACGGTACAGGTCGCAATTTTTATCCGAAAATTACGAAATTTGATTCGAACATTTTCACTAAGCCAGTGACCAGACCTATCGATTTTGGTGCTGATCAGCCAGACAATACTTCCGATACGACCATTTTTGTTTTTAGTTTAGCTATAAAATGTTCAATTTTTCACCCATACCAACGAAATTCGGAATGAATATTTATTTTTATACGCTTTTATCCTATTCACTCGATTTGTTGAAGTACATCGGATGACCAACTTCAGCGCTGCTTTCACGTGTTGTGACACACGCACACATACACTTATATCTGTTTTTATCAGTTGTTTTTTCAATCTTTGTTTGTTTCTGTTTCGGAAAATAAAGTGAGAAATTTTATTTTCTTTTTGGCCGTTATTTTCTTCTTCAAATTATAAAAGAGTATTTTTTTTTAAACTCGTTTTAAACTTATCTTATTATTTATTGTAGTACGTTACCAATTTTGTCGCGGATTGGCCTGACGGTACTTCCAGTACCACTATTTTCGTTTCTAAATTGGTCATAAAATGCGAAATTTTGGTATCACATGTACGAAATTTGAAATAAATATTTATTAGATATAATTTATTGTAGCATGCTACCAATTTTGGTACGGATTGACCAGACGATACTTCGGGTAAAGCTATTTTTCCTCTTTTTTTTTTTTTTCTAATTTGCATGAATTTTTTTTTTACAAAAATTAACCACATGTTCATGTTTTCATTTTTTTTATTTCATAACTTTATTATATTTCTTTTGTTTTATTTGAAATTATATAATTATTTACCATATACTTTATTATTATTATTATTATTATTAATTTTTCATTTTAAGGAATAATGCTTTTAAATTTCACATCGTCGAATATTTTGTCAGCATGCTAACACATTTCATACAATCGTAACATACCATTAATGCACATAAACTTACAGACATAATTAATGCGACCATCAAAATTCCTAAATTCTTTTTCTCAAAAACCTACTTTTTCTAGCGAGGCTTGCTGCGCTAGAGTTTTTACTCTTGCACCGGTATTTGGTCGTTTTCTGAAAATGCAAACACTTTCTCGTCGATATAGTAACGCGTTTAACTGTATAATTAACTGTTCTACCGTACAGCCTGTATATTACGCAAAATTAACGAAAATTTATATCGATTTTGTCGAATAGTGGCCGGTTTTCATCGTCTCACTGTCCTCTCAACGCGAGCAGAATATGGCCAAAAATATCAAACGTGTTTCAGTATTTACTTTTTTTTTTTTTTTGTTGGTTTCTTCCTTCACTTTCTGGTTGTGCTAAGTAATGTGTGCGATACACACATTACTTTCTGTTACGGGTGGTGAGATATATCGGCGACAGATTCCATTGGAATTGATTTCTCGTGTGGGATACCCGTACCTATAGCATACCTAGCCTTATAGGTACTCGTTTATTCGTTAACGTTTCCAGTAGACGAATCAGTGTGTGCTTCGGGTGCGGTGTCATCGCTCTGCAGCCCATTTTAATATGGAGCACCACGCCGTGAATAGCAAAGAAAAATTCTGTAGAAAAATTGCCGGCCAAAAAAAATAAAAATAAATAAACATTTCCCGTTACGTGTATTTACCATAGGTATAGTTATTTTTCTCGTTTTTCCTGGCACGCTCCTCATCCTCATAATACACGTCATGTAGGTACATACTATATACCCACATAATAATAATTATACACGATTCGAGTATGCAAATAATGATGAAAAAAAAAAAATTCAATTCACGTGACTTGTTCGCTGGACATATATTGCCACCGATTAATTCGCGTAGACGTACATTATGCCCAAAAAATTGCCGAGTAATCTTTTTTTTTTCTTTTTTTTTCGTATATTTAAACAGATTATCGAGTGTAATTTTTTTCTTCTTTTCATTCATTTTCCTTCCCTATTATCATTTCCCGTTTGTTCGTACCTTTTTTTTTTTTTTTTTTTCTGTGTTTGGGCAACAAACGTTATTTTTCCCGTTAACTATATTGAAAAATATGCGACCAGGCAGCCGTCGCATATTATTCGAGGTGCCAACTGCTCGGTGTTTTCTTTCTCATATTCTTCTTCTTCATACTCGTCGCATCAAATTAGATAATTTTAGACGAGTTCCATGGTATAATGATGTGACAGGAGATAACGTTTAATGGACAATCGAGGAGATACCGTTTACACGGAAGAAGACGTATAGCCTATAGTGTAAGTATTCACGATTAGTGTGAAAAATTGTTCATGACACAGCTCTGGTGATATAATATAGGTGTACCTATCTCGTTTATGGATTGTATAGGAATCAGTAAAAGGGGGCAATGCCTCTAAAAACCTTTTTAAAAAACTTGATTATTTTCTCGAAGAAATTTTCTCAACATCTGAATTAGACGAAATCCATCGGGCTAAATTTGTCCAAAATTAAATAATTGAGGGTTGTTTTTGAATGAATTATAAGACGCATTTATCTTCATTTTTAACGCCCATTTTCTTCAATAATTTCTCAGTTTTGAATCTTTCTATTTTTATGTTATAGACCTATCTGGTCATGAAGATAAATTATGAATATTTACTTTTCAGTATACTTATAAATTTTCAACCCATTGTCACATTTTATCTACCTCCACATAGTGTAGAAATAAATGTGTTCACATCGAATACAATTTTTGTATTATTTTTGAGTAATCACAGGTGATTCTATAAATTCAGAGTAGGTGGGTTCGTTTTACAATATTTAGTTTTCATCTTACTTTTTAATTTGTGTACAAACATATATAATACGGGAGAGGGGAACCAATAATTAACGGTATTTTAAAAACTAGATTGGGAAAAGGGCGAAATGAAAAAAAAAAAACTCTAGCGTAGCAAGCCTCGCTAGAAAAAGTTGGATTTCGAGAAAAAGAATTATGAATTTCGATCGACTCGATATTAATTGTCTGTAGCTTTATATGGGTTAATGGTATGTTATGATTGTATGAAATTTGTTAGCTGCTGACAAAATATTAGACACTGTGAAATTTAAAAGCTTTATTTCTTGAAATGAAAATTTAATTATGATGATAAAGTATGATAATTTATCATATAATTTCAAATAAAACCAATGAAATATAATAAAATTATGAAAAAAAAAAAAAAAAAAGAAAACATGATCATGTTAATTCTTGTAAAAATAATAGTTCACGCAAATTAGAAAGAAAAATTTTACTGGAAGTACAGTCTGCTGGTCGATCCGCACCAAAATTGGTAGCATATACTACAATAAATTAAAATAAACATTTTTTCCGAATTCTGTGGCTATTGGTGCAAAATTGAGCATTTTATAGCAAAAATGAAAACAAAACTGGTAGTACCGGAAGTACCGTCTGGCCGATGCGCATCAAAATCAATAGGTCTATCTTTGGCTTAGTAAAAATGTTTGTACCAAGAAAATTTCAAAATTATGGTCGGAAAACATAAGTCATTCAATTAATATAGAAGTGTTTAGCCACATGATTTTCAAACAGCAGACAATTTACCAGTAATTACAAGTTGGTTACCATGAGTGGCTAACTAGTTGGGTAGGTATATGATCTTTTTTCAACAAATCCATCAAACTGAGGTTATTGTTTATTCGATTAAATACGTTATCGCCTTTAATGAACAGAATTTTATTACATAATTTTACTAAATAATTAGGGAGAGATGAAATATTTTATTTATGGATATCATTGTGTAAAACAGCCAGTTTTTATGCTTACGTTGCACCACTTGGGTGTGTGTATAAGGTGGGTAATGAAATGAAAAAAATTCCTTTAAGAAAAAATTCAATTTTTACACTAGTGAAGAAACAAACAAAAAACTGTTAAAAAAAGACTCATTTTAACACTAGTGAACAAATTAAATTTTTTTCCGCGAAAAAATAATCAAAAACCAGTTAAGAAAAAACAATGGTGAAGAAATGAAATTTTTTTTTTAACTGTTCCAAATTAATTTAGAAATCTCGAACTTTGCTAACCAAAATCGATTCAATAATTACCTCTTTTTGGTATAAGAGTTGAGAAAAATTTTTATAGCCCATTCAGGAGAACACCCCATCATATTCAGGCATTATACCATTGCTAAACATTAAAATATTTTCATTTCAACCTCATTTGACTGGGCGATAACATAGAATGGAAAGAAGCCAAAGCCTTCATGAACCTCCTCCCCCGTCCACCCATCCTTTATTTCCATGAAATACGATACACCAGATACTTATGTATGAAAATTTTCAGTTTCTGAATTCACCTTAATTCAACACGACTTTAATAATATCGAATACTGCTTTTAATTTTATACTTACCGCAAAGCAGTAATTGATCGTCAAATATTATATGCTGCATTTTTGCATTCGTTATCAGTTAATAAGTTTATTAAAATTACAAAAATATATAACACGTTTTCATGAATAGAGGGACAAGGTCAACAAGTGATTGAAAAAAAAAAGTTGATTAGCATTCAGAATATTGTCCTTACATTTATGACCAGTTTTTTTTTCTCTTCATTATAAAAGACGTATAAATGCATTTTAATCGTCTGGTTGGTGACCTCTCACCAGTCAATTACTTTCTCCAACGTGTGTGTGTGCGTCCGTGTGTTTTTTCTGTATGCATAAAATTTATTTATTTACTTACCTATTCAATTTCCTTATATTGAAATTCAGATGCTTGCAATCCCATAATTACTGACGTAAAGAAAGAGAAGATGATCGTTTTTACCAAATACATAGCTACTAATCGGTTTCGTATATAATCAGAAATTTGCTATTATTAATTGTTTATGACAGAATTATATGGTGCCCAAGCGAGAATATGATCGAATGTGAAAGTTTGTGTGCGCTCGACTATGTGGCTGTGTGGTACGGCTTGATTTTTTTATGATTTTTATTTCAATGCCATTACGAGATCGGTTTCCCATTATCATCATCATCGTAGTCGTAATTGAATCATAAATCAGTGATGCGTGCATTATGTTTCTGAAAGAGGATTCAGTGCAAATAATAAGTGGGGTACCTACAATTATCTACAAATTTGTGAGAACGTTACCTGCGTCCATAATAACTTGACTGAAAACTTGACCTCAGAATAGAAGTTGATCTTGTTACGAGTTGTTTTTTTGCTGATTACGAGAGAAATAAAAACTACTATCTTGAAAATCACCGACTATTTTCAAAATGTTGGAGGTGTGATTTGCGCAAAAAGCAGCGAGGAAGTGATTGCCCCACGAGTAGAATTAAGATTATTTTTGATAGGTACAGGAACTGTTAATCGGTTCTCAGCAAAAAGGATACACGTTTTCATTTCTGTTTGAAAGAAAAAGAAACCTCTATTTACCATTATCAAGGGACTTGAAATAGATAGTTGAATATTAGTACGATAGTAAGAATGTCAGTGCAGAACTATCTTAAATGGACTTAAGTTTATTCTGCACCAATTTCTGTTTGAAATGTAGTAACTTTTTTGAATTCAGAACTATTTTAAATGGACTTAAATTCTTTCTGCACCAACCATTTTTTCATTTATAGAAATAGGTATTTGAGTGTAGAACTACTGTAACTAGACTCGCGTTCATTCTGCACCAATTATATTTTTCATCACATGCAGATAAGCTATTTTTGAACTACGGTTTTAAGGGTTTTGTGAATGTTTTGGATATGTAACAACTTATCTAGTGGATAAAGGTCACTTCATACTGTAACAATAATTGTTTATAATAATCACAAAAATGTAGTTTTTGAACTTCAGCTACAGTTCTATTCTAGTGAAAAAATTTACTAACTGCTTCAAGTGAGAACACTGTGGATATACCTACCAAGTAGAATAAACACTTTTCCAACGATTTCACGAATTATGTTTTCCAGGCGATATAATTTAAGGCCCTTCGTAATTAGAGGTTCACCAAAATCCATCGCAGTTCATATACGTTCAACCGTACCTGTGTTCAATATGGTAAAAAAACGGTCGCTCTAAAAGTTTTAACGCTAGACCCCTAGGCTACTTTAACGTTGAAAATAATGATACTCACATAGGTACCAAAACTGTAAAAATATTTTTTAGTTAAATTTCTTATATATAACTATTTTAACCGAAAAACGAACTGGGAACGAAGGTATTTTCAAGAAACTCATTCTCCACATCTTTTTTCCAAGATGGCGGCTCTACCAAAAAATATGAGAAGCGGCAACATACGAAAATTCGAAAAAAGCGCCCAAAAACCTATAAAAAATACCGAATATAAAAACGTATCTCCCAAACACTGCTGCTGGTAAAACACCTTATTTCCGGGGCTATTGTGCGAATAGCTGATTACGTGATTTCCTGATGTATTTTTAACGGCTCGTTTTAATTCTTGCGAAATATTTCACTGTTCTGCGGGTACCTGCGACATTACTCACTTTTTCTTCGGCTCTAAAGCTACAACTTAAATTCGTTCAGACATAGACTCGTCGACGTTAATCTCAGAAATGATGTATTGTTTTCACGAGATGAACATGATACCTACCTACCTACATAATATGCTTCTTGGCTGTTTTTTTCATACTCGTCCAGGAACTTCCTATTTGTACATATATATATATATATATATATATATATAGGTATACACACACACGATCGTCTTATTGGCGAACGTTTATACAGCGTGAGCTACTATTACCGTCTCGAAAGCCACTCGCTGAGAGATGATATATTATCACCAGACATACCAAAATTTATACTTTTTAAACGGACGCTGTGTTACATTGTCGCATTTCCGGCAACTTTTGTACCAACCGCAGCTGAGCTCAAAAACTCGTAACCTATAATAGTGTTTGTAAGGTACCTACATACACATCGAATTCGAACGTCTGATCAAATTTCTCTTCCACGCACCGTTTACGTCCGTACCGCGTGTAAGTGTATAGGTACACGTTTTAGAGAGCAATTTTAATTGTTTTAATCAGGTACTAACCTGCGCACATACCTATATTATACATATATACATATACGTACACACATGTTCTTAACATAGATACTGACGTTTTGTGAAAGTTCGATTAATGGGGAGCGCGACATCGTCGAACCGAATACAGAGAAACAAAAAATGTTGCAACGCGAAGAATTCTCATTAAGAAACGCATACAGTGCAGACGTGTCGGCTTGTACCACCTCTGGCATTATTTTAATTTTTCAAAACTGACGAGTATACCCAGTTATTCGTGTTATTTCAAGATTTGTGTAATATTACCGCCAGAATATGAATCTGTAGGTTCCTCGTAGCGTCGTCAGGGCCTCGAAGAGAAATTTCGGGCCCAGGAGAAATAAACTGAAGGGCCCCTCTTAGCTCCAGCTGCAGGATTTGTCTTTGAAAAGGGATTATAAATTCAGAAAACAATTTCGCTCGCTCTTCTCGCTAAATAAATTTTTTAGATACGTTTTATGTATTTTAGTAGGTTTTTTTCAAACCTTCGAAAAATTTACTACCAAAAACCTCATCAACGGATTGGTGCTGACGCCCTTTTTCACCGTTTATACTTAAAAATTACAATTTATTTCTAAATTAAGGTCATTCCGGGCCCCCTAAAGATGTCCGAGACCATTTCCCCCTTCCTCTCAAAGGCCTTGAGCCCCGTGTAACACGGATGGGAACTCCAATAAACGTAGATACCTACTTGCCTACTTGCGTGGAGGTCATTCGATAAGTTCATAATTCGTTTAGGTATAGTAAATCGATCAGCACACGTCATGTTCTATTTCCCACAAAAAATGGTTATGGAGAGTGACGGGGCTATACGCTCACTCTACCAGAAAAAATTAAATCAACTTCCCAAATGGAAACTAAGTTTTGCAACATTTTTCAAAAAACAAAATCATTTAAATTAATGGTCCCCTCTTCCCACTAAATATTTTGACCTAAGTTCTCCTACCTAGATACATTTTCCCACGCTTTCCTGATGAAGTGATTAAGGCTCGCCACCGTATGGGTTTATTGAAAAAATCAGAATTGCTGTTGAGGGCGATGAAAATGTTGAAAAGTAAATGGAAAGAAAAAGCAATCTTTTGGACATTTCGATCAAAAGCATTTAAGTAAATCACACCTTTCGGCAAAACACTGTAAAGTTTAGTTCCAAACGTAGGTTACTTTTATAAAATGCGCCCTTCAGTCCCTCCTAAGGTGGACCGGAACATTTAATGTGGTACAGATTTTATTAGCTGCCCCATCTTCACCTTATTTAAGAAAAAGTACGCTACCACCCTCCAAATAAAAAATAAATTAATTTCTCATGGCGGAGGCGGGGAGGACAGTCGAGAGAAAAAAATATTATGGGCTGCACCAAGTGAAACCACACTCCTATTCACACAGACATATTTTTGTAAGTTTTTATTCTACTGACTACTGCGATTTCAAAATTATACCAATAGTGCAGCCAACCTTCTGCAATGAAATAATGTTTATTTTGCACGAAACTAAATCCAAAAAAATAAAAATAAAAGCTAATCTTTTAAAAACGCGTTTTTAACTTAAAATTATTTTCTTCTCTCTTTCTTTTTTCCTTCGCAACGAAATTCGCCCAAAAATTCACAACGAAGTTAACACTGAGATTTGCCCCAAAATTAGCATCGAAATTCGTGGTAGTAGCCTTCACGTTTTGGTTTTTATCCCTGTAATGAAAATAAAAATGTGTACAACATTGAGAAAAAAAATTTTGAACAAGGGGATTGGAGTTAAATGCTTAAGCAAACTATTAATTTGAAAAATTAATTTAAATAAAATTTTTTTCACCTAATTTAAGAAAAGCTATCGATGGTAGGATACTGAAAATTAGAATTTTTTGATATTTTAAACTAGCTGTGAAAAGATGGCAAGTACTTTTTGTTATTCCGACCACTGAGCCTAGTTTTTGCCCTTTCCCCTGAAAAAAATCAATAAAAATGTTCAGAATAATCGCCTTTTTTTTGAAAAATTTGGAAGCTGAAAAACATGATTAGGATTCTTAGATTTCCCTAGTCCCATAGTTAAACCTACTGCGTCGTTATTGTTCACAAATTGCCCAGTTTTATGCGTTGTATTTTATTGAGGGCAAAGAGACAGATAAGCATGTGACTACTGCTTAAAGCACGTATATCATTATTTGGAAACCTGGTCTCTTCCAAAGGCGTAGATAACTCACTGACAAAATGAGTGGTCTACATATTACATTCTCTGTCATCTCTTCTGACCTCCAAGCTCCATCACAATAGTTCTGTTTGATAATATTACACTAACCCACACCAACCTACACCGGTAGGACTATTTCACAAACATTCAAGTAAAACTTAGCTCAATGTCGTATAATATTCCTGTAATGGCCAAAAGATGTTGTAAAGTACCAATTTAGAACAACTTTCAGGGTTACACCATACGAAGAAATATTCTTTAAATATTTCTTTATTATTTAAAATATTGAATTTAGTTATCCACAGACTATAGTAGACCTTAACTTTTAAATGAAACTAAAATATCAAACACAGTAATTATTTCAAACACTTTATTATAAAGTTAAACAATTTAACACATAAAATCAAATATTGGGATAAATGAGTACATGTAATGATTTTAGGAAATATACTGAACTAAACTGAGCAGCGATTGTATCGTTGTCAGGGTTTATATACCCATTCAGGGTACATGGTGTACGTGACTGAATATGGTGAATTGACTAAGTGAAGTAGGGATTGTTACAATAGGGATTTGCTGATTTGCAATAATATTGAGGGACAGCTGTTTTTAGGTCGCTAAAAGTGACGATGGGATTTCACTGATTGTGACATTTGAGATGGGTGAATTGTATATTGTTTACAAAACGTGTAATGGGATGTTTAGGTTATCATCGAGTACCTGTAGTTTTGGTATTCGAAACAGTGTTAACGAATATTGTTCGTCATAATTAAAAATAGACAAAAATATATGTTACAATTCCTACATTTGTGGAATCATCCTCCCCATGTAGGTTGGTGTTAGTTGGTGTAGTCCTATCAAACAGAGCTGGTATTACCATCACCAATAGACATACATTATGTTTGATGTCCAAATTATTTTCGGAGATAGAGGTGGTTCTTTATCCCCAAGACCATCCTTATCTACACCGTTGTTCTCTACCCTGGTACAATATAACGACGAATTGCATCAGTGTGTACGTTGGTCATGGCGTTTGTGTAGGTGTGACACAGTTTTAGAATGACCAAGAAATTAGCCAAAAAAAGTCTAATTATCTGCGGTTACTAACTTACTGCGGTATAGTTATTTTCTGTGAACTGAAACGAGCGAAATTTTTCTTCAAATCTCATATTTTCTGGCGACAATTTTCGCGTCAAAGTTTTCTATAAAAATTTTGATGATTTCTGTTTTTCACGGCCAGATAATTTGTAATGTTTTTGTAAAATTTTTGCGTTTTTATAGACATTTCGGCTATTTTAGATGATTCGACGAAAATAGACACCGCACTGTAGCGACGTTTTCGCGTCAACAGCTTCGAAAAATGTCGCATATACGTAGCAAGTTCCGCGCTCATGCGTTTAAAGAAACTTTAAGGATGTTTACCATCACGAAATTTTAACATTAGTGTGAAATATTGACAATTTGAAACGTTTATAAATATTATATATTTGGATGGAGGCATAAAATGTAGGTACGCACTTTATCACCGTACCTACTGTAACGGAGAAAATGTCGCAGTCGGATATTGCGTTCCTTTAATTTCTATATTTAAAATATTACAGAAGTGGGAAAAAAAGTTGTCAGTCTCACCAGCGTAAAATTTCGCGAAGTCTGATCTTTATTTTTATTTTTTTAACTTTCTTTAAAAATTTACCGAAAAAAATAAAAAATATTTCACTAAAGTGTTGAGTATTTGAGACTTGCATGAATTCTTGTAAAATATTCGGTATTTTTTCCCCAGCGTACCTATTTCGAAAGAAATACCTTCTCTACATTTTTAAGTGGCACTCAAAAATATGGATTCTACCGGGTTTTAAGACGTCGCGCCGAATGCAAAAAAGTTCTGAGGAAAAATTATGTATATTTTAGAAAATTCTCGCGAGCATTGTATCTGGTTAGCCTAAATTGAGGCCTACTTAACATTTAACGGAGTTTTTCATTATTTATTTTATAGGGAAGCACCGTAGTTTAAAGTTTCAGAAAATCTCGATATCCAATGACTATTTCATACGACTGAAAACGGGATGCGAAATTTTTAGCACTTTTTTCTCATGGGATAACACTTCTAAAATAGTATATTACGCACCAAGGTTCAAAAGTGAGCGATTACATATGACTGAGTTGGCAAAACGAGCGCACCAGTGAGTAATTCCAGAGTCATGTAAACTTACTTTTGAATCTTGTTAAGAAAGATACTTTATATAACTAATGATCAGATAGCAACAAAACGTTAAAATTCTATCATTATGATGAGTCTTTCTTAAAAATTATGAAAAACGGAATAAAATATCCACCTCCTCATTGTGACAGATTTAACGTTTCATTTAGAAAATTTAACTTCTACCTCAATGTAAACTGAACATGCTTCCATGTAAAAAGATGGTTCACGTTTTTACATGGAGGTGCGTTCACTTTATATCAAAATTATATTCTTTAATGATATGAGCTACTTTTCAGTCAAAATATACAGCTGTAAACATTGTCTTTCTGATCATGTATTATATAAAAGAATTATCAGGTACCAGATTTCAAAGAAAGTGTAGAAGACCAGAGTAATAAGACTTCCACATTTTTTTTTTTTTTTTAAATGTTATGTACAATTTTTCTAATCAAATTTCAAAGATAAACGTAAAAATAAAACAAAAAATTATAATTAAAAAAAATTACAAAAAAAAACATTTTAGTCATAGAGATTCAAAGATGGATTGCTGAAGTGACAGTCCATGCCATATAGCAAAGAGCCACAGAAAATCTTGCAAATTTATCAATTTAAATATCACTACATATAACACTACCCTATAATCATCTTTGATAACCTTTGATAATGCAAATAAAAATGTCCTTTTTGACTGACTGCAGACGCTTCTGTAATAACCAATACCAAAAAATTAAATTACAAGGAAGCAATAGACAAATGGAATCCACATATGTGGATGACATCATCATTGAACATGGTGGAAATGGTAATACATTTCTTGACTTGTTGAGTAGGTGCTGCCAGAGCAGCTAGCATGACAAATAACATCATCATGTTTGGTATAAAATATAAGTAAATAAAGTGTGCAAAATAGAGTCCCAGGAAACAAAGAAGGCTGGACTATAGCCCAACATGTTTTAACGACATTAGAAGATGGAGGAAAAAGATACGCACTCTAGTAACAAAGATGGTTATAATAAAAACAGGTTAATGCATGAAAATAGGTATAACAAGCATTGATCTTGTAATGTGAAAATTTCTTTTAAAATTGAATTTTTATCATTACATTTGGGTAGAATTTAAAGATTATCCTCTGACAATTAGTGATCATCCATATTCAAGTATTTCCAATTCTCAGAAAATCAACTCAAACTATTTCTTTTCTTTCGGAAAAATATATGGGAAAAATATATTATTCTGTTTTCATCCTGTAGTAATATAGGACGAATTTAGTTCTTCTTGTAGAGCCTTCACTTCCCAAATGGGCCATATTCTATAGTGATATTTGACTAAAAAACTGACACTTAAAAAACTTTCTATCGGTGATTTTTATATATGTGTACTGGTGAAGTGAAACTACATTCAAGTATTTCAAGGGTTTGACTTGCTCTGTTGCAAGGGAAGGTTCAAATATTATCAATTATTTCTTCTAACCGCCCCTAAAAAAAAAAAAATTACCAAAAGCCTTTTTTTGTTGGCTGAAGGGGGGTTCAGACTCCTAGAATTCCATAACCAGCCACTCTCTTGAACTACCTTATTTAGCCTACTTAAGGAAACCGAACATTTAATAATATAGCTCAGGATGTTTGTTTTAGTGAAGTTTGGAAGGAGAAGCTTTGATTAATCTTCAACGTAAACCTTAAAAAAAAAAACATTTTTTCTGAAAAGAGTGCTTTTTTGACAACCCTACTCAGTGAGTAGGTTCTAATAGAAAGTCAATTTCTGAAGATATTATGATCACATTAGAATCTCATGGTCTTCCACATTTTTTTAATAGGAACAGTGTGTTAAGAAAAAGTGTTATCCTATGGTTCTTTGAAGAGGCTGTTCTTATAGAGGTGTGGCTGAGCAGGAAAAAAAGAGCCGACAATGTTGTACCAAGTCCATGAAGTGAAATGGACAAGAAGGTAAATTGCAATACAGTACCGAGCACGAGATCACATAAAAGGTGACGTCAAGCATGGAGTATCATGTTCATGTCTTTGACTATATTATGTTATTACGAATTGACTACTCTAACTGACAAAACTGGTGTTCAAATATCTTTCAAACTACTTTCATACATTCAGATCCACTGACCAATCAAACAGCTAAAAGCAACAAGAAGCAACCTCTTCAGTATGAACACGTTCACCATTATATAAAGCATTGCGATAGTATGGGTAGTTTTGAATTTTTATCACTTTAATTTGATAGAATCCGAATGTATGAAAGTAGTTTTGAAAGATGTATGGATGCTAATAAAAGCGAGTTTCATGTGTAATCTTATCTGTCGGAGTAGTCTGTGTATATCATACGTAGTAATATTGTATGGTCAAATATTCATGTTCATCGAGTACGATAAATATTATGTGTGGACAAAAGTGAAAATTCAAATACTTATAGCGAGTTGTTCTAAGGTGCGAGATAAGAAGGATTGTAAGTACCCAACAGTTCCAAGTTTGTGAGTATAACTTGAAACATACTAATTTTCTTTTAAAAAACTCTGACCCCTCCCCAAAATATTGTGTTGTGATAAAAAAAATTCTCTTCAAAGGGTAGGAACTAGATGGTATCATAATATACCCTTCTATAACTAAAATTATTCTATTTTAGATTTGAACTATTCTAATTTTTCAATTTCACAAAACTGATACAGAATTAAAACCATATGATAGAACTGAGAATTAACTTTTAATAGAATTTGTTCAGAACTAAAGCGTTAAGTGTCGCATATTTTTACCTTATTAAACCCAGCTACTATTTATAAAAATGGGAACAAAATTTTGGAAATTTTGAAGTAGGTATGCAAAAAAATCGAAACAAAAAAAAAAGTTGTTTCACTATAAGAAAAAATGGCGAGATTCTGAGGCTACATTCGAAACGTTTTGTGGAATTTGGACGTAAGTATATAAATATGGAGAATTTACGAATGATATAAAAATACCATATTAGAGGATTTTCAAAGCTGATTCATGAAAATGTACATTCTGTGTATATTTTAATCTTCTGTAGGTTAAAAATTATGAAATATGTCAAAATCAGTGTTGTCGAAAAAACCGTTTAAAACAATATTTTGTCGACAGAAAATAATTTTTTTTTAGTTTTTCTTCTCTCAACATTCCGTTGGAAGGGAAACCTAGGGAGAAAAGCACAAATAGTCAAAATATTCCCTAAAAGAAGTAAAAATTGAGAAAAAAGTAGCCAAAAGCCATTTAATTAGGCGAAAATGGAGATTTTTTCCACAAATACGCAAAAATACGCGCAAACATATTGGTGTGCTAATTTTACACAGAATTTTCTGACTTATAGAGATAATAATATCGATAAAGGCAAAAGACTACAATACAGAAAATATGCATGTAGTATGGTATTTTTATATCATTCGTAAATTCTTCATATTTTTATACTCACATCCACATTCCACAAAACGTTTCGAATGTAGCCCCAGAATATCGCCATTTTTTCCTATAATGAAACAACTTTTTTTTTTTTTGTTTCGACTTTTTTCTGATTGAGCTTTATCATGGGTCTTCATACAATAATAATTATTCCTTAAAATTCGTCCCATCATCAGTTCAAGTTCTGACGACCGCAATGACATCACGTTTTTCGAGCGGCGTGACCAGGATTCCTTCAAGGGGGAAAGGCAAAAAAACATTTGATGACTCTTTTTTTCGTTGTTTTCCACTTTTGAAAATTTGGAAAATTTGAGAAATTTAGCATCTATCGAACCGTCTGTCGCATATTTATTATCAAAATTTTTTCAAACGCCAAAAGTGACTACTAGCAAAATGAAAATAAGATCGTGGAGGCAATTGCCCCCTTTGCCCTCTCGGCTTCGCCCTTGTTTTCGCTTAGAACACGCTTATTTTCCTACCATTTGCGTACAATGATGTCATTTTTTCTACGAGTCTTATACATAATTGCGCAATTATTCCAATTTTCACCTTTCCCTTCACTTCTACTACACAGGCGTAGCATGTAGTCCACAATGTTGCTGTTTTTTTTTGTTTTTTTTTGTTTTTTTTTTTTTTTTTTTTTTTTGTGACGTCAACGACCAACTAACCCGTTACTCTGTTTTTTTTTTTTTTTTTGTTCCTTGTGCTTTTTTAACGCGCACTCCAGGCACAACGACGAATGTTCAAGGTCGCCCTGCCAGACTCAGTACAACGCTGAAATCGACGGACGCGTCGCTGGCCGCGGACGCAAAAGAGGCGTCCGAATACGCCGGCAGCAGCGTTTCGACGCCGCAGGCGGCGGCGGCGGCGGCGGCGGCGTCGGCGTCAGCGTCAGCGGCCGATTCGACGTCGTCGTTGCCGCTGTTGCGCAACGTCATCCGGTGCGACGACAAGGGTAACGAATACATGATCGCGCAGAAGGGCGACTTCTGGGTGCTGTACAACTACGTGCGCGGCAACCGGACGTTCGCGTGCCACGAAAGCGTTACGTACACAACGCACGCCGACTTCACCTTTTTGGACAACCTGCGGCCGCTGGTCGAACGTTGGCGCGGCCCCATTTCGTTGGCGCTGCACGCGCCCGGCTCCGATTTCGGCGCCACCCTCTCCAGCATACGTTACCTGCGCAAATGCGCGTCGCCGCTCATCTACGAGTATGTTACCTTTCACGTGTATTTCGAAGCGAAACACCTGCCGAAGACGATACCGAAGCCGTCTGTGGCGGCGCAACTCGGCGCCGGCGCCGGCGTCATCGATTGCGCCAAGTCGCCGCCCTGGTTCAACGTGTCCGTCAACACGCTGTACAGATCTCACAAGAAACTCTTGTATCCGGTCAACGTTGGCCGCAACGTGGCCAGGGATGCGGCCCAAACGCACTACATACTGGCGTCCGACATCGAGCTGTATCCGAGTCCGGGCATCATTGACGGCTTCCTGGAGATGGTCCGGCGACAGGATGCGCCGCTACGCCATCGCAAACCGAAAGTGTTCCCGTTGTCGTTGTTCGAGGTCGAATCGTACGCCACGCCACCGCAGACTAAGCAGCAACTGGTAAGTGTAGACTGTAGTAATTATGTTACGTGTTGCTCCGTGATGGCAGACATAGCGATATTCGTCCGTACGTTGATCAAAGATATCGATATTCATCCATATCGATAGAATAGATAAGGGTGCAGCTAGAAAATTTTCTAGGGGGGGGGGCGAAGCAAATTTTTCTCAAAGTAGAGATTAGCTATAGGAGTTAACAGATAGTGATGTAACAGGAAGTTACCGCATGGGGACCAGTCAATATGCCGCCCTTGACCGCAACAGGACAGTATTCAGTATTTAACTTTAGAAGTGGTTTTATACGGTGACAAAGCAATATTGTTTTGCGAGAGGAGCGAGCAAAAAAAATTTTCGATATTTTCTGGGTTCTGGAACATTCATGTATAGATGGTTGTTTTTGTTTTTTAGGTACTAGGTAGGTAAGTTTCCAATGACCCCGGTGGATGCAAGAAGCCTTGGCTCACAGTGTAATTATTGTATAAATAGTTTGATAAATAATTTCCATTCGTATTTTTTCTACTTTTAAAACTCAACCACCTGGAAACGAGTACCCCCTACCCCTTTGATCCGTATAGTTTTGCCACTGATAATAAGCGAATCTGAGGCCGGTCTCGGTCAATTTTACTGACTTTGCAAAAATCAGTCGTTGAAAATTTTATAATGAAATTAATGTAAAGAAATTTATAATATTTTCAAACCGAGAAATATTTTTTGTATAATATATGATCAGAAAGGCAAGGTTTACACTGGTATTTTTCGAGTGAAAAATAACTTTATATCATTCATGAATATAATCTCAATATAAAGTGAACGCACCTTCATATGTAAAAACATAAAGTATCTTTTTAAGCTGAGTTTACATCAAACAAACATTCGCTGTTTGATCGATCTTTTTTTATATTCATAAGGTTACAGAATGTTTGTGGATGTTTGCTCGGGTTGCGAATTACGTTTGTTCTTATTGGTTTGTTTGATGGTCATTTACAACGAACAAGCAGAAAAAAAAGTTTGTTGTTTGCTTGTTCGTTTGGTGTAAATACAGCTTTACATGAAAGCGTGTTCAGTTTACATCGATGTGGAGGTTACATTTTCTAAATGAAACGTTAAATCTGTCACAATGAGGAGGTTGATATTTTATTTCGTTTTTTATAATTTCTAAAAAAGACTCATCATTATGATAGAATTTAACGTTTTATTGCTTCTGATCATTAATTATATGAAATATCTTCCTCAACAAGATTCAAAAGTGAGTTTACCTGACTCAGGAGTTGCTCACTCCCTGCGCTCGTTTCACGAACTCCCTCGCATGTAATCACTCATTTTTGAAGTTTAGTGTGTAATATACTATTTTAATTTCTTCGTATAGATATTTCAAACTATATTTCATATTGAAAATGAAAGTTAATTCTCAGTTTTACATGCAGTTTCGTATTTTTGTTCTGCACTATTTTCGTCTGTATTAATATGCCATTCCCACGTTAAAAACCTCTTCCATTCCATCCACCTGTACCATGGCAGTCCTTTGCACACGATTATTTTAATATAGATTGAAATTTTGACATTGAATTTTCTCAGCGGTGGGATTAACAAGATGCCAACGGAGTAGGCTAATGGTACAGAATATTTCATTTCGAGTGTTGAAAAACCTCAATTTTTATTATTTCATGTTTCATTTTGAGTGTAGAAGAACTCTATTTTTTCTAGTTTTTTGGAAAAAGATCCATTATATGGACACAATTTTGCTTTAGAAGACATTTTTTAGGGCTCTATTCTGGATTTTGTATGGCTGTCTTTTTCATCACTGAGAAAAGGAAAAAACGACTTACGACTAAGACAAGTCACAATGTTATATCGTTGAAAAGTTAAATTTCAAGTCCCTACGATTTTTAATTTAAATTATTAGTTCTTCTTTGAAAAACTAACTGATTTCACATTTTCATCGGCGAACTTATGTGGTATGCCTTACGTGTATTTTATGTTCGATAAAACTTAGTCCAATTTATCCTTAGCAATCAATAGATTCGCTTGAAACCAAGAATATTTTCTCAACAGTCAACTCAAATCGCACGTCCAGTCAAGGACTCTCATAGTTCAAGTTCGTAATTCATAATCTTATATGTTCATCAGCAAAACAGATTCGTGTCTCATCTTCGGAAGGTTGGAATATAATTGAATTATGAGTATCACTGTGTTTCTTTTGACAAGAAACGAAAGCGCTACAATGGTCCCAGCTCTATCTCCCACTATAAAGACAATTTTTTTTTTTTTAGCTTATTTATAACATACCTACGACAAAAATTTAAAATCGATTTTCCATCATAAATAAATTCTTGAAGAGCAGATACGTCAATCGGATGCAAAATGCGGCCACGAAACTCGTACATGGATTGAAAAAAATACGCATTTAAAATTTCCATGAGTTAGAAAAAAGAATAGAATACCGATATGGTTATACGGTACGTTTCTTTCATCAAACCAGTTTCGGAAATTATTACCTTCTTTGAACTGTTCAGTTTTAAAATGAAAAAACGGCCAAAAGATATCTGGGTCCTGAAATGGGCTTAGGTATTTCACCTTAAAAGAACATCGAATTATGAAACCCTAATGTTTTAACTCGGGAAGGATCATCATTGAATTAAAAATCAGTGGTGTAACAGACGGTCTGCAGACCAAGCGAAGCGGCTGGGCGAGATAAATAAGACCCTGTTTAATGTCAGAAAAAAATAAAATGAAAAACTCAATCGCAGCAAACCGTGCTGGAAAATGTAGGTTTTCTTGACGAAAATAATCTAAATAATTGGATAAATTTATAAATAAACACAATAGTTATTTGTGACGAGTGAAAAAAGTAAGTGATTTTGATACGACAAATCACACGAGTTACGAGTTACAATCACCTACTTTACACGTGAGTCACTCACTATTTTTTGCAACATCCCCACTCCAAAAAAAAAAAATTAATAAAATAAATTAAAATAAAAAACGGAAAATATTTGTTTGTTTTAAAGCCAAATAATAATGAATAATTTTAATTTTTTTTTTTTTTTTTTTCAACAAAAAAATCTTTGACCTTCATTCTTTAACTCCAGAAAAGCAAAGAAGTTTTTTGGAAGTATGTAATTAATTTAATAATTTTGCTTTTGAAAATACTAAAAAACTAAGAAAGTATTCGTGCTGGAAAAAAAATGATCAAGTCATGCGAGAAAGTGATCAACTCATATGAAAAAGGCAACTCAAAAATGCGCATGCGCGGAACGGTATTTTTTCACATTGTATTGAAATTGGGTACTTTTTATTCATTTAAAGGGCCTTACAAAAACGCACTTATTTTTCGATTGAGTGTTGTAAAAATAAATAAGTAATCTTGTATATAAAAGCCACAATTCCGTAATGCTACATCGCGGGACTACAATTACAGATATATTTGACTATGCGTATATTTCAGTTTCAGTCTATCTCTAAATTATTTTGTTAATTATTGCTGCATAGCAGCATTGGGTACTCTCTAGCAAGGAATATGAACTTTTACTACTTAGCCTCGATTATGCGTATTATGAGGATTTTCACTTTCCTGCGTGTGACGTATTTCACACACACTAGCACGCGTACAACGGATTGAGTGTAAAGTAGAATAATATTTTATGTATTTAGCTTCCTACGTGTGACATTATTTTACTCACACTAGCACACTAATACAATGATTTAGCATACCTAATAACAAAGTAGTATATATACTTTGCTCTCTAGTATTACAATAAATAAGATTAGGTTAAAAACGAGTTTTTAAAAAATGAACTTTTATTTTATTTTGGCTTTAGCTTTATGCAAAATGAACATATTATTTTGTTGAGGAAGGTTGGCTGCAGTATTGGTATAATTTTAAAATCGCAGTAGTGGGTAGAATAAAAGTTTATAATGAAAATGAAAATTTTAAATGTAGTTAGGGTAAAGGCAGTTGTTTGCGACATTTTAAGAGAAATTTCAGTTCTGGAGCTGAGCTGTAAAATCAGTTTTAAAGTTACAGCATTGTTTCATGGCTCCTAAGGAACCAGAAATCTATCTATTATTAATTTTAAACATAGTATTAAATTAAATTTCATTATTCTCATAACTGAAAGCAATGAAACTAAAAAACATCAAAATCCTTAGTTTGTGACACTATTGGTTCAGTACTGCATTAGTTTGTGATACTCCCATCAAAATAACCTACACTAACTTTATTTTACCAAATAACTATTTAATAGCTCCTTGAAATGGGAAATCTATCTATCACTATCCATTTTAAGTATAATATAGAGCTAAATTTCATTTTTTTCAAAATTTTTATTACTGAAACAATATAGCATCAAATTCTTTAGTTTGTGACACTAATGGTTTAGTTTTTGACACTAATTGTTTAGATAGTAATAGTTATTTCACTAGTTTGGGAAACTATTGTTAGAAAAACATATACCAACTTCACTTTACAAAATGAAAAGATTTAATGGGGGAATACTGAAAGTTTGTTTCATCTAAAATGTAACAGACATTAAAATTAATATCTAGCAACAATGCATAAGTCTAAAAATGGTTAAAATGTAAGATGTCACAATCTAATTCATTGATTTTTTGTTATTGAACTAGTTTGCAACAAAAGTTTTGCAAACTAATGAAATAACAAATTTCAGGGATTAGTTAGATTTAAGTCAAAATAACAAACCAAAATTTATTATTTTATATAAAATAATGCTTTTATCCATCCTTCAGTGTTGCTCTTTCTATAACAGTAATTCTTTAGTCACTTAAATCAATTGCTGGACCATGATTTATATCACTTTTTGGAAAATCATTATCCGAGGTAGGCAATTAGAAACAGTGATAGTTTTTAAATCCTCAAAAAAGTGAATATTTAACGTTTTTTTATATTTATGTAATGAATATTTTATATGTGTATGTGATGTTTTCAAAATAAGAAGATAGAGGGCATCTTAACAAATGCTTAACATATGCTACATTACTACAGCAGTAGCCTTGGTTTTTACATATTTAGATGAGAAGTGTGGCAAACCTATGCAGTGTCACGAACTACTGTCTTTATCCTATCAGAATTCTAGGTAAAAGTTACGTTTAATGAAGTGCCAAGGAAATTTATAATGAATAAATTGTATTGCTAAGTTATAAAATACGTGCGCAACTTATTATAACGATTCATTTTACCAAATAAAATAACAGCAAGGGTGCTTTCGAGACAGCTTCTTTGGTTCATGTGGAATTAATCATCTCTTCTTAGCAATAATTTAAGATTTTTTCAAATCATTTTTAACGCAAGAACGGTTTTAAGCAGATTAAGACAAAATTTTGCATAAAATTAGAATGTAATATAATTATTGTATTCAAATACGTCTGTACCAAATTTCGTGATTGTTGATCAAAAATTACCTACACATTTTAAAACTACTTAAACCCAAAAAATTCAACATTATTGGCCTCGACCAAAAACAACAGAGTCTACCCTCAGGTTTTTGTTGGCCCCTCCCTTACTTCATTTTCATTCGAAAGGAATGTAATGATACTATCTGATGTAAGTAAAAAGAACATACAGCTAAAAAATTCTAGCCCCGTTGATAGTAGGTACCTACCTATAACTAGGATATTATTTGTCTCGGCAACTTCTATATTCATGGAATTTTCATCTCAAAGCTGATTTGCAGAATTCCTGCTCAATTATGTTGAGAAACTGTTCGCTTGCGTAGGTATTGCATTTATAAGGCTGGATTGCCATCTTTGCCAAATCATTCGTTCTTTGAAATGAATTACCTAACTAATTATAAAATGTGATTGATTTGAACTTTCGATGCGGAAAGTAGTGCGGAATTTTTAGTGTTTCATTACTCACTTACAACAGATAGCGTAGGTAGTTTTGTTTAGAAAAGTTCGGAATTGGTCTTCGCGCAGCCTGTTCAGCATTCCAGAATAGAAGTTGAAAAAAACATTCCTTTTCAAAAAAATAACGAATTTCCTGACCGAACTCAGTAAGTAAGTTCTGACGATGTGATCGTGATGATTGTATCACACGTCCTGTATTTCTCATCGTTCATTTCCTTATCATCAAAGAAATACTTAAAAGATTATTCTATTCGACGTACCTACCAATTTTATGAGTTTGTTCACTTCACAGACTTGACACCGATTCCATAAAACGGTACCTACTGCTAAACTGAGAATCAATGACACTGTCACTAACAGAACTAGTCCGGAACTCACAAATTTTTAGTGTTTCGCACTTTTTTTTTGCCATATTATATCTGAATTGGCTATTGTCGGCGAAAGCGTACAAACCCGAAGCGATTTTTATTTATTTTGCGCGACGAAAAGTTCACCAAATTATTGCACATTTTGCTTGTTGACTAAACAACCTTAATAAAGTAATGTAAATCTGCGAGAAAATTCCGCATTTTTAAAAGAGGGAAAATCCTATTTGCTGGTGCCGCGACAGTTTAGCACCTTCTGTAGTGGAGGAGTTTACTAATTGTTGGTTTAATCACAAGGACGAATAAAATATGTTCGTTGTCACACACCTTAGCTCGCGCCTAGTTGTGGAACAACTGTTAGCGTCGCCTCAGCCCAGTATCTCCCGTCATGTCGAGTCCTCTGCGCATCGCTAGTGCGCACAGGACTCGTGGCCGTAGCCATGACACTGGGGGCGGTGTTCCTGGGTGGCCATCGGTGGCCACCTCCGAAGATTCCCCTGAAATCTATAATAAAGATTAGACATACATGTTTATATATAAAATGTTATTTTATTATTAAAAACAATAAAGACAACAATTATAATATAGGAACATGTTAAAAATAGGTATTTACAGAAATTATAAGAAAATAGGAACAAATTTTTTCTTCTTTTTCTGACGTTACAGCGTAACGAAGTGACAAGAAAAAAAGAGACTTTCAACGAAAGTTCTTTTCGATTGCCGGACGCTGCATCTGAGAGGATGAGACGAGTTATTGGCCGTAGATCACAGATTCTGTAAAGGAATATTTGGGAATTAGCAAGTCGTATAAACATCAACGATGCTTAGTTAAGTAGTGCACTCTGCCACCTATTACCCGTAGCTGTTTATAAAGCACATGACAGTAATAGTGGGTGCCAAAAAATCATAGTTATACCGTTTTTAGGAGTATAATGTCCAATTATGGCGTACCCTAAAGTCAGTAATTTGGCTTGTCAGTCCAGTCTATTTTTTGTCATAATGAGGAGAGATCTATCGGAGGTACGATACTATGTATCAAGTTTATCTACATCTCTGTTGTCTAACTCTAATGGAGCCAAGAACTAGAGAGGTCTTGTAGATGTTTGCTTGCTTGAGAATTCTATCTTTGCGTGACGGACTTGTCCATCACGAGATTTCTCTAAATCAATGATTTTTGCAAGTTTGTAAACGCCAGGTTTGGATGTGTAGTCCAAAACGTGTACTATGTCGTTTACTTTTGATACGAATGGTACCATGCACCCTGGATTGGAGAGCGCAGTTGGTGGTCTATCTCTTAGGTATAAGAGATATTGTCTTTTCCAAGTTAACCAAAGGTTTGTTAGGTAATCTTGGTCGAGCTTCCAAATGTCCATAAGCTGTTTTGCTGTAGGAGTTGGATCTTTATTCGATTCATTAATCGGATTGCTAAGGTGTCCTAAGTTGGCCCACATGAAATGTGCGGGTGTTAATGTCAACTGGTCTAGCTCATCCTGGGATGGGCCTAGTGGCCTTCTGTTGACCATTGTTTGTATATCTTTCAAGCTCGCTTGAAAGGTATGTTTGTAGATTGAGTTGTGACTGTGGACTTTATAAAACAATTGTTTTATAATGCCGATCAGTCGTTCATAAACTCCACCATACCATGGTGCCTTAGCTAGGATTAAGTGCCATTTAATGCCTCTTTCATCTAAGCTAGATTTTATTTTTCGTTCTTCAGTGAACTTTTTCCAGTACTCTGGTAAGTATGTCGCAATTAGGTGGAATTGTGCTGTGTTATCGGATAAGATAACTTTTGGCGTGCCTTTGTCAGCGAAAAATGTTAAGAACGCTGTCCAGATGTCCTCCGTTGTCAAGTTTGACACAGAGTAGGTGTACTGCTCTGGTGGACAGACACGTAAAGATCAACACCCAATTTTTAACGGGTGGTGTAGTTGGTGTTGCCAACTGTGCTTTCGTTTTTGGCAGGTATTTGTCAAATACCATGAACGGGCCAAATATGTCCACACCTGTGTAGGTGAATGGATTCACGAAAGGTACCAGACGAAAGTCTGGTAGTGCTGAAAAAGTTGGTTGTTTAAACGGTCTTGTTTCAGCTTTTTTACATAGTGTGCATGACTTTTTTTAAATTTGAGGTAACACTTTTAGTGACTTTGGCACAAAATAGTGTCTTCTAAAGTCGACTATGGTAAATTTTGTACCAGAGTGTACGTTTTTCAGATGTGTGTGCATCAGAATTAATTTTGTTAAGTGAGACTTAGGATGCATCAGGATTGGTGATAGCATGTCTCTTGCGTACTCGATATCGGGTAGATAATTTACAGTACGTAATATCCCAGATGGATCAATCAGGATATGGAATTTTTCATACAGAACGTACGGAGGGTGATTTCATTTTTCTAATACTTCGAGTAGTTTTCCGAAGTATTTCTTTTGGTCAGCTCTGATGAAACAGAGTAGAGCAAAATGAAATGTGAAATCTAACGATGCATAAGGTGAAATTAATCTTTTCCTCCTTATTCGTTGTTTACTAAATCGTCGTACGGCTTCTATACATTGTAGGAATGTACGTACAGCTTTAGATAAAGTATTGAATTTTGTGATATCTATGTTGAATGGAGTGTTCAACGGTGGATGTATGAAACTTTCGAAAGGTATTTCATCTTTCGGAATATAGCATGATTTGGTGTTTGTCAAATCAAGTGGCTGACTTTGGTTCGGTGGATCAGCTATCCACTGTTGAGACAGAACCTCAGGTTTTGGTAGTGTGACTTCACATTGATCTGTATTTGGACCAATGAAGAAGTGTGGGATGAATCTTTTTGCTGATTTCATCTGCCTTAAATATTTTGCAGGATGACATTTGTCAAAAATTGATTCATCATCAAGTGTTATTGACATGGACCTTTTAGAAGTTGAAGATAAAACCTCTTTCATTGTGTGAAATACAGGCGTATCTATTTTGGTCAGTTCGTCTGGTAGGCTTTCGATTATATTCAAATCAGTTTCTGGCCAAGATTTTTCATCTTGGGATAGCCAATTTGGGGCAGACCACCATAATGATTTGGAGAGTTCGTGGATAGAGGAACAACGTGAGCCAATATCAGCAGGGTTGTCCGTTGATGGGACATATCGATATTCGACGGGTTTTATACTTTTTATTTCGTCAACTCTATTTTTTACGAATTGTGGGTGGACTTTTCTTTCTAATAGCCATGTGAGGACACATTTGCTATCAGACCACAAGAATGTTGGTGCGTTCTGTAAACCGAGCAGTTTACGTAGGGAATGTAGTCCACGTGCACCTATAAGTGCTGCAATCAATTCGATTTTGGGAATTGTTATCGGTCGCATAGGTGTTACACGTGATTTTCCTGTTACAAATCGTACTGCATGGCAATTCGATTTAGTGTTGCTAAATCTGATATATATTGCCATGGAGTACGCTATTTGTGATGCATCTACAAATACGTGTAGTTGGTAGGTATTCGGATTATAAGTTCCTAGATAGAATTGTCTAGGTATACAATAGTTGAGGCTATTGCTGAGATCAGTAATTATCTCAGTAGCTGTTGGTTCGAGATCGTCTGGGATTTTTTCATCCCATTTCAATCCCTTGAACCAGAGTACTTTCATGAACGTTCTTCACGGAACGAATGCTGGTGCAAACCAACCTAAAGGGTCATAGAATGATGATAGTGCCCTAAGGAATGTGCGTTTTGTCCATGGAGATGTAAACGGTTTTGGTTTGGGCATGTAAAGTACATCATGGTCCATATCCCAATACAGGCCAAGCACTTTGATGATTGGGTTGCTTAATGCGTGTTGTGGATTGAAATCTTTTCTTAGCTGTTTACAATTGGTGCCCCAATGGGCAAGTTCCATGGAGATATCGTTGAATAATTTATTCGATTTTATGTATAATTCTTTTGCTTCTTCGTACGTCGGTACGGAAACGATTAAATTATCAACGTAAAATCATTCTAAGAACTTGTCATGGAACTCCATGTCAACCAATCGGAAGTAATGTAATAGCAATGCTGCGAGTAAGAATGGTGCTGTTATGATTCCAAAAGGAACACGGCAGAATCAAAATGTTACTAGATTGTTATTGTTCATGGGATTGTTAGGATTTTTAATCCATAGGAAACGTGTGACATCTCTGTCATCTGGGTGCAATCCAATTTGATGAAATGCTTTTTTAATATCAGCGATTATTGCGTAAGGGTTCTTACGGAAGCTTACAAGCATTGCTATTATATCAGCTAATAGTACTTTTCCTTTGTGCATGCAGTCGTTCAGTGACAAGTTAGACTTTTTAGTTTTGGCCGATCCATCAAAAACTACTCTGAGTGGAGTGCTTTTTGTTGGATCGTAGATACCCTTATGTGGTAAGTAGTGTATCACTTCCGCGGGTCTATTGTTCTCGATAGGTTCAATCATTTCTAAATCAATTAGTGAGGTAAAATACTGATCGTATCTTACAAAAAATTCTGGATTTTTCTGCAATTTAGGCAATTGTCTTTCTAATCGTTTGAATGCTAACTGTCTATTGTTGACTAGGGGTGGTGGGCTATATTTGTATAGCCATTTGATTTGATACCTATTGTTCACTAATTTTATATTTTTATAAAATAAGTGCAATGCTTCAGTTTCAGCATCGTCCTCAACTAAGTTTTTGGTTTCAATCCCTAAGGTATCCAATTTCCAAAAATTTTCGATACTTTCTGGGGATGTAAAAAATGATGGTTCAAATGCGTCACATTTGGTTGGTTTTCCTAAGAAACCTCCTAAAATTTTTCCAAAATCTGTTTCGATTAAGGTTAGGGTTGGTGACAAGTGTTTAATGTGCTTTATAAATGACCACATGTAATTGTTACCAACTAATAAATGTATCGTAGATTCTCGGTCCAAACCTGAAAAATCGATATTGGAATATCGTGGGTATCGGTTTTTAAATTCATCAAAATCAAATTCGGAAAGGTTGTTTGCGATGTGTGGAACCGTATTGGCTTCCATTTGAACCTTAGTTCCATCGCGTTTGAATAGTTCAAATTTTACAATTTGTGTGTGAATTTGTTTTGACATTTGTCCAGCTAGGCCACGAAATTTGATTGTTTCAGTGAACTCAGAAAAATTTTGTGTGAGGTGTTCATAGGCATATGTGTAGAACATATAGCTATGTTTGCTTCCGCAATCGAAAAAGCCATTAATTTTTACTGGTTCTTTATCGTTTGGAGCGAGAATGTATGATGAAAACGTTAAGAAATGAGCATCAGTATCTTTAATACTAAAAAATGATAAACACTCACTTAACACTGGAACTCCGGACGCGGAACTCAGGTTCTCATCCTCTTGGCGTTACTGCGCAACAAGGCTAGCGGTGCCTTCTTTGGAAGCTGCAGTCGTCTATAATAGTACAGTTTGTTTAGGATTGGGTACAGGTAAGTTTTGTTTCTGTTTATCAAACAGGTTACCTGGTGGTAGATATTGTTTGCAGTCTTTTAGCTGCTCGACCCACGCTGTTACTCTGCCCTCCGTGATCGGGTATTCGATCACGGGGCAGAGATTTGAGTGATGTTTGCTACTGCCGCATTGGAACCATTTGCAGTTTGCGGGTGGTAGCGCTTTACAGTACTGGGTACTGGTGTGCGATAGCAAACATCTCTTGCACAATCGGTAGCGTTCATAGTGCGCACGGCGTGACTCCAGGGTACTCTTTTTTCTGCATAGGTGAGTATGGTGGTCACTTTTGCAGAAAATGCAGGGAGTATTTGGTTTCAATGGTGTGTGCACCATTGATGCTGGGATACGTTGTCCGGATGGGAGCTGGACCCATACAATCCCCTCTGCATCTGTATTAGATAAAGTTTCATTCGTATCCCTATTGTTTGTGCGATTTGAACGTTGTGCTGGTCGTTTACGAGGATTGGATTTATTCTGTCCTCTTTCGTTTGTTTTCTTTTCTGTAGAAATAATCGCGAAATTTCTGCTGCCTTTAGGTTGAGAGGAATTTCTATTTTGCAGGGGTGGATTATTTTTATCGACCTTTTTTGGTACAGAGGTACAGATAGGCTCCGATAATTCCCTAATTTTAATAAACGATTTGGTAAGATCGAGGTGGAAATTTTTTAATTACTATGTTAAATAGTTGTTCCTCGTTGATTACTTTTGCAAGTAAATGATACCTATCTACCATAATGGTAAGGGTGTCTAACGTGTCTAAGATTGACGTTGTATCGTTAGTGGTTGTGGTATATGCAGTTATTTTTAGCCACATTTCAGCTCGAATCTTGGATTTGTCCCCATACATACTATCTAGGAATTTTAGTCATTGGATATAGCCAACGTTATCTGGAGAGAAATGGTTAATTTTCTCTACCATGAATTTCGGTAGGGCCCTTTGCAGTAGGTTAATTTTTTGTGGGATAGCGATATCATTTCATTTATTAACGTAATTATTAAATCCGTTAATAAATCCAGGATAGCCCAGAATGTCGCCATCCCACTTTTCTAAATAAAATTTAGAAGGTTTGAGATTTGCAAACCCAGCATCAACTTGATCTTTTGGATCATGTTCCCAGCATTTAGAAATATAATTTTCGGATGGTGGTTTTTTGATGGTGTTTGAGTCCATCGCTATTGCTAGGGGTATTTCATTTTCTATTGGGTTTTGCGATAGTTTGCGACACGACGTGTCGGATGTTTGAGAATTAGTTTGTGATAAGGAGGGTTGGTGGGAACAGAGCCTTTTTGGGCTTGGTTCTCCCTCATTAATTTCGGGAAATGTTACATTTTCAATTGAATTTGAAATTTCATTACCTGTCACCATTCTGGGATGGCCTCGTTCACCCCTTGCTGGGGTGCATTGTTCCGGAGCTGGTGGTGGTGATGGCGAACATTCGCATTCGGTGGCTTTCTTTGCGTCCGGGAGGTATTGATGGATGAATTCGGCCGCCTATACGCCCAGGTCCTCATGGACTAGGGCAGAGAACTCGCGTACTTTCCTCTGCGAGGCGGTCAACACCTTTCGGGCATTGGTCTCCTTGCTCAGAGCTTCCCCAAGCTCTCTGGCTAGTTCTAGGGCCCTGGCATCCCAGCGTTCCTGTTCCTCCCCACGACGCTGTTTGTCAGCGTTTTGGCATACCTCCTGTACGGGTGCTGGTTGCTGGAATTGGTACTGTTGTACTTTCGATTTTATTGTTGATTGTAGTACCAACAGCTTCCGTTTTGCTTGACGGGCCTTGCGCAAGTCTTGTCTTGCGAGACCTCTCGGCACATATTCGAGGTCCTTTAGTGTGGCCTCGACTGCCGGGTCTTCATTTTCCAGCTCATGTAGCTCGTACGCACGTACGTTTGGCCTCTCTAGTTTTTTCTCAAGAGATTGGGCGTACTCTTCAGCATCTTCCAAAACTGCGAGGAATTGCTGACGCTCGTCCTCACTGTCCGTTGTTTCTGAAGTTGCGTACGTGGACGCGCGGCTATGAGGCTGCACGTCCATTTGTACGGGTTGGGCTGTACTTCTCGGTGAAGGTTGAGTGCTTGGCAGTATTGCTTCCACTCTGCGCAGCTCCTCTTCATCAATCTCTGTGGCCCAGCTTGGTTGTGGGGCTGGGGTTGCATCTTGCTGATGGGATGTCGATGCCTCAGTCGATTCCTCCTCTTCCATTAACAATGTTTCCGGGTCGAGGAGGACATCAATCTAATCGCCACGCAACGCTTTTTTATCTTGTGTATTCATGTTCTAAGAACAGAATAGATAAACATCGAGAAAACAAATAAGTTATTTTTCTTTTTCGATATAGGTATTATGCCTATTGGTCGAAAATCAGGATGCGATCGACTGTGGTACGATTGTTGCGTACCTACATTCGAACGAAGGTCAATGACACGATTTTTCATTGATATTACGGTGGTTCGTTTTTATAAACGCCTGCCGTGTTGTCGCATAAGGGGAGGGACGTAACCGGTGTTACAAATTTTTGCTATGTATTATGCGTTTGATCAATACCAGAAATCGTAAATTGTTTTTTACGCGATTTTATCAAATTTTAAAAATTTGTTTTTTCAAAATTTTTTAGAGTCTTTAAGAGAAATGAAAAATCAGGCGTGGCCCGTAGGCGAAAAGGTATTTTCAAATTTTTTACATGAATGAGAGAAAAATTAATTTTATTCCCATGTTTTCATTGCGTGGTAAAAAATTGGGCATGACCCTTAAGCGAAAATGTCAATTTTGATTCTTGCAAAAAGAGAAATGATTTTCTAATGTAATTTTTTCTAACTCTTTAGAAAGAGACGAAAAATCGGGCATGACCCGTGAGCGAAAACATATTTTTGTTTTTCAAGAAACTGATAAGTTTATTCGAAGTCAGTTTGGTTTCCAGGGTCTTGTCCCGAAAAAAATTTTGACATGACCCTGGGGCGACAAACCGACTTTGACTCGTAATTAAATTACGCACAAATTGACTAAGTTTTGTGCTAAGATCGATATGCGATCTTATCTGGTTATGAAATTTTCGGACTGCCTATTGAAATTATAATAAATTATAAGAATATACAATAGAAATAAATTACTTTAAGTCCGTATGACTGAGATTTAGTCTCGTAACAATCGGTTACGAATGCATATTTCAAATATGGCGACACTTTAGAAAATTTGCTAAAGGTTATAATGAGGCGTAAGGGTACTTACGGTTTTCCTGTGAATAAATGGCGGTACCTTCCCGAAACTTCGCCACTACACTCCGGGGGGAATGATTGGTAGAATACGTAAATAATTACAGAAATAGTTATAATAAAACACTATTAATGTCAAATAATTATTTTGCACATGCAATTAATTATAGAATGCACCATGATCTCTTCACAAATCAGATAGGAAGTGAAGATGATCGTGTGTCTATTCGTATATTATGGTACGTCGTGTTGAACACGTTGTTGTCGCTGCTGTTGCAGCACAATGCACAAATTACATTTGTGTGCGTAATTGAGTAAAGGATTACGATCCCTTTTGCATATGTGTGTGTGTTCACACAAAAAACTCATACGATGTTCAATCGTCCATCGGCTGGTGAGAGCCGATTGGTTGAACCAAATCTTTTGTTTTTGTCACGATTGACGCATTTTTGAAGAAATTTGATCGAAAAATAAGTCATTTGTGTCTCTATTAAGGATCATTTTTTCAAACGCATGAGTGCGAGAGAGACAGGGATAGTAATATATTTTTTCTATCTCTCTCGTTTTGAAGGACAGAGACACAGATGCGCTAACATTTAGCGATGTTTCTGTATTGGATACAGCCTAAATATTTTTAGGACGAATTTTGGAATTCGATGTTTTTTATTTATTAAAATAATGTACGTAATAAATGGCGCTGGGGGCGGCGGAAAAATAATTGTATATTATTTTTTTGTCAGCTTTTTAGTAGCAGTAATTACGAGTGTCATTTCTAGGCTAATTCACAATTAGGAAATGTATTGCTATACTGGGTATAGGGAATTATTATTTTGTTTCAGTCTCTAATAAGTTGAATTGTTTAGGTCTGAGTATAATTGTCAGGCTAATTCTTCTTGAGACTGCTAATTGCGTACTATGTACGGATGAGAGTTGTTTCAAAGTGGAAGCGATTATTATTTCAGTTCAGGTCGAACTGTGTGTTGGGCCGCAAGAAATTAATATTTCTGTTTTTTGCTGTTGGATACGAAATTAATTTTCGAATTACGAAACTAGATTTCGATGTTCGAAACGACATTTCGATTTTCCGAAATTAAATTTCGATCTGCTAAATTAAATTTCGAATTGCGAAATCAAATTTCGATTAAAACAAATTATTAAATTCGAGGTCCAGTGAAAAACACTGTGCTCCTGCTACCATGTAGTGGAGGAGTTTACTAATTGTTGGTTTAACGTCACAAGGACGAATAAAATATGTTCGTTGTCACACACCTTATCTCGCGCCTGGTTGTGGAACAACTGTTAGCGTCGCCTCAGCCCAGTATCTCCCGTCATGTCAAGTCCTCTGCGCATCGCTAGTGTGCACAGGACTCGTGGCCGTAGCCATGATACCTTCTTCATCGCAATAATGAATAAATATTGGGTAACAGCAAATAACGAGTGCAACACAAAGCCACCTAAAACATAAAAACCTGTATCTAATGCAGCTGATGTTCTAGAAAATGCAGTTATTCAAAAACCAACCAATTGTAAAGTAGCAAAGGGCTACGTATGAATTATTGCCTACCTAATTTTATTTGGGAGTCAGAGAGAGGAATGGCGTAAACAAGGGTCGGTTCGAGTATAAAACCCTTCATTTAGGGTGAGTGACTCAAATTATGGTTGGGTCGGCAGAGTAAAAAATAAGGGGAAGTACTTTTGGTACTATCAAAAATATGTTGACTCCTTTGACTATATTATAGTACTGCACCAATAAAGCTCCATTAGGCCAATGTGCTCTTTAATGTCAAGACATGCAGACGTAAAAGTAAGCAACCCGAGTGTACTTCATGCGTACTTTCAACGTTTTGCTTGAGTTCACCAATTTAGAATACATTATTTGATGAAGTCATCCCTTAAATTCCAAAGGACAGAGTACATAAACGTAATTTAAAGTACGTCAAGTAGTACATAATGGTTACCTATTTAACGCGGGCATGTATAACCAGAAATCATCATTCTTTACTGGTCCAGTACGATACATATACTGAAAAGCTAATTCCTAATTTTCTCACTTTTCCACGAAGGTTAACTGGATGATGAACCCGACTTTTTTCGTTTCTTATCAACTGTTGAGGTTTGGATGGGTTCATCAGGAAACATCCTGGATATATCATCTAATTAAGAAAGAAAATAGAAGGGGAAAAAAGCGTATGGTGCGAGGTTAAATGTTGTTACCTATCTCTGGTAATTTTACTGTATACTCCAATGATATCTTTAATTAAAGAAATTGTTGCTTCTGTTTTAAAGAAAATCATTTCACGAATTATGTAAAAATAACCGAAAATGAATTTGTTGCATGAAATACGTTAATTTTGTTGATTAAAATGTACGTATTGTTTTCATGCGAGATAGGTAACTATTTGTTTATTGTAAGTTTTAATTTTTGAATTTTTATAAGAAAATTAGATAAATATTAAAATGCTGAACAATTAAAAATCTGGTAACTATTCAAAATGTTTCATCAATACAGCCATTCATTTGACGTAATAGTAAAATAATTTGTGAAAATGATAGTTATATAGTAAATTCATAGACTGCTTTCAAAATGCAATATTTTTCGTTTCTTATCGATTGAAAACGAATTTCTGTTTTTTTTCGAAACTTCCACTGAAAGTTTTCGTTATCATCATTTTCAACTCTTTCAAATTTTCCACGTATTCTTAAAAAAATATTTAAAACCAAAATGGACAGTAAATTTGAATTTATCCCCTCAAAAAATAAAATTTATCATTTAAATTGATAGTTTTTGAGAAAAACAAAAATCGAAATTGCCCTGTCCCAGCCTTTTATTAGCCACTGACCGACCCCCGACCAGCTTCATTTTCATAATTGAGGTATTAAAAGAGAGGTCTTACCGTATAGATGTGCCATCAAAAGATATCCATAGCCCCTCGCGGAGAAAAATTATGGATTTTGACCCTTTCACTTCCTCAAACAATTATTCTCACTTTTTTTCCCTTCATATATTAACAAGTCCAAAAAATTTCATACTTCTGTGTCACCTCTTTTTTGAGATATGGGGCGACAAAAAGATACAAATGGAAGTGCAAGACGTATACTCTATACACCACCCAGTCAAATAAATAGTTTGAAAATGAAATGAGGGATAAGGAAGAAAGCAGAAGGGGAAAGTGAAGGAGAGAACAGTGCCATTTTATGTGAAGGAGTTGGTTACTCCTGGCGAATGGATTGTCCCAAGGAAGGTTTTAAGCCTTGTACTGGAAGTCTGTAGCTTCCCTGAGTGCAAATTTTTAGATTTTTCTTCGCGTACATGCCTCACTTCTTTATTGTTCTTAAACTGAAAAACAAAAAAGAGAAAAAAAATTATTTTTAAAAACAGCTTTATAAATCTATTTTTTTCTCTAACTTTTTTTTTTTTTTTTTTTTTTTCGCTGGGGTCTACTTTTAGGAGGATTACAAGTATCAAGTCGACTTGCTACACGGAGGCGGAGTCCGCCGATAACACATAAGTTATATTAATTAATACTCTGTTGGTTTATGAAATGAAATACCTGCCTACCCCCATCCGCACGTCGTTTCATGAGAACGAAATTAATGAGTAGATTTTCATAGAAAACCTACGTAAAAAACGAGGAAATTTAGTTGCAACTGGCAATCTTCAAGACGTTTGTAATCATCGTACAGCCAGTATAAACAAAACGAATTGAACTAATTACCAGCCAACGGTGAAATGAGCAAAAAAAGAACGAGCAACGGCAAAAAGGGGAGAAAAAAAAAAAAAGGAAGAAGCGAAACATGCCTAATTAGTGCCACAAATCATGGGTAAATCGTAGCAAGTCATTCGTCGTCGATTGTTGACCTTTCGTCTCCCTCTCCTCTAGTTGGTATGCGTTGATATTATATATGTATATAGGTATTTTAATCGTTTCTCGACGAATATAATGTGTAGTCATTTCCTTTTAATGCTGGCGATGTCACCAGCCTTGTCGTAAATTTATGTAAGTAGGTATATATGTATCTCTCTCTATACATACACCATTTTGTGAATAAGTTTATAACATTGGGCTGTTCAGAATCTGGCACCGTATGGAAACGGGGAAACACAGAGTCCTCCTTCGTCGTAGAAAGTTCGTTTTTATTTTACCTGCGGGTTAGGGCCGTATAGCTACATGGAGCGACGAGAATTTCGTAGAAATTTGATTTCATTTCAGGTTGTAAAGTTTTTTATTCCTTTGTAACGGCAGGTACCCATAAATCTTCTCTCGCCGACAAAGTATGGATATTGTTTGGTTAGCGTGAAATTTTACGTCGCGTGTTACATCATTCGTGTCAAATTCGGCAAATTATTGTCTGGCTTTGTAGCCGCGTAGCAGCATTTAGAACTTTTGCGAAGCTTTTCGTCGTTAATTACGAAGATTTGTAATATTCCCATCAGGTTGTAGCCTACTATACTATACCAACCCTCGATACCTTCGGCGGGTACCTATTTTTTTCACATCTTTCACCGATGGCGGAACATCTTGAACGAGACTGGAGAAGTAGATGTTTCATTATCGAGCTGTACTCATACAATAGGAGTCTTGTGAGCTTTCGGAAAAAGTTATAGCTAAGAGAGGAAGTTCCGCTCTAAACTTACCCACCATAGCCTAAAATTTGGTAGGCTGCTATACAAGCCAAGATAAAGTTCTCTAAAACAAAAAATCAAACGGACGTAATTTCATACTCGAGTGTGTTAGGTTTTCTTGATGTGTAAACATCTTAGCGCTTGATCTGCTGTATGGGCTAAATGACAATTACAATCGTCTGATTTGTATAACTATAACTCTTATAATTGGTAACTCTTGTTTGTGTGCATTACGTGACACGTGGGTGTGTTGTTGTGTGTATACGCACACAACCACGCCATTGTCATGTTTACACATAAATCCTTTGTGGGTGAAGCTCCTGTGGAACTAGCGCCTTTTTTTTTCATTTTTTTTTTTTTTTTCAGAAGTTAAAACTGTAATTATTAAGTCATTTTTTGGTTTGTTTACTTCCAACAGACTTCTAAAAATTGTTGAGAATTTTCCAAAAAACAAAAAAAGAAAAAGTAGTGAAAAATAACTTTGTTCAGCAGCGCTCCGCTAGAAAACAGATATTCAAGATGAACACTTTCAACAAATTAAAAAAACAAATTAACGATAGGTGTTCTTAAATCTGAGAAAAAAGAACAGCCAATTTCATAAACCACCATATCTTTTTATTCCCTAATTTTATGAAAATAACGCAGTAAGTGGTATAAAATGGTATATTACACACTAACATATCAAAGTTAAATAGTGAGTGTTTGCATGAAAAAGAAAGTTTGTGAACGAGCGCAATTTCAGAGTCATTTAAACTCACTTTTGAACCAAGTTGAGGAAGATATTTTTTATAATTAATGATCAGAAAGTGGCGAAAGTTAATAATATTAAATTCCTCATAAATATTCTTAATGGTGGGTGAGGTGCTTTCAATATTTTAAAATGCAATGAACATTCCTAAATCAGTATCAGCAATATTGTGGCAGTGTGACTAGTGTGTGAGACTGTCATACAAGAAGTAAAATGTTCAGATTTCACATAGGGTATGTTTATTACTTTTTTTAAATATTATTTTCATCAATAATTTATTATAAGGTGGGAGATTAGTTGATTTATTTAATGGTATAAAAAAGAAAAAAATAGGGAATATTGCAATAAAATTGAAATAAAAAAAATTTTAATTTACCAGTGGTAGTTCAGGGATGGCAAACATCAAACTTTTCCTTGTCGATGACTATTGATAGTTTTGGATTCCTTGTCGATAACTATCAATAACTATCAATGGTTTTTCCAAAATTCCAAAAAATCTAATTTCTATTTTCTAATCAGTAATTCAAGTATAAAATCTCGATCCCAGTAATTTTTTATAATATAAAAGGTGTAAAAGGTATAAAATGGATTATGTTGATAAAAAGTTGATTCGATAGTTTCTCATAGTTCATTACCTGGATAAATGTATTGAAAAACATGAAAAAAATTAAATTTTCAGCATCAGTTTTTAGTGATGGAACATACACTAGGAAATGTCAAATTCAGCTCTCAATGATCAATCGAATATACTATCGAAGAGTTAAAAGAAATAACCTCACTTTCGAGTTTGACATTTCAACTTTTGATTTTCAATATTTTCTTTTGATTTCTAGCATTTTTGTGTGTTTTTTAAATTTTTTTTTGTAAATCCCAACTTGTTTGATAGTTATTGATAATTTTTCTTTTGTCAATAGCTTACCGATAAGGCTCTTGTTGATAACTATTGGTAACTATCGATAGTTTTGCCATCCCTAGGTAGTTGGTCATTTTAATTGTAGTCTTATAGATTAATGTTGTATCAGAAAGGAAGTATAACCTGGTTATCTTGCAACCTCCATGCCTCAAAGTAAAGTGAACCTGCTTCCATATAAAAACATGCATCACATTTTTTACGTGAAGATACATCAACTTTACATAGAGATTATGCTTCATCAATGATAAGCACTACTTTTTGCTAGCAAAATATCAGTGTAAACATTGCCTTTCTGATCATATATATGAAAATAAAAAAAAACACATAATTGCAGAATCTTGCACCTGAGTTGCAATGGCAGGGTCTCATTCAGAAATATTTCTGGGAATGGAAAAGTGTTACCCGAAGCATTCAGAAAGATAATTTTGTACTTTGAAGAGATTTTTCTTTCTCCACCTCTAGAGATAGGGAAAATTATTCCCTAAGGAAACATTCATGTATAATTTTATCCATAAATATTAAACAAATTTTCAATCAAAATCATATTATCACAAATATTTTAGAGTAATTTCTATGTTTTGATCATTTTAAATCATCTGTCACTAAATTTTACAAACTTTTTCATGACTCTTTACAATCTTTCTAATAATCTCCTCAAGCCCATTCAGATTGTGTTCACCGAGTAGAGTAAATGTGAGGTCACATGGTGAGGAACTTTTATCTTCCTTGGTAACATTCCTAAACACGCCCCTGGAGGTTTATTATAAAACTGTTAATGTGGTAACAACTGAACAACACCTCTCGACCAGTCGTTAACAAATTAACACGTCAAGTTACCATGTTAGCATTGACGAAAAGGGTTGTAACAATTTTTCATAAAAGGGCGATACAGAATTAACGCGATAAAGAATTAAAAGTTTATAATAAGTCTCAGGGACACTAACAAAAAATTAATGCGTTATCTGGACAACTAGTGATAGCACAACTTGGAAAGTTAGACAAGGAGTAATTATTTTTTGTTTAAGAGTGTATTGACAGGCGTTTATTTAAAAGATGGCCCAAAATATTGGTCAAATAAATCTCTCAATTGATATGAAAATAATGCTTTAACATTTAAATACGTATTAAAAATAATAGTAGTGAACAGCATAGCACAAAATTAATATAGCATATTACTATAGAATATAGATTGTATAGACTGTAAATGTATGTAGAGTTCGAAACTTCGGTATTACTAATTAATGAGAAATTAATGGTAGAACTAAGGGAGGGGATGGGCCGGAATTTGACTTTTTTATGCTGAAGTGTTTTTTCTGGCATGAAACGAAAGATTATTATTACGTCCCAACTCCTACTTCCTTCCTAAGGTCGATTATTTCCTTGAAAATCTGATAGAAATATACTCAAATCCTGTTACAAGAAAAATATTTTTAAACGATTGTAAACTCTGGCTTCCCCATGAAATGTTGTAAATCCCAAGTGTAACCATAGACGTCAACTTGAGACTTTAGGGGGAACATGGGCTCCAATAATTTTTCTATATATAAAATAATAAAAGATAGACTAGATAGGTATAATATACGTCTTATATTTTTCAGTAATTATAATCATAAGTACATATCTATTTCTGAACGTTGCCAGTCCTACTTGCGCTGATATATTTTCATATTACCCACTCCCCTTCTTTAGGTTGAATATTAATCAAGAAATTTTCACATTTTGTCTTTACAACCCTCATCCCAAAAAAAAGAAAAATCTTATTCAGTCGACACCGCTGTAATTTCATTTTACTAAATATGTGTTTTCTTCAAGTTGGACGTTTTCCAATTCTCCCAAAGTTTTTGCAAAAACACCGAACACCGCCAAACTAAGTCGATGAAAATTCTTTAATGTCACCTTAAATTGTAGGTAATAAGTTTATCGTCTTTCTCAGATAATTGTCGCTTTTCAAAAACGCGTGAAAATGGGTCCATCTTGTTATCAATTTGGCAAAAGAAACTAAAAGCCATTTCCCTGTTGATGGACTAGTTACTTGTTGTTTGATTGAAAATACGTTCCAGAAAATAATAAAAGCTGCAAATATAAGTAAACGTGCATGAAAACAAAATTTGATTTTTATTTTTCTTGAAACGAGGTTTTCAAATTTGGTCAACGTGACAAGCACTGATGAATTATGAGGCTTCGTTTTTTTTTTCATCAAAGATTTGGTATTATATACGAGAAGTAGGTAGGTATAGGTATCTCTCGGAATGCCAATACCTAAATTAGGATCACGCCAACTACTCGTAGCATTCTTGATTAATGATGGATTGATATGTGTAACGTATATTTTCGTCTATTTTTAGAAATGACGAACATATTCGTTCACACATTTTCGAATACCAAAAACGTAGATATTTATCAACAATTATCATCCTATAACTCTTTATAAAAAACCACTAGTTTACCCGTATTTGATTTTATGAATATAGATATACTTTCTGTATATTCATGACCTAATTGTACCTGTCCCTCGAGTACTCAACGAGTCAGCACAACCCTATAATAACAACACCCTACCTCACTTTACCTATCCGACACGTACGTTTTCATACCCTGAACGAGTATATAACCCCTCGATTCAGTGGAATAGAGACAGTACAGTTCGACAGTTCCTCAACAGCTACTTCTAAGTACCTGGAACCTCTCTTGTAGAAGTCTCTAGTGAACAGATAGTCTTGCTTGTTGAATTGTGATTGTATATGTATAAATATTAACATATATGTATGTACTGTGATGTACAAATTATTATTTTATTAAATGTGTAAACTCACTCATGTGTTTAAAATATTATTGAGTCTCTTATTAATGTTAAGGTCCACGATAGTCTGTGGATGATAAACTTGAAAGTATTTTAGAAGTATTACTGCTTTTACAGTACGTGATATTTCGTGTATGGTGTAATACCAAAAGTGGTTCTAATTAGGTACATTACCACTTCTTTTGGCCGTTACAATATGAACTTTTTTTGACTGCTGTTTCCTCTATCCTTGGTTTTTATGCCGTATTCGTCTGTATTTTCGGATTCATATCGTTATCGGATTCGGTCAGTAATCATTATTTAGCAAATGATCCAAACGAACGGTAAAAGTGTTATTCAGTTTGTTATGAGACAGACGGACCATGGAGGTTTCAGTCCAGCATGTTGACTCATTTTTTATAATTTTAAAGTTTTATATGAAACCAAATTATTCTTTTATTTCTTTGACTATACGTAGGTATAGCATTGAAACTGCAGAGAACGACGATTTCTGGTTAGACAAGCCGGCGCTAAGTAGGCAACCATTGCGTACCTCTTAACGTGCTTTACGCTATGTTTATATGGTCTACGCTATCCTTGTGAATTTAAGGAATGACTTTATCAATTAGTGAACTAACGCATAACGTCGAAAATACGCAGAAGATACTTCAGTGTTGCCTACTTTTATGCCGGCAGGTCTTGACATTAAAAAGCACAATGGTCTTACGGAGCTTTACTAGTCCAGTACTATACGTATAGTCAAAGGTTATTTCGAATTAAATGACAAATCGAAAGTTTTACGATTCTATAGGTACGTATGTTTCGAATTTAGCTGATCATTAGCTATTAATAATATTCAGTCAATCGTTGATCTTTGACGCTTTTTTAGTTTTGATTCAATTAATCCGTGAAAATAAATTGTTATATTCCGATGGAGAAGAGGGTGGGGACTGCAGCCCCCTCTAAGCGCTCTTATTTTTATTTTTTTTGGAGGATGAAGAATGTTAAGTATATTTTTTAGAGATGACATGAGAAAATTGATCAGAATCTTCGTAAAACTTTCTCCGGCTGCGTCAGTAGTTTTCTGATATTAGACTTATTTAAGTACCTATTCATTTATTTCAAGGCGAGAAAAAAACTGTTATCATTCATCCAACTAATGTTACAATTTTTCGGTAAAAAAAAAAAAAAAAAAAAAATGAAATCCCATAGATTGATTAACAAAATAAAATACTGCAAGTAAGCATGTTTTTTCTTCGAGGAGGTCTCAAAATTGAAAAAATCTATCATAGGGAAAACTGTCAAAATTCATTGATTAAATTCTGTACCCAATTCTTACGAGGAAGTCGCAAAATAACTTACCGTAAGATGTGATATTAATCAGTGTAGGTAACACATTAAGTGCATTCGCCTATCTGGAATACTTTTTTGTAACGAAAATATGAAAACGTTCGGGGTATACCACAGCCTCATTATTTTCCCGCATTATTTGCCAAAAATTTAGCAAAAAATAGATTCCATTGGTTCGCAGTTCACGAATCAACAAATAATTTCGCCATTTAATCGATTTTTCAACGAACTAATAATTTTATTTTTAGAATTTGACTGATTTCGCAAATTAACCGCGCCATGCTGAAATTTACCTACTATACTAATAGTTGGACTATTAACCAACCGTAAATTATAATTATAATACTAATCGTAATAAGAATCTCAAAACTGGCAAAAAGGGAAGAAAAATGAAGAATAAAAACTTGCAACTTTGCTTCAACTTTTATTGCTAAGAACCGTGCACACAAAATGTCGAAAAGACAAATTCGAGAACAAAATTATGTTGACACGAAAATGCTGGAATTACCTACAAAACTTTTCAACGGTATTTTTGTGAGAGAAAAAAAACGTCGTTCAACTTTATAGAGCGTTAAATGTTTGACAACAAACTTGGCTTTTTTCTTCTTTTAAAGTTTGACACACAACTCCCGCCCCCCCCCCAAAAAAAAAAAAAAAGTATATGCTAATTAAATTTGGCTATATGTAATTCAGTATTGTGAAACGTGACATGACGCAACAAAATTTGTATTTCAAATGTTCAAAATTGAATTTCTTTCGTCAATCTGGATTCACAAAACAACGACTATTTCCTTCGCACTTTTATTCAAAAATAATATTATATGCCAATATTAGCATTCGATAGGTCTTTTGCTCTCGATTTGTCTGTTACTTTTTTTTAAATTTTTTTTTACCATAATTATTCACAAGCTTGTCCAAAAAAGAATATCGACCATCTGCTTTGGAAGTTTATATATACCGAGTGGGTACCTATAGACACGAGCAAAAAAGCACGTACGTCTTTTGCTCTCATATAGTATAGTGACAATGAGCAAATCAACCGTGATAAATAAAATAAGCTGAATTTCAAGCCCTTCAAACTCGATATCAACTTATTACGAGGCTGTGAATGTGAATAGGCGTTGGAAAGAACGAAAATTTTATAGAGTAAGCTGATTTTCGCGAATGAAAACCTGCTAAAAAAAAATCGTAAAAAGCATTTCCAATGTGAATTTGGCTAGAAACTCGTGCATTTTCTAGTAAATTCAATTCCAACATTAAATTCGGTTCAACAGTTGCGGAAAAATCTAATTCCAAAAGGTCTAAATACTATTGTCATTCTGTTGGTATACGATTTTTATTTTATTTTTATGAAAAATTTATTATTTGGTACCGTCCCTGAAATTTTCATTCCTAAAATTTTCATACTTGTTCTTATCCCTATAACATTTCAACCAGAAAAATTTTATGAGTAGGTATTTAATTCGTTGTTGGTGGTAGCGATTAAAATGGTTTAAAATTTCGAAAAATAATAAACTTTAACGTTTGCAAGCCTGCCGTCATCGACAAAATTTTGTAGAATTAATGGAAATTCTGTCTTTAAACACTAATTTTTCATGAAGAAAATTGATAAATTACTCATTAAGAAAAAAATATTGATTTGACAAGAGAGTAGGTATGTATGTACCTCTCTTACGTTGAACAGTTTTTTTTTTTTTTTTTTGTTAATTTTTAGGAATTTCAATGCCATATTTAATTAAATGTCAAAAAATCATACTTTTATTAATAAACTATAATTTCTGATACTTTTTTCTTCGAGTATTGATTGAAATTTCCAATTTAGTTTTCAAATTTATAAGTCATAGGTGTTGCGGTAAACTGGTTTAATGTTGTGTGTCTCGGTAGAAAGTGAATTTTTCCTTATTTTTGGTTCTTTTATCGTTTCTTGCTGTGTTTACTGTAGGTGCTTACCAAGAAAAGAAAAATACCAAATTTTGAAAGCTACTTACGATTATATTTTGAATGAAAGTATATTATGCTCATCAAATTATATCCACCTCATTATGGTACAATATTATATAATACATTCGTAATGTAGAAAATTTTCCTTAGAAAATATTTTCTGTAATTAGGTATTGAAAATTTCGTCGAATTATGCCTCAAAAAGTTCACTCTCCCAACTCTTCCTTTCCATAACTGGCAGGTTGAATAAGAAGCAAATGCAAGGTTTTTGACTAACTACGAAAGAAGAGTGCATTTAAATTAAAATATTCTCCTCATAAAAATTATTGTCCGTTTAATTTTACATTTAAAAAGCGAATGTATATATATTACATATACATAAAGGTATAAGTAGCGGTGTTTCTTGAGAAGAATCTCGAACTTTAATAGTAGATAGTAGCCTATTCCTTAGATGAAACTTCTTAAAAAAAAAAAAAAAAAGTTTAATAAATGTGTGTCTTGTTCTCAGTTGTTAAAGATGTTCAGTATAGTTATTAGCAGCCCAACTTTAATGAGTTTACTTTAAAAATCGTTTTTATTCGATGCAGTCATTGTAGACCAGGCCTGGGCAACCAGTGGCCCGCGAGTCAGTTTGAAAAAAAAGAAGAAAACAATGTATTATGAAGACAAAAAATTAAAAATAAATTTAATAGCCCCGCCTACCAAACTGCGCGTAGGCGTATTTAGGAGAAAGCTAGGGGCTTAGCTCCCAAAATGGACGTTTAGCCTCCCATAGATTATGAGGAGCAAAGGTAAGTACCTAATATTTAGCAAGGGAACCCTGCAAAAACCTTAGTTTTCGTTGAGAGTGGCCCTGGTTTCACCACCATTTTGGAGGAGGAGGAGTCCAAAAACTTTTTTCAAGTCATTCTTACGTCAAACCTGTTCAGTGATTTTCTGCATATGAACTTTTTTCTTATTAGTACGACTTTGGGGAAAGGGAGAAGTAGATCTTTCAAAGACATAGTTGGGCAACGGATAAAACTTGATAGAAACTTAGTCCCCCCAGGCGTTACGACCAAAATCCACCTATATGAGACCACGAAAGATAAAATAAAATATAATTATGTACATGTTCGTAGCTACGAACAGAAACGTCATATTCGAAAGTTATAGAAATGAATTTGTTTCGTTGACTGCGAAAACATTTTAAAAATTCAAACCGGCCCGTGACTTAAAAAAGGTTGTCCAGCAAGCCTATTGTAGACCCATAATACTCACTATAAGGAACATAAAATTTCCTCGTCACTTTTATCCGATCCTTATTCCCTTTATAAGAACTAGACCAATATTTTCAGGGCGTCAGAGGTGGAGGGGGAAAGGGTACCAAAAGTACCAGGCATGGAATTTTTCAGGGGGCCCTGAAGAGCCATAATTATTTAGAAATAAATTGTTAATTTTTAAGTAAACGTTAAAAAAGGGCGTTAGAACCGATCCATGGTAAGGTTTTTCGGTGTCAAATTTCCGAAGATTAAAAAAAAGCACTAAAATATATACTTTGGAAAATTAGAACCCAAAGTGCAGCTAGAAAATTTATTTTACACGCTCCCCTCGCGGAATATTTTTTTATGAATTTATAACCCCTTTTCAAAGATAAATCCTGCAGCTGAAACTAAGAGAGCCTCTCAGTTTATTTCTTCTGGTTCTAAAACTTCTTTCTGAGGCCTTGAATATTTTGGATCTTTCGGAACAAATTTGGGAATCCTTGGGACCTTTGCAGTGCAAAACAAGCCAAAATTTTTTTTTTATTCATTGCGGCGAGTACGTTACATATTTATTTCTCATTTTTTATTTGTTTTGAAGTGTATTATCTACTATTAAGGTTTCGGGGGCTTCTCAGGAAATACTCAGTAAATATATACGTGTAGGTAATTTTTTTATTCAAACGATTATGTAATTATATTAGGTATATTATTTTGCAAATATGCAAAAACATTAATATTGCTAATCAATAATAAATAACTTCAAAATTAATTTTATTGTCTTTGTTGTTAATTTTGATCGTATAATTAGCTTGTTGAGCGATATTACTCAGCCGACTGCAAAAAAAAACAAAAAAAAAAAAACTAATGAAACCTTTTTCAGAGAAAATTAAATTTTACGTTTTCTACTTTAGGGCTGAGGCACTTTTCTCCATAGAATATAGCTTTAGTTAGTCATAGCAAAACAGAGAAAGGAAAATAAATCGTAATTTTCTCCACACTTAGCTCTATGTTGTGTAAAACCGTACAAGAATTAGACTCTAAGGTATAATTAGGGAAGAGGTCACCAATAATAACAGCAATTTTTATTTCTACCGCATTTTTCTAGTTTTATAACTCATTTTTATGGCTATTATTATTTCTGGACTAATTAATAACGGTTTTTAAAGGCGTACAAAAATCGTATGTTCTCTTAAACACGAATCTAAAACAAAATGTGGATGGAGATACTCTTAAAAGTTCTAAAATATTTTTTTCTAAATAATTAACAAACGGTAGATAGGTAAGTATGTTGAAATTCCATGCGTTTTATAAATCGAATTTGCGTGAAGCATTTTGTTTCAATTTCGTGGTTTTATCTCACTCAAATATGCGAACGACCCGTTATTTTGTTCAAATGAAATTCCGACGACGTAATATAAATATTATAGAATCTGCTTTTAAGACAATATAATTTATTTATTATCTCGAAAAAGAGATTGGTAACTTCTATGTAAAATTATACATACTTTTATGTGCCTATAGTGCCTCTGTCGTTAAATTTTCTGTGATTTTAGGTACCTACATCGGTATAAAATGATTCTGTTTCATTGGCTGGCTAAGAAATTCTTTTTTTTATTTTTTTTAATACAGTTCCAGCACTTCCGTTAAAGGATTAAAAGGTTATTTTAACGCTTCGCTTGATAGTCGAAGCCTACGGTTATTTCGAAAGCTGAATTTTCGCTTGAGGATTAATGGGGCTAAAGTTGTTGGGAAACGAATAACTTTTGAAAGATATACAATTTTGTTAGTTTTAGCAACGCCAGGTTGAGGAATTACATCATGGACGCTCGACGGATAAAAGAACGGAGCAATTAGTGTGAAAAGTTGTGCCATTAATTCATTTATTTGAGAGAAAAGAAAAGAGGAAAAAAAAAAAAAAACCCAAGGAACAAATTCACTTTTAATTTTTTTTTTTTTTCGTTATCCTAATAAAAAAAAAATATTGTTAATATTTTTCTGAATTTTATGTCTGCGCGCTATACGTTTTTGCTTATAGTCGAGGAAGAAATAATTTTTAAAATTCCGAAATGAAATTCCGAGTACCTTTTGATTTATGTGAGAAGTTTTAAGAATAATTTCTATTTATCCGAGAATCGAAAACAAAAACTTCGCACAAGGTGTACTCTCAATAATTAAAATTTCATTGCTGATTACTATGTTCCAAACTTTTTCATGAAAATTTTTAGTGAAAATTTGGGAAAGTTATTACGTACATTCCACGTAATTTTTATTATTTCGCATTCTACATGATTTGTCTAAATTTTTCACATTAAAAAAAAAAAATAATTTTTCATCATCGAAAAAACATATTTAATTAGGTTAGCTCGCTGATGGGGTGACAATCTCTGATAACAAAAAACTGACAAAACATTTTTTGAACCAAAAAAAAGGAGTAGAAAAAAGAATTGAAAAAAAACTTCTACTCTCTCTTTTTCATCGTTTGGTGACTACAGGTTGGTGAGGTGGATTTGATTCTTTCTGTTTCACTCTGTTACATTTTTATTTCATCAGCTTCATTTGGGTCTACAAAAAAGAGGTTAAAACTACTATCAAAGACATCAATAAGTGGAAATAGCTCATATATTATTTTATTACTCTGAAAGATTTGGTTTTCAAGATTAACTGTTTATGGGTAGAAGTAATTTGAAAAAATCTTCAATTATTGCTAAGAAGAGTAGATAATTCAAGATGAAACAAATAAGCTGTGTGGAAATCAGGCTTGGTGTTATTTTACTGGCTAGCAATCATTTAATAACTGGCTACATTTTTTATAACTTTTCAGTACAATTTGTGGGAACTGCCATATCTTGCTGTATACAAAATACATTCGCCAGTTATAGTTAGCAGTGAGATGGGTGTGTGGTTAAGTTCACTACTTATAGCTGACAAATATGTTGGTCCCAGGTTCGATTCTCTGAACTGACAAAACCTACAACTGGTGACCCTTGACTTGTGCTGGACATCCATATGCCCTAGCACTGCATGGTGGAACTCATTACTCTCCTTTCTAACTTGAGTTGTCAATAGATGGCATCCTGTATAGTGGAAATAAAGCTCATATAGGTAGTTTGAAACTGTGTCTACAGGTATAAGAGGACAGCAACGGTTATAATGATCACTGGCGTGGCCACGACAATTTAACAAAAATGTAAGGGGAAAACAAAAAATGATCATAATAAGTAGGTACCTGGTAAAAGGTGCTAGAAAAATGCAGTTTTTCCGTTACTTTGTTTAACGTTTGGGTGCGAAAGCCGCAGGCCACATGATCGTTTTTATAGAATACATAATATATTATTATAACTTACACACGTACGTAGATACCTATGTATGTTCCCTGCAGCCTTATGCATAAAAATGGCAAATAGCCGTTATCTGCCAACCAGCAAAGTGATCAAACGTCAAATAGAGGGAGGGGGCACAGTGCTCAGGTTATATATACTGTGCCAACGGCTAATGCACTACCTGCAAAACCCATGAGGAATAATGTCGACCGGAGTCTGGATATCGAGTGAACCTATTTATAAAAATTCACCGTACGTGCCAAGTTTGTTTGTGTGCGTGCAGACTGATGAACTAACCTTTTTTTTTTTTTTTTTTTTTTTTTGCGCGTACGTTTTTGTTAGCGATAAAATGCACTTTAAATTATTGGAAAACGACTTCAGTCAAAGATGTTGAACTGAAGAGCTTATAGCGAAAAATATCGCCTTAAGCGAACCAGTTTCTATATTATATTTTCGCGAACCATCTCACCCGGTATACCTACCTATAATATATAGGACATGGAAAGAGCAAAAAAAAAGAAGAAGAAAATAGTTTGAAATACGCTAAATAGCAGGTTGCGCCCATGTAATGTGGGAAATGGTCGAACGGAAATGCGAGAGCATGTGTATAGGTATAGGCACAACCATAAATGCAACGCGTTGTCGAATCTGTAGTCATTAAATTAAGAAGGCGTAGTAGAAGACGACGAAAGTGTGGAGGAAAAAAGTAAATTAGATACCTTCTGGGCGTTGATCGAATGACTTTGTAGCCGTACGTGCGCCTATACATATACATAATACACGTCATTTGTGTGGATAATATCGGTTTCGGGAACGCGCGGTCGAATGTAGGTTAATTTTCGTAATGGAGAATCATCGAGATGACCACCTGCGTGTTCGACGAGTGGATAAATTGGTAGAATGAAAAAATATTGAAAAAATTTAATTCGATTAATTTGCGAAGAAGTTAGGCTGACGTGCGCATAATATAGAAAATAATACAAAACGAAGGCCGTCCAAAAAAAAAAAAAAAAAATGGAGCAGATTTCCTTTTTTTTTCTTTTTTTTTTTTTTTTTCGTGTAAAAGCTGCAACAAGATGCTGTAAAAGGTGGACTCTTTTAATATGGTTGAAAATTTGTTAGAACTTTCTTATTTAGGTTTTGTTGCCGAATGAATGAGTTTGAATCACACTTTACGTGACCTATAGATTCGAAAAACTGGTTCTGGTTGGTTGTGACATTTTCTTCGCGAATTTTTCCACTTGCGAACGGAAATGTTGAAGATTTCGGTGAGCTGTGGTATTCGTCTGAATCATTAACGTGGCCAGTAGCGGCCTATAGATTTCTGTACCCACAATTACCTTGGAACCACGAAAATGAGTCCAAAATAGAGGTTGAGAAATTTCGGTTACAAACTTGCGAAATTCAACCGAGAGAATTTACGAAGGCTGTCGAAAACAAGGCAATGTCGTGTGACGTCACAACTGACAGCATATAATATTTCACTGGGTGGCTAAGACGCACGAAAAGCATCGTGAGTATTCGAATTTTCGGTCGTAATTATCGTAAAACAAGTGATAGCCACTTATTCGATGTAAATGAAATTTTAAAAGAGGCTTCACCAAATAAAAAAAGCTAAAGATCGAGCAATTTTAACCCTTAGAAGCCGAAATATTTGAAGAAGAACATGAAATCGTGCGTCAAATAGGTATTCTTGAGTCTTATATATTAGTTGTCTGCAGGGTTACTTACACTGATAACATCAAATTAAATTATTTTCTCAGCTTCTAAGAACTCAAATTTCTTGTTCTTTGGCATATTGTATTCATTAAAGTTTCCTTTATAATTTCATTTATGTCGAAAAAGTAGCTATCTCTTGTTGTTAGACATTAGGATCAAAAATTACTGTATTTCCATGCTTTTCAAAGCTTTTCATGAGAATTTATACACTTAGTGAGATTACTGACGAGATTGCGACGTAAACGACATTACCTTTTGTGGGTGTGTGTATAAGTGTACACGACACCACACAAATACCAAATCTGGTCGGTTGCGTGTAATACGTCGATGTATGTGTGCGGGCCGAGCCCAGTAAATAATTAAGCTACACAGACGAAATGTACAGCCGTGAGCACAAAAAGGTAGTTCGTGGGTTTTACCCCACTGGCCCGCTAGGTGGTCGACGAGTGTGTAGTACACACTCGTTCGTCATCGACCACCCGTCGCCACACCTTTTATTATAATACAACTTATATTGTCAAAACTGAAAACGTAATTTCGAGGTTTGAAAAATTTCTAACTTAAAGCGATCAGAAAAATTTCACGTTTTGGTTCTTACAAGACGTACGCCGTCAACCACACTGAAACATCAACAAAACTGAATATTTATGATCTACTTGCAATATTACTGGAAAACTCTATCAGTAAATATACTTTCATAACTGTTGTTCAAAATTTAAACGCTAGAAGTCACTAGATTTCCAGATGGGGATGCTACAGCAACCTCCTAAATTTTCTTAAAATATACTAATTTAATAGTGTAATCTGTTTTTTTGGTAAGTGGTAGGACAATTATAGCCTAATAAATTCATACTTATCCAAAAAGTTTGAATGTCTCGTAACTTTTTCCTGGCCACGCCACTGCATTGAGCTTCTTCAATAATAAAGATACCTAGGCCATTAATTTTTGTAATGAATAATCGTTATCCTATGGTAGTATTAGTATGCATTTTTAGGTCCAAAAAATATTTCTTTGACCAGCCTTACGAATCATCGAATGCATGTGTAGGCCTGAAATTTCATTTTTTTTTTTCAGATTCTGTCAAAATTTTGAAATTTTGAGACATCTAAGGTGGAATTTGACGATTTTTATGGATTGAGGACGCTATAAGCCCCCGCGATAGAAAATTAATAAAAATTTTTACTTAATAAAAGCCCAGCCAAAAATCACCGTTGCACGGGCTCACGGCTTTCAACTCTCGAGCTTCAAAAGTTTTCACTAAAAATCTTGCTCAGAATCCAATAGGTTTTCAAATGATGTTGCTGAATTCTTTTTTTTTTTTTTTTTTTTTGACATTTACTCTTCCGTAGTTCTTACAATTTCAGCAACTGCGGTCGTACCTACGGAGCTGCGTATTTGTAAAGTAATTATTATGCATTTTCATCTTATCTTCGTCACTTTTATCAGTTGTTCGAATTTCACGATTCTATTACAAAAATTATCGATATACAGCCGCGTGTCATTGTTACATCCTGTCGTAGTTTCGCATTTGCATGTTTTTTCTTCTATCAGTATCCGCCTGTAAATATAACTGTGTGAGAATGGCCATTTGATTCATGCGGCATGTCTTTTTCCGTTGATTTTTGATGACAACTTCATTAGGTCAGTATTTTAAATAAATTACAGAGGAAACAATAATCGCCCAATCAAGGATAGGCTACCTACGTCATTAGCTAATTAACGAAACGAGTAAAAGAGCACAATCACTTAGTTTCATTGTAATTGCGAAAAGTACCATTGCCATCATCGATCTTTATTGCGATTATAATGTAAAAGTGGATCGTACGTGAAATCTGTAAGAATTGACGAATATAATTGCGCTGCTTCATGAAGAGAAACCGAGCCAAGAAAGTGAAACAGGCTATAGCCGAGCATTATTCTTGCGGGTCGATAAAAATCAGTCGTAGTTTTGTGCGATTTTTAACGAGATATTTATTTATTTATATACCTACTTTGTTTGCGTATACCTACAACAACCGCGTTATTAAAAAAAAAAAAAAAAAAAAAAAATACTAATCCACTTATCTATCCGAACTCTTTGTACAGCTTTTAATTTCTCAGTTTCTTTTGTCTCGACAATATTTCGTGCTCAATGTGTAGAGAGATATACCTATCTACGCAGCCTTTTTTTAACCCAAACACTTTTTCTTTCCTTCGACAATACGTTTAGGTTTAGAACCTGTAAACTTGGTGTTCTTACGGTATTGAAAATCTGACGGTTCTGCATAAAATATCCGTTTTTTTTTTTTTTTGGTTTTTTTTTTTCAGTTTTCACTTATACGTATTTTGCACGACATAGCGCGTGAAATTTTTGTGATTTCTTAACTTTTTTGAAAATCATTATTTTATAATATAACTTTGCCTTTAATGTGTCGAATGAAATCGAGTAAAAATAAATAATAATAATATGTTCTTCCTTAACAATGAAAACAGTCCGTTGATTTATGATGTTTTCAAGAATGGACGATAAAACTTCAAGGAGAAACATTGTAGACTAAACGTTGGTGTAGCGTACGTACAAGTTGTATGAGTTGCATAACGCATATTAAACTGAAACGTCATCTTCCACGTATAAGAGAAAATTATGTTTGATTTTCTCTCTATACAACCCTCAAACATCGCTATTTGCAAAACGTACTGGTTTTCGCTCAAAATTTTTTACTATGAAGATGTAATCTGTTTTTCGAGAAATTAAATTGAATAGCCAAACGAGGCCGTGAGCAAACGATAAAAAGACTGCGACAAAAAAGTTTAGCCTGAAAAATGAGAAAAATGTGTTCGTATTTTCGAAAGAATGCTATCCTCTTACGAAATGCTGAGAAATGATTCATTTCATAATTTTTGTAGCTATTCGATGTATAGGAGGGGGGAATCAAAAATCTCTTAAAAAAGTAAATTATAGATCTCCATGTAAATGCGTCACAGTATGAAAAATACTTACCAATAAGAATACCGCTCGGAGAAATCCATTCATTGTGCACCTAATAATTATGCGACTGGAAGTAGAAACATCGGTTTCCAATAATTTCAAGTTATGAGAAAATTGAAGCTGATCAGCGGGTATAAGCGTTTGAAAAAAAATTTTTTTCTCAATTCTTCTATTATTTTTTTCAATTTCTTATCATCCTATTTGGCTGATTTTGGTTCCAGTTTATGCCTTACTTACGATTTTCGGTACCTATTGTTTATTAAAACAGAAATTAATTTAACGTAAGTTACGTTCTAAAAATTAATTAAGAAAAAGCCAGGAAGCTTCGTACTGAGATTGAATGGATGAAATTGAATATTTCTCTTCCATAACTCTATTACAAATCTTCAATTGAGCATTCATTCAGTATAACCTGTATCACAGTTGTAAATAACAACAGGTTATTTTCTTATTTGCTCTTGTTGACCCATTGCCTATCTGGGAATCTCTTACAAGGCGCTGAAATAAGTAAAGGATTTGGATTATTAAGGCCCATATATTTTTGGATTTTAGTATGGTGAAATTTTCTTTCAATGTTAGAGCACTTTAAAAAAAATATTTTAGTAAATTCAAAACTTATCTTTTATGGTTCCATAATTTTTTTTTGTTTTTTTAATTTAAACTTTTGTAATATAACTATAGTTTTTAATACTGAATTAGGAGATTCACATAAGTTGTCTGAAAAAAACTTTCTTACGTTACAAGGAGTCTGCATTGTGTTAGGATTTGGGTCTACATCCGAGTGTAGCAGGTCTAAATCTTATACCAGTGCCTCATTTTTTAAACCAAAAATCATCGTCTCCAGATAGGCGTATGACGACAAAAATTGAAATGTGGTTTTTTATTTATACACACATGTATAAGTGATTGCATATCCGTAAGTTGCTAGGCAAAATCACAGAAACACGTAAAATCAATTGGGTACTTCTCCTTTCGCCTATTGAGTTAAGATATGGATTACAATTTTTGTTTGATGATAGGACCAAGAAAGCAGTTTTTCAAGAAATTTTTTTATCTTTCAAACTTTCATAATTTCTTTAATTTTAAGGATAGGTCATGATTATGTGGAGTAGAAGTTTTTTGCTTCTCTCGACGAGTTGTTAGAAATTCTGGGCAATTCAAAAAAATTTTTAATAATATAAATTTTTCGCAACTTCTTTAATTTTGAATATAGATAATTTGTTGTCGTAACATTTTTATATTTTCTCAATATGTACTATCCACTGGCGCTGTCTGGCGGACTACTCAAAGAACACCTTGTATACCTATGTATGTATACCTATGTATGTATACAGTATAATTATTTATCTCCTAAAATTTGTGTTCACTGTTACGAGAAAACAGAGAAAGGGATAGAGCTGAAATTTTCATGAAAAATTGTCATCATAATATAGAACCAGATCTGATAGGAGTTTGTTGCCTGTTGGGTCAGTAATTTCCAAAAAAAACTAAGGAACAAAAAATTCCCAGAAAAATGGTCTTTCTAAAATTTTAATGTAACTACAAAAGGGATATGGCTGAAATTTTCACGAAATATCGTTTTTGCGTATGAATTGCAAGTCTGACAAGGCTTTTGTACTTATTAGTTCAGTGGTTTCTGAGAAAAGTGAGAAAAAAAAATTCCTGAAAACGTGGTTATTTCAGAATTTTGAAGAAACTAAAGAAGGGGTGTGACTAAAATTTTTGCGAAATGTAATTCTTATACCGGACCAAGTCTGATAGGAGTTTAGTGTTTATTGATCCAGTAGTTTCTAAGAAAAATAAATAACAAAAAACAACTGCTGGAAAAAATCGTGTCGCTTCTGTTGGTTGAAGTGTCTTTTTCATAATTACGCCGCAAAGGGTTACGAGTCTCTTTCATGAATAGCATTAATTTAGGTTATAAGTGGGTTATTTTTGATGTGCAAACATCTTAGTGCTTGGTCTTCGGTAGGGGCTAAATGAGAATTACAATCATCAGATTCGCGTTACTGCAATTATTACAAATATAACTTTCATTTGTGTGTGTGCGCACAGTGTTGCACATGCACACAATCACAATCCTTCATGAGTATAGCCCCTGCAGAACTCACGTCTGTTTTTTTTTGTTTTTTTTTTTGAACTGTAGATAAAAATTAAGAAACTGGTTTTTCCAGCTAAGTATTGCTGCGCTAGTTAATCGTGTTGTTTCTTATCATCACCCCCTTGTTAATCATGTTTTCAATGTGAAACTTTTTTTCTTGTTTTTGTTGTGTAAACATCTTATCGCCCAGTCTGCGCTCTGGTAGGTTCTAAAACAAGAACTTAGATTGTAACTCGTACACCTTAAAAGTTACAATATTGTAACTGTTGGCATGTAGGAGTGTGGTTGTTTGAGTGCGCGTTGCACGCACACACACAACCACACCATTATGTTTATACATCAATCCTTCATGAATACCCGTTTGGACTTGCGTCTTTTATTTTTTTCGCGTCACCAGAAACAATATTTACCGTGAACTTACGACGTATCTTAATAATAATATTATAGGATTACACCATATTCTGATTTTATACGTTTTTGTTTTACAGGTTCAAATGCTCAATAACGGCACTGCAATATCGTTCCACAAACACGTCTGCCCCGATTGCCATAACATTCCCAAACACAAAGAGTGGGTAAAAGCTCCGGTTAAGCCCGGTCTACACGTGTTCCACATTGCCAAACGAAAAGGACGTTGGGAGCCCATATTTATCGGTACGAATCGAGATCCGTATTACGACGAAAGACTGAGCTGGGAAGGAAAAAGTGACAAAATGACGCAGGTAAGAAAGGCGTGCAGGTAAAATAATTAATTTTTATGTTCGACGTTATCAAAAGCTTTTCGCTTTTTCTTTTCTCTCTCCTTTTCGTACCACTTTTAATTTCAGCTTATCTCATTTTTGGCTTTTTTTTTTTTTTTTTTTTTTTTTTTTAATAGAATAAAATTCATCAAAACCTCTTCCGAAATACAGGTACCTAGATAGTGTGTGCGTGCGTGCGTGTGGGCGTGTGTGCACGGAGTGGAAATAAAGAAAAAGAAAAAGAAAGGAATCCGAACGAACGTTATTCGATCAACCTGAAAAAGTTAAAGTTCGTTTTCAAGTCTTAGGCCACGAATAGAATAGGTGGGAATGGAGCGTCGAATGAATGATATAGGAAATAAGAAATACGTCGTGCAAACAAAATTACATTACATCGGTAGTGCACTTCATTTCCTCTCTGGTGAAAAGTCTCTGAAAATACGACTGGATGAGGACTTTGTAAAAAGGAAATTTACTTTTCCATGGTGCTCATTCTTTTTCGTTTCAATGATGAAATTATTTACTCGCACATAGGTAATATCATTTTTCGCTCGCAATAACCCGAAATTTTCGTAATTCAATTAAATTCCAATTCTGTAGGAAAACCCAAGTAAATGTTGTCATTTTCATTTGCAGTAATTGAAAAAAACTATATATATATATATTTTTTTTTTAATCCGTTATGTTCAGTTTCAAAATACATAGCCGGCACCCTCTCCCAAAATAATAACACTACCTACTTCTCATTTTTAAATCATGAAATTTTTCGTAATACCATCGATACAACTTTTGTAATGGGTTTTTATTGCTCAACTTCTACAGGAGGTGAGAGGACTAAGAGACGAAGGAGGGAAAAGAAATAGGTTTTTTTTTTTTTTTTAACGATCTTGCTAAGTCGTCCTGACGATCGTCGTTTATTATTTTACTGCTATTCAAATAATTGGCTACCCGAATACATCACATTTATGGTATTGGTTCAGAGATTAGTGACTAATCAGTTATTAATTTCTGCTGGAAGGAGGTAACACATTCGAAAATTTTCTCAGCTGACCTTTTAGAAAGTCGAAAGAATGACGTTGTTGGGAAAAGAGGAAAACAAAAGTTCGTTACTTTTTTCTTTTTTCAACATTTTTTAACAGGTACCTGGCTACTTAGATATAGGTCTATAGGTAAGCTATATATTTTCGTCGAAATTTTTGCTGTTTCCATTTGGTTAATTGGCCCTTTTTTTGAGTGTAATATCTAGAAGCATCATGTTCTCTATGCAAATGTAGTTTCAGTATGAATGAAAATACTAATGAAGGAAGGTGTGAAACAGAAATGAAATAGAGGTAAGACAGAAGTGAGACCAAATGATGGATGGTTTTTTTCAAGAGAATAGATAGGACATTGTATTCTCAGTCTCTTTTTTTTTTTATCAAATGTAATCATATTCTCGAATAATACTTTTTTAAATTTAATAGAAATATTAGCTAATTCGTTATGAAAGTATATTTCACTTCTTCGGATCCTGTATTGATTTGTACCTACCTAGACTGCTAATCTTGATATTTTTTTTTCTACAGGGTTACGCATTGTGTGTGTTGGATTACGAATTTCAAATACTAGACAACGCATTCTTAGTCCATAAACCCGGCATCAAAAAATTTCATCAAGATCGTTCGCGTGCCATAATCTCTTCTAAAACACAGTCGATAATTAAACATTACAGTTATCCAGAACTAAAAATATTTTACGGTACGCGTAAAGGTTGTATCGTCTGACATCAGTGCAATTGTGGAAGAAAAATGCGAAAACATTTTAATTACTTCCTTTAATGAGACTGGTAAGTGAACTGAGTAGATCTATCCTATTTTTTCATTTTGCTCTTAATTATTATTATTTTATATAATCGCCATACTGGTAGCATAAAAACCTAAAAAGTGTAACATATCAAACCATAGAATTGACTTTTTATTCTTCACAACCGACTTGTTTGGGGATGACTACATAGGTACCTCTTATACTACTCACCATTGATTCGAAAGAACTGTCAATAAGACTCATTATGAATTGCGTGTCAAGTTATTAAAAAAAAAATTTCAACGTGACAGACTTAACTCCGATGATACTACATGTATTAATAAGTTACTAATAAGTTAACTCTTAATAAGTGAAAAGTAACAGCAGCAAGCCTACTTTCCTTCCAGCTGTTCTGTAGATCCAGATAATAATCTTCTTTTCTGAACTAACTTTTAACACCCACCAGTAGTTAACCAGTAAAGGATAAGAACTTTGGTTTAGTATTTTAAATGATTGTCTCAAAGTTTGATCGATATAGCAGTTTTGTAGGTCTAGTAGTATTATTTTGATGGGTAAACATCTTAGCGCTTGGTCTACAGTAGGGGTTAAATGAGAATTACGATTGTCAGATTCGTGTAACTGTAACTCTTACCATTGTAACTCTCATTTGTGTGTGTTACATGATGTGTATGTGTGCATCGCATATGCACACAACCACACTATTTTATGTTTACCCATCAATCCTTCATGGGTACAACCAGTGTAGCCCCAGCAGTACTCACATCTTTTTGAAGTGTGAACATCCTCGCGATTGGTGTCTACAGTAGGGGCTAAATGAGAATTATAATCGTTAGATTTGCGTAACTGTAACTCTTACAATCGTAAATCTCATTTGTGTGTGTTACATGATGTGTATGTGTGCGTTGCGCATGCACACAACCACACTATTTTATGTTTATACATCAATCCTTCATAAGTATGCCCCATTGGAACTCACACTTTTTTTTTTCCATATAACTGATGATCATCGATAATCTTTGAATATCAGAAATATCGATAGTACATTACAATATTAACGATAATTATCGATATTTCTGCAACTGTTACAGGTACTACAAAAACAAAATTGAAAAAATTTCTTGAAGGCTTAATTGAGTTTTTTGTTTTTTTTTCTTTATTATATAGTGTCTTACGTCTCCCCAAGCATTATCCTTGGGCTCTCCTCGGGGGCACACCCCCCATTTTAGGAACCATTGTACTAAAACAACAAATTATCAAGTCATGAAAACTTTAAATATCTGGATCAGCAAACGAACAATTTACACAGCTTGATAGAGCTTAGCATGACTTAGCATGGCTTAGTAAATACTTATATATTATTGAGGGTTAGCAGTATTCCTGAAAAATTAAGATTCTAATCCTTTTTTGCTGCTCAAAATGATTCGTGATGGTGATTCGAATCATTTTCGAAACACTAATGTAATTAATTATGATGAGTTGAATAACTTTTGGGGGATTTTGCCCGTTCTTCAATCAGAAAACACCAAAAGTAAAGCCTTTTTTGGCTTCGTTTTTGACTGATGTGTGTTCTTAGTGGTGATTCGTAATTCGAGATTCTATTCACTTGGCTGTGAATGATTTTTGGTTCTTGATAAGAATCATTTTTGGAATTTGTCCCACTTTTGAGCAGATCACGTCGTTGCGAATTTATTCGCAAAATCGTGCATATTGTTTTTTTTCAATAGCACTTAAACAAAAAAATAAAATGTTACCGACATTAACTTTACGATGGTACCTACAAGTTTTGCTGGGGACGAGATCATCGTTTTCATTTCGTATCATCAAATATTTAAGTTGGTTTCCAGAAAAAAAAAAAAAAAAAAAAAAATCTTTTCTAACCCAGCTTTCTGCGCCAAAATTTTGAAATTTTCATTTCTTAAGAAATTGTTGTTCTTCTAAGTAGAACTTACGGCGCTGAAACTTTGAAACGTACGATTAACACGATAAGAAAAAGACGTTTTTGTCACTGTTAGCTTGACTACTCCTGATCCATTGCAGCGATATGTAGACTATCTTGAAAAGTTTAAAAAATTGAGCTCCACTTGCTCTCTGTCTTCTTACAAGTCACCTAACTCGTGAACTATAGTAAATAAATATTCTCACGAACCTGATTTGGTAGCAGGGCCTGTCTACAGAAGTAGCTGACTATATAGGTACCTAAGTTATACCAGCTCGAAAACTAGCCAGGTATGAACAAACGTTCAGTTTATAGAACGAACCTGAAAAAAATTGAAACTGGGAAGTGTTGTATAATGATTATATTAACCCATACCGATATCGATTACCCATAGATTTTGACTCTAGAAATAGGTATTTCATCTTATATTTTCGTGTAGGGTAATATTATGCAGATAATAAAAGATTGGGGTACGTTTGCCGAAAATGAAATAAATACCAATTCGGCGTATTTTAGGCTCAAATGCATTCTGCAGGAAAAAGGGTTTCCAAAACAAAACATCCTAATTAAACGATATTTTGTAAAATAATGAAAATAATTATTAAACACGAATGGTACACTCGTGTATTTTATACTTATGCTATCGCTTTGTTAGCTCGAGGTATTTCGTTTCCTAAATTAAGGTTGTAATTTATTAGACCTACGTAGATATGGCTAATTAAAAATAAATTTCCTTTACACTTTGGATCGTCGAATACCAACCCACACATGCCGATAATAATGGTATAGCTTCTGAAAAGGATGGCTACTCGAGTCCCGAATGTTCACCACTCGGACGCTTGGAAGACACCAACTCTCCCAAAATGGAGCAAACGATGCGGTTTTCCATTTCGTTTTTCTCGTCAAATTGCTCGATAGGTACTCTGCCGACGTTAATTTCGTTTTGGGTCTGTCAAAACCTATGGTTGGCCGCATAGGTAATTATTTACCATATTAGGATGGTAAAAGACTATTTCAAATTTTCCCCTATTTAGTGAGCTTTACCAAAAAGATATCTAGGTGCTCGCAGAATCCGTTGCCAAAAATTCGAAAAAGAGTGTCGCATATTTAGAGATTAGATGATTGTCTCTTTGATGTTAAAAACGTGAAGACAGGGAGACAGCCTCAAGCCTCCCATTCTAAGAATTTCGTTTATCTTCCTTTTCGATGTCTGATTTCTCCCTTCTCACCTAATTACCACTTTAAAACTTTTTTAAGAGTATATGGAGGAGAGGGGTCTTACGAGAGCTTCGACTGCCTAAAAACTTCTTCTGCTTTTACACTTTTTGGAAAGGAAAAGACAATTTTGAATTACTAGAACTTACTTTTTATTGGAAAGAATCTGATCATTATGGGCTGCTGCATTTTGCGACAATAATAAAAGAAATAATTTTTCAATTCGATAATTACCTATGAAAATATAGCAAATATTGAAATAATTAATTTGATAAAAATATAAAACGTTTGACCGAAAATTAATGGGATTTTTTTTTTTTTTTTGGTTTTGGTAATGAATTTTTTGGAAGATTTCCTAAAAACTCTTATTTTTCTCATTCACTGTATGAACCAAAAATAAATATGAGTCTACTCCTTTAAGTCATGAAATTCGGATTTTCGAATGAATACACATACTTACCAAATGTTTAATTATATTGGTTCACAAACTGTGGAGAAGATGATTCCATTTTTCATTTGAACCCCTTTTTAATAAACTCGTAAAAAACGCACTATATTTAATTTTTATATTAGGTACTTATCAAAATTATTATTCTTGTCAGATTGGTTACCTGTTTTTGACACCATCTGGTTAAACATTATTAGTTTATTAAAATTAAAAATTATTTTTGCGCAAGCTCCGCCAGAAAACCAAGTTTGCCATTTTTTTATTTTCAATATCAAAAAAATGAGAGAAATATTCTTCAAATCATGAAACAAATGAAAATACCTTCAATTCTTCATTCTGTTTTTGCCGAACACAAAACAACCCTTTCAGTAAATTTTTAGGTAGAATATGCTATTAAACCGCAGAAAAGAATCAGCATGATTTCATGCTTCCTTAAAAAACCTAATTTTAGAGTATTAATAGAATTTATGACTGTTAAGTGCAAATAATAAACGAACAGCATTAGATACTTGCAACTGTGTATTCATGAACATAACTAAGTCGATATAAAGGTAACAAACAAAACTGAAACGAATAGGCGTCTTATCTCAAAATAGACAAACTCGGACATGACATATACGATCAATATACAATAATGAGGTACATTAAGGTGAATCGCATTCAACATACTCCCCCACCTTGAGACATAGGTGTGTCAGAAAGTAAAGGAACTAGTTTAATAATAGGACGACGCAAAATCTTAGAACCTAATTGTATATCAGCTACTCTAGCAATATCGTCTTTACCATAAAAAAGCTTATTAATACGAGCAAGAGGCCAGCTGCAGGGTGACATAGACTCATCTTTCACCAAAACTAACTCACCAACAACAGGCACTCTATTTTCCTGGACACTAAGAGTAGATTTTGGAAGAGCAACCAAATACTCATTATGCCAAACTGACCAAAACCAATCCAACATACCTTGTACAAGTTTGTATCTGACTAGCTGACTAGCATTTACTACTTCACCAGGTAATTCAGGCGCAACCATTAAAGAACGACCAATACATAAATGACTCTGAGTAATAAAACAATTAACAATAGAATCAGAAGAACAAAGAGGGCGAGAATTAAGAACGGCATCAATTTGAGTGACAAGAGTGAACAATTCGATAAACGATAAAATCTGACTCCCCACCACCTTTTGGAAGTGGGACTTGAACAATTTAACAGCGACTTCCCACAGCCCCCCAAAAGTTTGGAGCTCTTTGAGGAATAAAATGCCAACAAAAACCTTGACTCACAGCATACTTCTCAATCTCATCTCGAGCACTCAAAACCAACTCAAAGGCTGCTCTTAACTCACGATCCGCAACTACAAAATTTGTTCCGTGGTCACTATATACATTAGAACACATACCTCGCCTCGCCACAAATCTAGAAAAAGCATCCAAAAAACACTTAGTAGAAAGGTCTTCAACAACTTCCAAGTGGCAAGCTCTCATGACCATACAAACAAATACAAACACATAAGATTTAAAAATCACCTTTCCACGATTGCCACTGGGACAGTACGAGTAGAAAATGGACCATCAAAATAAATCCCCACTTCAACAAACGCAGGTGAAGCATTCACCCTAACAGCTGGTAACTGACCGATAGGTATCTTAAATTCTAAATTAGGAATAAAACGGCGACAAATTACACATTTATAAATAGAGGAACGAATTAAACGGTTTAGGCTACATAAAACAAAATATTCAAAATTGATAAAATTCCTTAAAAATAAACAGTTGGCATGAAAAATTTTTACATGTAAATGTTCAATCAAAAGAGTTAAGTATCTGCATTTTGGCAAAATAGTAGGGTACTTGACCCTTTCAGAAAGTTTAGCGTTAGACATCCGGCTGCGAAGACGAATCAAACCATCAGCATCAACAAAATAATCAATTTTCTCCAGCTTTTTAATATCGATTAACCTTTGTGAAAGTTTAATAGCAAAAATACACACAAAATTATATTCATTTACAGTTAAGTTATTAAAAGTTCGACTACATTTTTCAAGGGCAGAGTTCTCAATAAAACGCAATACATAAGCTAAAATTCTAATTAACTTGGAAAATTTAGAAAAACGATCAAAAAACTTAATTATCCAACAGTCGGTGGTAGCTAAAAAAACTCTACTCTTCTTCTTCTCTTCAACAAGAGCCTGGACATCAAATACCAACTCAGATGTTGCATAGCTATACTGCCGTAAGAACCTAGGACCTTTCAAAAAATCATACAAATAATCTAAACAACCAAGGTCAATGCCCCTAAAAATTACATCAGCAGCATTATCCTGGGACCGAACATGATTCCACACCGAAGTAGGTAGCACCTCAGAAACCTTTGTGACTCGGTTTGCCCCAAAAGTGCACCAAGAATGTTCTGGCTTTGCCAACCAGGACAAAACAATCGTAGAATCAGTCCATGCAATAACTTGAGAGCTTTTAGATAACTTGAGCACATTTCAAACTTTCTTAAACAATTTAGCAGCCAGCACCGAACCACATAACTCCAATCTAGGTAACAAAACCTTCTTAATTGGCGCCAGTCTCATCTTAGCACAAAGTAACTGAATAACAACATCGCTTCCAGTTTGATGACGCATATAAACCGCAGCCCCGTGGGCTTTCTCTGACGCATCACAAAAAATATGAAATTCACATTCTGCTACCTCCCCCACAAATTGTGGGATATGAATGGACGGCAGCTCTGTCAACTTATCTCGAATCCTCAGATACCGATTAACAACATCACCTACTATCAGGTTGTCCCAGCCAACCTGATTAGCCCATAACGACAGCAAAATAATTTTTAGAGTGATGGTGATAGGAGATAATAAACCCAGAGGATCAAAAATTCTAGAAACCTCCGATAAAATTTCTCGCTTAGTCCAGGAAGTAAATTGCTCAGGTAACCGAGCGTAGAAGGCAAACCTATCATCAACTGTGAGCCACCTGAGCCCAAGTGCGCCCACTGATGGCTCACTACTCTCAATCTCTGGAGTTCCTTCTATCAGTTCCCTATCCAGACCAACTAAAACATCTGCCAAACTGGAAGCAAATTTCCTCAAAGGAAAACCACCACTCCCTAAGACTTAGCGTAGCTCATGCAGCCTAGCTTTTGCCTCTTCCACCGAGCTACGCCAGTCAGAACATCATCCATATAAAAATCTCGTTTTAAAATGGCTGCAGTTTCAGAGAACTCGCTGTTGCACTCATCTGCTAACTTTCTCAAGTACTTTGTGGCTAAGTATGACGCAGGCTTCGTTCCATAAGTCACTGTATTCAATTTGTAGGTGCGGATAGGCTCATTCGGATTGTCTCTCCAAAGCACACACTGCAGACATCTATCCTCCTTCTTAATCCTTATCTGCCTATACATCTTCTCAATGTCTTCAATAAAAGCTACTTTCTTACACCTAAAATGCACCAAAATTGAAAAAAGGTCATCCTGCAACACAGGACCCTTCATAAAAATATCATTGAGTGAGTAGCCAGTTGCAGTCAGACTAGAAGCATTAAAAACAGATCTCATTCCAGTAGTCGTACTAGTCTCCTTATACACCACATGATGAGGCACATAACAACGACCATCTGACAGGAATAGCTTCTCAATGTGGGTCATATGCCCAAGATGGATGTACTCACCCATAAACCGTCTATAGATTACCATTTCTGAATCAGTTAACTGTCTTTCAAGAGCACAGAATTGCCTGAGGGCAATGAACCTTGATTTGCCCAAAAATTCAACAGAGAGAGACTTAGGAAGTTCCAACTCAAATCCATCAGAATCACGAACATAAGTAGACTCAAAATGCTCATCGCACCTCACTTCCTCAGTAGTCCATGAAGTGCGTTCAGAGCCTACCTTCTCCAATATGAAAAATTGCTGCAACTGATCCTGAATAGTGAGGTAACACTTGGACAAATCACCAAAAACTTGAGATCGAGATGCACCAATTGCTACCCAGCCAAACACAGTTTCTCGCAAATAAGGCTCATCTATCAGCTCAATCTTACCAGCTAACATAACCACCTCAAAAAATTCAGCGCCTAGCAATAAATCAACACGGCTACCACCTAATTTAGGGTCATCAAAGAAATCTAAATTCTTATTTTTATATTTAGACGTATTATAAACAATAAAATCGTTAGATATATGTGGCGTAATTTGAAAATTAGCTTCTAAACAATAATTTCTTGTTCTCGATTCAATCTTAATTCTACAGCACTGAGTTACATTAAGCGAGCCAGGTACAGCTGTTTTCAAAATTATATTTGACTTTTTCTTACAACATTTTAAACGTTTTACAAGATAGTCAGAAATTAAATTGGGTTCAGAACACGAATCTAAAAACGTTCTACCTAACAATTTTTTATCACCCTGACTCGCAAAAACTAAAGCAGATGGCAAAAATATACCACCTTCGTTGACATAGACGCAAAAACTTTTCTTAGCCTCGATCTTAGCTCCATCTAAAGCCTTCTCATTACTCGATATAGGCTTTTCTGCATCTACATGAAGCAATATATGATGACACTTACCACATTTGGCACATCTTGGGGCACGGCATGACAATACCATATGACCCTTGGACAGACACTGGAAACACGAACCTTTCCGCTTAATTAGGTCGGTTTTCTCAGACACGGACTTGACTGCAAATTTCTTACAATCAGCAATGACATGATTCTCTTGGCAATCGAAGCACAGTTGCTCATAGATTCAATGATTCAAACTCGCTGTAAAAAGGCCTCCAATTTCTCATACTTGGGATACTCAGCTTCTTTGATAGTTTCAATTTCCCAAGCCTTTCTCGTTTCCAGATCTAATTTCTCAGTGACTAAGTAAGACACCATATATGACCAGCCATTGGTAACACCCATAGCATCAAGTGACTCGATTGCATCAGAAGCAGCATCCAATAATTTCTGCAACGCAGTCTCGTTTTTGGCAGCTGGCAACTATGTCAGCGACTGTAGATGGGTGTTGATAGTAGCTCGGCAATTCTCGTATTTCTTTTTCAGCTTGTCCCAAGCTTTCTCAAAATTATTGTCAGTGATTTCAAATTTCTTGATCACGTCACCAGCATTTTTCTGACAAGACTGCTTAAGGTAGACCATTTTTTCTACATTAATATAGGCCTCGTCATTTACCACCAATGACTCAAAAACATTTTTAAAGTCATTCCATTTGCGGTAATCACCTTCAAACTTTGGAATCTGTATCTCAGGCCTGTTAACCTTTCGATCAGGTTTTGTTTCAGCATCCAGCGAGTGCCTCACCATAGACGTATGGCCAGACGAGGCTTCAGTGTGAGCAGCTATAAATTTGGCCAACACAATTTTGGCAGAGCGAGCAATAGTTTCAACTCGCATCCGCTCATTCTCATGCCCTGTTAATTTCTCATCTTCAACATCCATCTCAATTTGGGACTGGATCTCATGAAATTCAGATATCTTTTTCTGTAAATCTTCTTTATTGATTTTTGCTGCTTCCAAGTCACCCTTAGTCATCTCATTTTTGGATGGCTTTCTCAAGCAGCTTTTTCTCAATCTTGTCCATCTTGTCCAAATCAGACTCTCGTATCGGAAACTGTGTTGTGGACAGGATACAGGTTAAGCAAGCTTGCTGGGGGGCCAGGTGAACAATTCGATCAGACCAAGAACAAAGCTCATAGTTGCGAACTTTCACTGCACAAGCACAGCGGTAGCATGATTAGGCGAACAACCGATCGAGGGCAATAAAAATGACCAGCGGAGACACAAAATTTTCAATTCCGCAAACAAAAAAAACAGCAAAAAAAGTATCACGTCGAGGTCACCCTAATGTTAAGTGTGAATAATAAACGAACAGCATTAGATACTTGCAACTGTGTATTCATGAACATAACTAAGTCGATATAAAGGTAACAAACGAAACTGAAACGAATAGGCGTCTTATCTCAAAATAGACAAACTCGGACATGACATATACGATCAATATACAATAATGAGGTATATTAAGGTGAATCGCATTCAACAATGACTTTAACAACACCCCAATTTTAGTCCTATATGAGATGTTTTTTCAGCTCCCACGGATGAACTGCTACAACAATTTTCATACAAATTTATATCGCTATTAATTGTATTCAAAACTATCAGTGTGTCAAATTTTAGTCCTATAGATTGATAGTTAAACTACATCTTATGTGGTAGGTATGCTAACTAGGGAGGGTACCTACACACTACAACAAAACCTAGTTGACTATATAATTTTTTATACAACTCTTTTCCAAGAAATTCTCAAACCACTTACAAAGTCAGAAAAATAAAAAATAACTTGAGTCTTGTTTTAACAAAAGTTCTGATAACTGGACAGGCAAAGTTTAGCTCAGTTAGCTGCCAATGTTGACGTTCAAAAATTTTAAACTCCTGAGTATTTTAGCCTAAGAGTAAAGTGCAATAATTTTAAGCCAGAAACAATTTTCCCTATACACGTTCTTTTTCAACAGACCCCTAAATTGAAAAAGATCAAGATATAATTGGACTTGGGTTGATCAGGCCCAAAAAATTACCGCTTAGCCAAATATACCTGTTACAAAAATAGATACACGAGACAAGTTAGTATGAAAATTAGGGCCCCGCAGGATTTCCTCAAGGAGAGTTTTTTGTTTTTTATACCGAGTATAAATTCAAATTTTTATTTTATTTTATTTTATGAGCTCCCTGAAAGTCACACCTTGGAATTTTTAAAAAAGATTTCCTTCTCATACATAGACCTCCCTCCTCGTAAGACAAATTATTTAAAAAAGTTTGAAAATGAAAATTGAACAAGTTAATTTGAAATTAAGATTTTATGTATTTTTAAAAGTAGTAAATAATGAGGTTTTTCTGAAAATAAATGCAATAATGGTTAAATTGCTACGGCAGATCTGATATGGTTGCCTTATTCATAATTAGAAATAATATGTGAGATTACTTGGTACTAATTTTTCTTCTTTTTTTTTTTGGAGTCATGGGAGGTTAAACCCCAAAACCCCCCTCGTATAGCCGGCTCTAATGAAAATAGAAACCAGAATATTAACATCAAGTAAATAATCACATAGGTACTAGTAAGAATGTAATAATAAAACAAAACCAATATCCGATGGGACATAAAAATATATTCAGGAGAATATAATAAAACAGACACAAAATATGATATAAAATATAAAACCAAATAAAAGAAATTATGTAGGTACTCACACCATGACAGTTCAGAACAGAAAATCAGAAAAAGCTCTCACAATCATCCAAATGCAGCCACCTGCAATTTATTTGACTGTGGAACTTTCTGATTGGTTTATATTTTTCTCTCCTCAAATGAAACAATAGTCCAACAGAAGAGAGAAAAACACAGGATAATTGTGAGACTATCTGAAACTGGATGAAAACTAGACAAGCTCGAATTCTTGTTTTCAACCTAACTAAAATCACTTGTATACTTATTTGTCTTAACCCCTATTAGTAGGTAAAACTTTCATCAGCCTCCAAGGTTGACCTATTTTCGTCAAATTCGATACCAGCTCTCATTACGTTAACAACCATCAACTTACTAAATTTTAACCCTATCGAATGATAATTACGTTTTTGCCCCTATTGGTGGAAATTTTGCCAGCCCCAACAACCGAAGCACACGACTTATGTTCACAAAAATTAAAAGAAGGTTTCAGTATGTTCGTCATCATAACTAACTACCTAGATACCAAATTTCAGCCTTATCAAATGAAAATTACCTCTTAAAACCCTCATTAGTTGAACTTACTTTGACCTCTTATGGCTCAACTCCTCTACGGATATCCTACGTGAGATTATGTCCGAAGGTACCCACATAAGGTAAAGTCGCCTAATATCGCCTACTTTTTTAAAAATAACTATAAAATTTCACTTATTTGATCTATTAACCTTGAAAATAGCTCAAAATGTTCGTACATCCTTCTGCTACAAAAGTATCAAGCTAAAATGAAGGAGGGGAGGTTCGTTGATTTTACATGAATTTTTAAAGCAGAGTAGTCAAAATCGTAAAATTTATTTTTGGGCTCCTAATTTCGCCCACCAAAATTACATGTAAAAATCAATTATCTTAATATCGCCTAGCTAAAAATTGAAAAAATTGACATTTTACGTTACTTATAATTAAAATAAAAGAGATTTTGATTTTATCAGTTCAAACAATTTGAACAAATGTACTTTTTTTTGTTTGAGACTTCACTAAAGGCAGCGTCACAAACCTCATGCACCCACACAGAACATTTTGAACACGAAATCCATCGTTGCCCTTCGTAGCAACTCTTCCTCCTTTTTCGTGCGCTTCTAGTTATTCATGAAAGCAAAGAAGTTCAGTGATAACAGTTTAAAATATGTGGTTCCTAATATCGCCAACATGTTATCAAGTGGGCGATATTAGGAATTTGCGAGTGGGCGATATTAGGGAAAATGGTACTCACTTTCTTTGACGCAATATTCTGCTTAATTATTTATGAATGCTGGAATTTTTTATCAAAAATTACAAATTGAACGTTTCTCATCACAATAATATTTGATTCAACATTCGGCATTCATCTCATCAGTCACAAGCGCCATCCAAAGACAACACTAAAAAAGTTTTCAGGTCCTAGATTTCTTTTCCCAGTTCTCACTCTTTGGTTTTTGGCTTCCGGAACCTATCTTTTTACATGTTTTACTGTTTTACGATACCAGACATGAAAAAATTTTTTTCCCGCCAGATCACGCCACTACAGGGCAAAATAAAGTGGTAGGCGATATTAGGAACTGGGCGATATTAGGCAACTTTACCTTACCAGATTTCAGCCTCATAATTGAACTAAAATTTCTGCTTACAAGAAAAGTGCTTGATATATATACCATGCATAATAATTATTACATAGACTAAAGACCGTACACTTATATCCAATTATCTACATATGAATCATTGACAAAGTATAAACTTATTAAACTAATACGAATAGGTATAATAATAGGTATAAATTAATTTTGTTATTTTTTGTAAACATTATTTTATTGTACTGTTAATAATCTTCCACCCCTGTAATTGGCTCGGGCTGATGGAGGAGGAATTCAAATACACTAAAATAAAATTCAATCCCTCTTCTTTTTAACCCCTATAACAGTAGGTACCCAGGTACCTACTCATATAATAATTATTCAAATAATTCTTTAGTTTCAACATTCTGCTCATACCAAAGTGATGTAAGTACCTTTGTTTGTAGGATTAATAAAAGTTGTAATAATAGACAGAATCAGTTGTTTATATTTTTCGTGCATTTTTTTTGGTACCTATTCTGAATAAAATAAATTAGGTTAAAAACGAATTTTTAAAAGATGCTTTCTTTTATGTTTTGGCTTTAGCTTCATGCGAAATAAACATTATTTTGTTGCGGAAGGTTGGCTGCAGTATTGGTATATTTTAAAATCACAGTAATGAGTAGAATAGAAATTTATAATAACAAGACAGAAATATTGGCGAAAGATAAAAAAAAAACTGATAAAAACGGATATAAGTGTATGTGTGGGTGTGTCGCAACACGCGAAAGCAGCGCTGAAGTTGGTCATCCGGTGTACCTACTTCGAATAAATTGAATGAGTAGAATAAAAGCATATAAAAATGACTCGGTGTTTTTTCGTGAATGTGTTGTTCCAGCAAAAGTTTTGGAAGTTCACTTGATAATGCACGATTAAAAAAGATCTTGTTTCACCCATGTTGGTATCCATTGTTATCTTAATTACTGAACCGTTTTTTTTTCTGCTGTGTTACTGTGGCTCTAAGTTAGAAAGAACGGCTGGATCGATTTTCATGATTCAGGTGTTATAAGAAATGTCTCATCAGGTAGAAACGCCATCAAAAGAGAAAGAGTCCATATACTCCCTCCGAGAAAAGTTATGGATTTTGACCTTTTCAGAATCTTTTTTTTTTTTGACATTTGTCCCTTTTATAATAGTATATTACACACCGAGGTTCAAAAGTGAGACTTTACTTGTGAGGGAAAGTTTGCAAAGTGAACGTAGCAAATGAGCAATTACGGAATCATGTAAACTCATTAAATTTTATTCGTCTAAATAAAAATTCTAAATTAATGGAAAAGCACATTAAATTGAGGTTACCATCATTCATCAATAATAAGCACTACTTTCCACTCGCAAGATACGATTATAAACATTGCCTTTCTCATCACATGTTATGGAAACATATTTTCCTTGATATATTATTCAGTCTACAAAATTTCATACATTAGTCTTTTTAATAAAAAATTCCCGAATGAAATCTATACAGTTTTTTTTTTTTTTTTTTTTTCCGAGGGACCAAGTTCTTGACCAATTTTCATGACTGAGGTGTTAAAATAAAAGGTCTAACCATGTAAATGTGCCATCAGAAGAGAAAAATTCAATAGCCCCAAGGGGAATATTTATGGATTTTATCTCTTTGAACCCTTCAAAAAATTTTTTTTGGCATTTTTCCTCCCTTCAACATATAAACTAGTAAGTCAACGAAATTTTATAATTTTGTGTCACCCCCTTTCTGAAATATGAAGGCCAAAAAGTAACAAAATTGAAATGTAGCTATATACTAGGTACAAGCCTTGAAGGGTCGCTTCGCGGCACTTTAGCTTGTACTGACCTGGCAACACTGATCAATTCCTTATTAGGATGGGAACAACGAAACATTTGTAGTTGGCGCATGGGCCTTGAATTTTGTCCTAATAATTATCATCCATTTTTTTTTTTTTTTAAATCGGGTTGTAAGGTATACAGGTCCATGTTAAATAAATTGTTTGAATATGAAATAAGGGAAAAGGAAGAAAATAAAACGGAAGAGTGGGGAAGGGAAGTGAGCCATTTTATGTAAAGGAGTTAGTTACTCTTAGCGAGTGAATTGTCCCAAGGAAGGTTTTAACCCTTAGTGGAAGTCTGTAGCTTCCCCGAATGCTAATTGTTAGATTTTCCTCCAAGTAAATCCCTGACTTCTTTATTGTTGGTAAACCAAAAAACATTTAATTTTTTTTTGTCTATGTTTCAGATAACGGACTGAACTTCGTTTTTATTTTGTTTTTTCTTCCTTCTATATTTTTTCTGTCTTCTTGAGATCGTTTTCGGATGGTTGCGTCATTATTCAAATCATTTTTTCCAATAAAAAAGAGAGCCATATGCGTATTTTTAAATAAAAAAAATTCTCTAATGATTTATTGTTTTCATTAGGTACCTACCTGTGTATTTTTATTGTATTTTTTTTTCTTTACTTTACCTTTGTGAATTTATTGAAAAATATGTATATATTTTTATAAAAGTGGAAATGGCTGGCGTGCTACTTGTATTGAAACAGGAGTTACCACTGGCTGAAAATGCACCATAAATCGAGACGAAATCTGCGAAATAATTATTTAGAGGACAGCAAAATTGAAACGATTGTTTGTGATCACCTAACTGCGAAATGAAATATCGATTTTCGACGTATTTTTTTTTTTTTTTTATTCATCTTTTTAAAGAAATAAAGTGATTGCACATCCAAAACAAAATACACATTTGCCTATCCTAGCCTCTACACATTTGGTGTGAAGTTATACGGTATAGTTATGAAATATGTACTGAATATACATACCCTATTCCAGCCTCGACAGGTTTGGCGGCGAGTGACGTCGTGTGCAATCACTTTTATGAATTTTTCTATGTTGTAACTTTCATAGAATTATATGGCTGTAAACGTTATGTATTTAATTTAGTAAAATAATTAATTACGAACTCAAAATGCGACCATCTTCAGCTTTCTATGCACTGAAATCTGTCGTAGGGTCTATAATGATACTTACCCTCTGTTTTTTCGTTTCTCGATCAATTGAATTTCGGTACATGTTGAGTAGAGAGTACTTATAGTTTACCTCTTAAGGAATGTTGTGATAATTTTTTCCTCTATTTTGTATGTTTTATTTTCTTTTCCTTTTTCTCTATTTCGTCGGAAATTTTGAAAAGGTGAACGTAGTTGAATATACCATGTGTTTTATTATTATTTTTTTGTCTAGTTACATAATTATTGTTCTTTTCTTGCCCTCGTTAGCTCCAGTTAGTGGTTTGAAGAATTTTTTTTCAAGGCCACGCTACAATGTGTTATAGAAGTCAGCATATTTTAATTTCTTTGTTTTTACAATTACGACTGATTAAGAACCTAATTAAAATGAACGGAGATTTATTATTTTTTTTTTTTTTTCATTATATTACGGGTAACGAAAGCTGTGAAATGTTTTTACATTTTCTATGTTCACGTTCGTATCTTAAGTTTATTCCCCCTCCATTCCATGAATATAATGTACAGGATCTTCAAAATATGCGGTATTAATTTATATATTTGTTCAATTTTTCCCATTTTTTTTTTTTTTTTTTAATAAATAAAATAATGTGATAAAATTTGCATTAAGTACTTAAGTAGGTACTTATTTCGTATTTGTAATTACATAATAAAGTTAACCACCTATAGGTACCTATTTTATCCATTTGTACCTATTAGCAACTTTTTAAGGCTGAATCAAAAATTTAATATTGTAATTGGTTTGTTTGTTGGAACAAAAAACGAATTATGCTGGGAAAAAAGGAAACCATTTCGCTTCATTTTCCACTTCGATGCCCCGCCTCGAACCCTTCTTCTAGAAGAGTACTAGAGGCACAGTGCCTATGACAAAAATTTGTCAGCGATAAAAGAGGCACCCTGAGTACTTGAGGAGTTTAAGAAAAAACCAAATAATTCACTTCTTTCATTCGTCGTCAAAACTTAAAAAACTGGCAGTAGAAATATCTTTGCCCCCATTAACGAATTACTTGAAAAGTTGACTATATACGTAACTATGAATAGAAAAAGGTGGTACAGTGCAGTTTGGTAGGAGAAATGAAATGTAAATGATCCTAAAGCTCTGTCACAATTTTTTAAGCCATTTGAATCTTAATGAGCTTTTAGATAATAACAGAACGAATCAACCTACGTAACCAAACGACAAACGAAATCTTGTATTTTTTCATGAGAAATAGAATCGCTGCAACCATTTAAAAGTTATCCATGAGCTTTTTTTAGGTAAAGACTAAAAGAACTGAGTTGCCAACCAAAAACTATGCACGAAATTATACACCTATTTTTTCACTACAAATCGAATGAGCCTATTACCGAAGACCTAGCTTCAACCATCCAGAAAAGCTCGATAACTTTTGAATGGTTGGAGCTAGAGATTTAGGGGTAGACTGATTCGATTTGTGGTGAAAATAAACGTAATTTTCTACATAGTTTGTGCCAGTAGCTTAATGTTTTTGTTTAAATATTAGAAAAATGAAAATGAACTGCACACTAAATAAAACGCTATGTTTTAGGAGCTGAGAAATAAATATAATTTCAGCTCCAAGGTGATTAAAGCCTGAATGCATAAAATTCCAACTGGCGTGAAAATATTTTACAATCACTTTTCATAAAAACAATTACAATCACAATGAAAACACAATTAATAATTACTCTCTATCAACTCTCTTCAACAAACAGACATAGAACTTTGCATCATCCTTTTATGGAATGATGAATCACAGTGTTGCCAATAGAGGAATCAAACATGAACGAATCCATTGTTCAACAATTTTCAAATTTTGTTGAAAAATATGGCAAAGTTTTAGTTTTTTAGAATATATGAAAAAGTTTAAAAAATTTGTGACTGTTAGAAAGGTCTGTTCGCTACTCGAAAATTTATATATTCCTATTTTAGTTATTGGATGTAATCTAAAAAAAACTGTGAAGAAAAAACGTGATATTTTTCAAGAATTTTCACTTAAGTTATGAAATGTTTAAATTTTTGGAATAGGGAGCAGATTTTTCTCAGTTTTATATTAAAATGTATCATTTAGAATATTAATATATTATTTTTTAACTTCTTGGATGTGAGCTAGAAAAAAATTATGAAGGAAAAAAGCACTGTTATTTTTCCCAAATTTTCACTTAAAATAATAAAATCCTGAAATTTTTATGATGGAGAGTAGATGACTCTGTGTATATGAGTTAAAAAGAGCTATAATATCTAAAAAAAAGTGATATTTTTAAATAATTTTCACTTAAAATGATGAAATGTTTATATTTTTGTGGTGAGGAGAAAATTTTCTTCATTTTATAACTACGGATACATCATTTAAAACACTGAAATATTTATTTCCTACTCGTTGGATGTGAGCTAAAGAAACTATCGTGAAAAACGTGATATTTTGCAAGAATTTACACTTAAAATGAAGAAATGTTGAAATTTTTATACTCGGATATATTATTTATAATCTAGGCAAATTAGCTTAATAAATGCGTTAAAACAGTAATTATTGGAAGAAATATGAATTTTGGTAGGTATATATATCGGTTTCACCATCCTTAACAACCATCTAAAAGTCCCAATGTGAAAGACTTCGGCTTCCTTTCCAGTCAAAATGGTAGGTAAGTAAAGCTGTTTCTCGCATTATTATATCACTTAATTTTTATTTAAGCGAGAAATATTAAAAAAAAAAAAATTTGAAAGACGCCTAAAAATCTATAAAAAATACTTTATCTTTTTTTTCCGTCAGGCTTGTAGTTTTTGCATAAATCACCATTGAAAATACCTATTTTTTTGTTAATGACTATTTAACACAGCAAACACATACAGTGTAATGCAGGTGTACTAAATACACTACAGTAGAAATTGGCTACAACGAATTTCAAGAGACTACAAAATCAGTTTTTTGCAGCCGCAGTAGCTGTCTGCAATTAACAGATTGCTGTAACTGGGTTGTAGTGGATATTTGGACCGGTAAAATAATAATGCGGTTGCAAATTTAAAAATATACCAATTATCAACAACACATACGAACACATCATTTTTTGCATTCCCAGGCCATTAAAATGCAATTGTATACTGATTAATTCATAGGTACATGATAATTTTTAGAAGCACAAAAATGACCATTGGAAGAATATTGGGACTGGATGGAAAAATTTGTATGTTATATGAAAGAAATTAAGACAACTCAGATGAATTAATTTGTTTTAACCAGTTTTTTGGTTTCCCTTGGCACCCAAATCTGTTAGTTTACAGTAACCAGAGTTATTGTAGGCGATTTTCCTTAATATAAATTTAAATGAAGTTCTGTCGGACTGGGAATGTTGCATGTGAGCTAAAAAAAAAACTATGAACGAAAAACTTGATTTAATGTAAGAATTTTCATTTAAAACTTACTTTTTATACAAATTTTGGAGCTTTATCTTTTAAGAAACAATCTTTTATTGCTTTAAATTGACAAAATAATATCAAATTATGTATATTTGTACGTACAATAGACAATGAATGGGCATATTCCCGAAGCTCTGTCACCATTCGTTAAAAAGTTGTTGAGCTTTTTATGTGAAAAACTAACCAATTAACCGAACGCCCCCCTCATCGTATACACCAAATTATGAATTTTTTCCCTGAAAATTGGAATGAGCTTATAGGTAGGCACTTACTTTAACAGAAAAAACTTTTTTATTTATATTCCTTATTACAATTTCATATAACAAATTGAGCTTAAATGTATGTTTGGACATCTAGTTTCGTATTATAACAATAGATATCACACAATAAGGATGATAACCGGATAATTCAACGTAATTTTCCAGTTAAAAACAGAAAAGTTAACAAAAATAATATATTATTGCTGTTGATTGGTCGATTTTTTTACATCATAGGTAGGTACTGTAATGTGAGAAATTGGAATTTATTTTCTTGCTAACTTATAAGAATAATATATTTAAAAAAAAATAAATAAAAGTATAGCTTCGTAAGAAATATCGGAATAAAATTGGTATAAATCAAAATTTCGAATAAGAAGAAATAAGCTTGAAATGAATGCATCTTAAAGTAGGTAGAAAGAAAAAGAATAGGAAAATGCAATTAATTTCGTCACGTTATCAATGTTTCAGTCTTTTTGAAAAGTATTCGACATACTGGTACAAATACATCAACAAAAAAAAGTAGTACTTATGGCAATATAAAATAAGTTCATTACCAACCACATATTCAACAATGTGAAGGTACCTATGAAAAGATTGCTCATTAGTTGAATTTGATGGTTTCACGAAACAAACAAAGAGTGCTTAATCTAATTTCCACTGTTTTGTAACAGCAATATACATGCTACAAATTAGATAATATAAGACGATTAATTCGTTTGTCTTCGTCGTAGTTTCTGCCAAAATTCTCTATCTTGTTTATCTTCAGACTATATAAATGATAGGTAAAGAAATTTATTACATTACTACATTAAATATATTTTTCATCCTTTTGTCTGTCGTTTTGGAAAAAAACAGTGATCTTATTAATTACTTACATCTTGACGAATTTCTCTCTTGAAAAATCGAAGCAGCATGGATTTTTTCGATTTTCTTCTCGATTTATGAACATTTACAGTTGTGTCTGGTCTATAAATAATTATAATTTTGATTAATTTATGCAGAACGGATTCAAAAACATTATTAAAATGTCCTAAGTAGCTGGTAAGTATAAAAATATAATTATGACTCAAATTAGCTCAAAAAGTTAATTTAAATTTCTTACTCTTTAACGTCTCCAGTTGATTCATCCACTGACTGGCTTCTGTGAAGTTTAATTTTACCAAATACCGAACTTGACTGCCCAATGTGTGAAGTATAAGAATTATTGGTAGCTGACATCGAAGAGCCGGACTGTAAAATATAGTTTCAAATATATCAATGTTTTCATTTCAATGTCCTTAACAAAGCCAAAATATACCTCCTACAGAAGTTAAATTAATAAATTATGCTGAAAATTTCAACAACCGAGCGCAATTTAACTTCTCGTAATAAAGTTTTCTACAAAAATTACTTTTTTTTTTTTATGTGTAAAACGTTTTAGAAGATGGTAAACATTGAAGAAATACAACGACATTTCAGCAGCTGCTCAATCGGACAATAATTTCTGGAAAAGGCTTACAAAAGGCCAATAAAATTTTTGGGGGTCATTTCAGAAGGAGGGTAGATAAGGGAATTGAAATTAGCAGCTGGGGAATATCGTTGGAAAATTTCAATCTAATAATTTGAATTATTTGTATAGCTCAGATTGAGGCCACTCAATTTTCTAGGTGGCATCTCAACGAGAGGGTAACTTCATTAAAAAGAATTCGTACCCGTGAGAGCCAATAAACCTTCACACTTAATTCAAATTTCAACAGAAAACTTAAAAAAACAAAAATTAAATATTTTTGGAGGGTCGGATTAGCTGTTATTCCAAAAATAATCCCATAAAATTATATACCTCGTATAGAAAGTGAACCTACCTTATTGACAAACCTATGGCAAAAGAGATGTCCATTTTTATGGAGATTTTCTATATATCTATTTCGCAGCTATATAAATTATATTCTCCTATATCACATTTTTTCTATATAGATAATTAATATATTTTCTTCTTTGCTTTTCTACATCTATATTATTATATGGATTTTTCTGTATTCTTTACAAATCAATTTTCTACATAAAATTTCTACATTCCTTCTATGTTCATTTTTATAGATCCATCTATCCTTTTTTTTCACATTGATTAGATTTAGAACGAGTATCTCGATTCATAGAAAATTTTAGAAATTTGTATTATTACTGAAACTGTAAAACATTGAAACTGGAGAGAGATTTAAATGCTTAATTTTTGTTCAAAGAATATTTGAGCGAAGATTAGCTTCCCAACTGTCAAAATTTTTTCTTAAAGATATCTTGTTCACTTCTATGATAAACTCAAATCATTAAAATTTTAAAAGGAGTTAACGTAAAGTAATAAGAAAGTGATCATGTCTGTAGTGTTTTCACGTTAATAATTAATTATAAAATATAAAATTACCACAATGAGAGGCCTATTTTTTCTCACGTACTCTTTACCAAAAATAAGCTTTTAAACGAATCTAATCCTTATCAATAACTTCTAAAATTTGCCAAACCTTTATTCCGTTTTTGATATGAATTACTGATGTGAAGTGAAACATAATAATAAAAATCATAAAACCACTACAGTGTAATTCACTACCTAATTATTCTATCTATATTTTTCACATAACTCAAATAAAAATAATTATGCTGTTATAGTTATAATTTCAAAAATTATCAAATTAACATTAATTTTGGCTAAAAAAAATATTTTTCTTTTTTAACAACTAATAAAGTTTGTAATATTCAGCACATGTGACTTATTGCATGGATATGATTGGATGATGTAATGCCATTTTGCCATGGAAAATATCTGTGTTATAAATATGACTTATGTGAAGTAGGTACTTCAGATATGGACATTTCCTACATAGGATACAAAGACCGGAACAGTAAGAAAAAATGTAGATTTTCTATATAGATTATGCTAATATTATGCTAATATAGACATTTTCTATATAAACTGAGTTGATATCCAATTAATGTGACATTTACTGCATAGAAAATGTTCATATCATTTGTATATATTCACATTCTGTACATATAAGGAAATTCTACATAGATACGATATATAAAATCGAATACAGATTTTTACTCCGTAGAAATGACATCATAACAGTGTAAAGTTATTGATTAGACATCGTAGGTACCATGTATAGTATATAGAAATATATACTTTTATAGATTTTCTATATGTAATATAAATATTTTTTGCTATAAATTTGTCAATAGGTTATTTATTATTTAGGTCCTTCTATTTATGTGTTGTGGTAAGACATATTTTTGGTGTGGAATGAATGAACATAATATACAACCAGTCTATAACTACAGTTTGTACTAAGCATCAGAGCATAGCAGTGTATGTACTAGGTAGTACATACCAGCACACACAGTGCTCTGCACTAATTGAAAATTCTGTAAACCAACGATATAACGTTCTCACATAAGACGTTTTCGTAGTACTTTGCAGTATATGCTCAGTAGCATTTAGACGAAGTATATGCTATCTCCAGTATCAATTATGTTCTCACTGAGTAGCAAACACTGCTCAGCGCTGTGCTACCTAACAATTTCCTGGCCGGGAAGAGGAGCGATCATGTGGATGACATTAAAACACTCACAAGCCTTCCCACCTGCGGTACTGGACAACTCATCGTACAATCACTTGTTGTTATTGAGGTAGTTTCTGACGTAAACGACGAAGTGGACGATTTTGCGATATTTTCTTCTTCCGCCTCCAGAAGTGGATCCAGACGAGCCTTACTCTGCAACCTACGACTAGGAGTCACATTGTACTGTTGAGCTAACATCGCAGTCGTTCGAGTGAGCAACATTTCTTCGATTATTTTGTCTTCATTGTCACCTTCTTCATCATCGTGAGAGGATATAGGCGAAGGAGCATACTTGTCACATAGAGGTAGGTCAACCATTAATCAAGGTTCTGAATGAAATGCTGCTCGTATAAATAATATTCAAGCTTTTTATTACCTCGTTGGAAGCGACTGATGCTCCGCCACTATTTGGTGTGCCCCAGAATTCATCGCCAGATGTGCCACATGAATTTTCGCAATCATCTTCAAACGCTAATGTTTGGCTGGTGGAGGTAAGCTCTAGGTCAGCTGATGGACATACTTGTTTTAAACTATTATAAAAAAATAAGAAAAAAATTAATTATAGGTATTCCATATAATAAATTAAAAGTGCTTAGTGTTCAACCAATAGAGTTCAGTCGTCCACAACATTTTACAGTCATTTCATATTAATGAAGCAGCAACCAAAATAAGGAAAATTTGGTTAACTTAATTTAGAATCAATATCGGGAAATTAAAAAATTTGGCATCTATATTAAACCTGCTCCAACACAATTTTACGTTCTGCTCCACATTTAAATATAGATATAATGGAAAATATTTTGAAAAGAGCTGGAAAAAGAAAACATTTTTTGCCATTTTATGCTAGGGGTCCATAGTCAGATGAGGTATATATAAGAAAATGGTCAAGTGGTCGATTTTCCCGATAATTAGAAGGAGTAGGATAATTTTCTATCCATTCGCTTTTTCAGAATAACTGAATTTACTGACATAATTTTTTATAATGTATTCTTTGCATAGGTAACTAAATATTGACAGACAATGAAAAACCTCCTGTTTTTAATTTTATCCAACAAGAAAAATCTATTTTTATATGCTTTTATTTAAGTTCTTTTATTTCAGTCTTCACCCATGGTTACAAGTAAATTAAAAAAAATTCTTAAACTTAATTTTTGATGAGTGCGTCTCATTTTACTCATCGAGTACATTAAAAAATGTTCTTTTGTCCAGGTCCTTATCTTCAATTTACTTACAAAGTTGAATTTATTTGAAATCGGAAGAAATTTGTTGAAATTTTAGCATATATGATGTATATTTTTTTTAATTCTGAAGAAAAAAAAATGTTCTGCTGCTTGGATTCGAACCTGAAACCTTCGTACGATGTGTACTTTTTGTCAATTTTGCCTTCAAATGAATGAATAAAAGATACGGCAGTGAAATTTTTTCTTCTCTCCATGAGTTCTACAAGACCCATTTGGCTTGGGAGTTGACTTTTGGACATCTTGTATAAGCCAATTTCTAGATATCACAGTACCAGGGTACAGGTTTCAATTTTCATACGATAGTCACAAAATTTAGAACGAACATTAAAACTAAGCCAAAGATCTGACCTATTAATTTTGTTACAGATCGGCCACACAGTACTTCCAGTATGACTATTTTCGTGTTTTTTTTGGCTATCAAGTTTTTAATTTTCGACCAATTACTAAAAAATATTCATTATAATCGATTATAACGTGCTGTAAATTTTGGTGTAGATTAGATGTATATGGTACTTCTGTAACACTTGGCCATGAAATACCTAATTTTTGACCAATAGAAACATAATTTGGAACAAATATTTATTATGATCTATTTCTCAAATAGAGGGGAGCAGACTCCCTGTTCGAACAATTTGGAGTTTTTCTATCTTGGTGGTTTTCTCTAATTTTTACCCTGTTAGATCACAACCAATATCAACAATGATATTACTCAACGAAGGAGAGAGTGTTGAGAATATTCTATGTTTGAGTATTATCGTGTCATTATTCATTAAGTTCTCTCTTCGGACTGTCCTGTAACTTCTCTACCAGGGTTGACACACGTCTATGTTGTATTCTCAATAAAATAATATGGCGTGATACACTGCGTTTTTTGTTGTACTTAATTAATATTTTTTCATGTACTTTTGTTCTTCATCTTTATATTCAAATTATTCTGACTGACATCTGCCCCTAATGTAAAGTATCGAGCATTCTCAGAAATTGCTGAACCGATGGGCACCAATCACCTATCAGACCTTGTCTTATATGTATATGAGGACTATCGTGAAAATTTTAGCTCTATCGACCTTCTATTGTTTTCTCAAAACTGCGAACATAAAATTTTGTTGATACATATATACATGAAAGAAATTATGATAAAATGGGAAAATTGTGTAAATAGTTTCACTTTATTTTCATCGTCCTCACTCGTAACATATTTTTGGGGTCAATTTTAATATCCTTACAAACTGAGTAAAAATCTTTAGTGAGAGGATCTGAGGTGAAGTTAAAGAGAGGGTGCTAAACTGATTCCACTTATCTTCAATTGTAGAAAAAATTACGAGACCTTTGGTCCCTGGAAAATTTCATCCAACCTCCTTACACTAGAAAAAAAATCAATGTTCCGAAAGTGCCATCACGCTGATGTGCACCAAAATTCATAGCATGTAGACTGGCCTCACTGTAAATACTTCTCCAAAATTTCGTAGCGATTGATCAAAAATTAAGCATTTTAGGGCCTAAAATCATAGTAAAATCGGACATACTGGAATTACCATCCGGCAGATTCACACAAAAATCAATAGGTCAAGTTCTCGGTTTACTGAAGAAAAAAAAATGTGGAACTGCAGTGAAAAAACACACTGAACTGCAGAGATGGAATGCGTAGAACTGTATGATTCATAAAATAGACTTGCCATGGAACTGGCCCACTCAACAGCGAGCTTTGCGCACAGCTGTAACTCTTCCATTAGGTACTTCATAATGTTATATGTAAGTTCTTTAACCACATACATTAAACTAAAAAATATTGCATTCCACTCACGTGTCCAGAATCGATACGTTGTGTTCATTTTCACCAATCTTCTCAATTAGAGAAATTTTTTGGGCCACAAATAAAGTTGTTTTATTTGGCCAGATCTTAGCATTTCCTTCGCGTGGGAAGTGTGATTTTTCATCACTTTTATTGCTGATCTTTGTTGATGATGGTGTTTTCGGAGCATCTCCATGGTCAACGACTTCATTTATGTTTGTAATAGAAGCGTAATGTTTCATTTTGATTGAAGGGTTCTTTAAACTTTTATAGGGAAGATCATAGTCAGAATCCGAACCATCGTCGTCTTTATTTTCTTCGTCACTGGTCTCGGTATTTTGATTGTTGGCATTCTGAAATTGAAAATCGAAATTTTAAATTGTCAATTATTCGGGGGTTATTCTCGAACTTATCTAATGAAAAAAAAATTATGTATTCTCACCAAAATATCATCAGAATTAAGATTTGTTAGCGATTCACTGGACCATGTGGGATCCATTGCTGGTAATGGATTAAATGGTTCAACCGGACTTAGAGCATTGGGTACTATATCAGTGGTCCATTTATTATTACAATCGAGAAATGCGTCGGTGTTAGTATCATTCGATAGACGACTTCTGGTTGAACAGCTTTTAGGGCTTGATTGCAGACATATATCATGGCACTTTTGACAGAGAGATAACGTTCCAGAGTGAGAAATTTTCTGGAAATACAAAGAACGCATAGAAAATTTTGCAACGTACGAGATTTTTAATGATATGACTATTTGCTAGGGAATATAGTGGCGTGGAAACCAATGATAAACGACTATTTTTTGTAGCACCCGCCAAAAAAATTAACTTTTTGCAACACCTGTTTATAAACTCCATTTTCATACGCGCCTTGATGATGTATAAAGTAAGCAATTTTAGTTAACCATTTAGAACAGATTATAAAGTACTTACTTTATAAATCGGTCTCTACTTTATACGTCGCCTTGGGCGCATGCGTCATTTTATGCACTGGTCTTACTACTGCACCTACCAATATCATCATTTTCTTTTATTTTTTTATTTTTTTATTTATTTTTTCATAAAAGTATCTCACTATAGGGATTTGATCCTCTGACTTAGCTATCATGCCATAAGATTTCGTTGGAAGGAAGAAGATACTTTGCGCTTATATATTTCTGGTTTGCAAAAATATTTATTTTTCTGTGTTTTTTTTGTTTCTTTTTGGGGAGTAGGTGTTGCAAAAAATAGTGGGTAACACACGTGTATATAGTAGGTGATTGATAATCGTGGGAATCTCATCACTCGCCTTTGGCTCATGCTGCAAAAATCACCCACTTTATACACTTGTATCATAAATAACTATTTTAGGCCCATAAAATGTACAAAAAGAAGAGGATTTTGAAACAGTATAAACAGTACGATTTAGCGCATGCGCTTTTAAATTTGTTTTCTTTTCGGACAACCGTATTAGCAGCGCGTGCACACTTTATAATTTTCACCTGTTTCTTGCGACTTACCCATTTGAATAATAGTTAGCAGGAAAAAAATGGTGCATTGAGAAAAAGTAAAAAGTAATTTCTAAACACAATTCGTAGGCAAAGAGTGAAAAGTGAAAAAATTAAATATGTAATAGTGATAAAAATAAACCAAAATTAAAGTGCAGCCAAGATAGTTGTTCCGAAAATGAACAAGAGCAAATTCCTATTCTTTTCGTATCGTGTTGAAATGCACTGCTTTTTTCACACTGGATCAGATGTTGTCAAACTGTGTGGGATGCCTCGCGAGGCATGAAGCGTTCTTAGATGAAGCACAAGAAAATGAGTGAAATTAAAAATAACCACACTACCATGACCTGTCAGAAACAAGCCCACTCATCTCATTAAAGTGCATTTTTTTACAAATGCAAAATTTTTGACCCACAAGTAAAAAATGAAGCTGATTTTTGTTAAGGCTGCAATTTTTGAAGTGAAACTTCCTTAATTACGATTGGCAGTGAACTTGTATGACAAATTGACACCGAAAATTGTTACTGTCTGAAAAAATCAGACCCCTCAGATTGTAACTTGGAGACAATACGGGTTAAAAATATTTGACATCATTGGACTTAACCACGGAGCACTTGCTTGATTTTTTTAATACAGAAAAACAGAAGAAAAGTCGATTTGGGGCCAAGAACTCATTATAATAAAAAATGAAAAATTGTGGTTTGGAAGGCAAAGACAGCATCATAAAAAAACGAGGTGTTGGATTGTTATCCGCATTCATGTTTTGTAGTTTATTTTGTAATACATCAACGGGTATGTTTTTTGGGGCACTGATTTTAAATTTGATATTTATTTTTTAATTCAAATCATTGTTCAACCCCTAGGGGCTTCAAAAGGGGGTCAAATTTTTACTTCTCTTATTTTGTTGTGCAGTGCATCAGTAAGTACGTTTTTTGGGAGGCTGATTTCAAATTTGATGTTTATTTTTTAATTCAAATCATTTCTCAACCCTTAAGGGCTTCAAAAGGGGGCAAAATTTTGACTTCATTTATTTTATTGTATGATACATTACCCTTAGAGCTGCCATAGGTACGAATTTTTTTTCATTGTGAAACTGATTTTTCAATGCATTAAACATGTTTCACAATGGAGAAAAATCTACAGTGAGGCAGATCCGATTAGCAGGTATGTTTTTCATATCGCTGATTTTAAGTTTAATTTTGTTTTTTATTTGACCCATTTTTCCACCATCAGGAGTTTCAAATGGAAGCCAAATTTTAACTTCTCATATTTTTTTGTGTGATAAACATCATCAGGTATGTTTTTTGATACTCTGATTTCAAATTTGACATATTTTGTTTTTAATTATGGGAATTTTTTTTTTTTTTTAAATGGGGGTTTGGGAGGAACATTTATGTTTAATTAAAGATTACGTGAATTCAGGAGTATTTCAGGAATATCTCTTAAGAAATTTTACTTACACCACTAGTCCTATAACACTCATTATCATGTGTGGAGGAGGTGCAGCCCTCAGCCTTTGATTGAAGGAGGGGAATGGATCGGTAAGAGAAAAGAACCCTTGTACTAAATTAACAAAAATGTCTATTTTTGAATTGAAGTTGCAAAAATAACTGTTGCCCTCACAGAATATCAGTACTCTTAGAATATTAAGGCCATCCAGATTCTCTCAAAGTTGTTTCGCTAATATTTTAAAGTTTATATCAAATACGGTTCACCCACTCTTCCATTTTAATTAAATTTATTTTTATTAAAATTTATTGAGACGGAAATTTAAGACAAATTTATTAATTCAAAAACTCAACTTGATAATATATTTGGCATAAATTGATTGAATAAAACTCAATATTACCAAATACCCACCACTTTAATTTGACTTCTTATAACATTTGATATTATGAATTAATTTACTTTTCAGACTTATAAAATTAAGACCCATAATGTTTGCTATGGTTTCAGAAAAAGTAATTATCCGCTAAATTTGAATCAACGAAGTTAACAACGAATTCATTGAAGGATAAATTCAATTAAAGAATTCATATAATATGATCTAATGACAACAGGATGATTCGGGATAAATAGTTCTTCTAGAACATTGTAAGATAAAATGTTCGTCTGTGTGACTTTGTTTGGTCCTATTTGAATATTGGTAGATGTCTATATTGTTGTCAAGCTGAGTTTACACCAAACGAACATTCGCTGTTCATTTGATCTTTTTCTGTATTCACAAGGTTATAGGATGTTCATTGCAATTCGCCTGGGTAGTGAATTTCATTCATTCCGTTGGTCTGTACTATGGCTGTTCATACCAAATAACCAAAAAAAGATTCGTTATTTGCTCGTTCATTTGGTTGTAAATGCAGCTATAGTCTGTGCTGCGGAATTTGTGTGAGAGTCGGATGATAGTTTGGCTAATACAACATTCCTGAGGTGGTCTTAGGCATCTGTCCATAGGAATGTGATGTTCTCTTTGAGTTACAACTAAATAAGGTATAACAAATTGTTGAAGTGAATTTAAGTGAATGGAAATATTCTTGACGTTTATTAAATTGCCAGTTGGTTTTATGAAAAATGAAACTGTTTATTTATATTATTATAGTCCATTTGAATTTAATAAATAAAATGTATTTGAAATAATAAACGAAAATATTGTTCAAATTAAAATGTTATTTTTGTCTTTAAAACATATGAGTAGGTATTTCAATTCAGCCTACCTACTTTGGGTTGATTTTTCACCATTAACCAAGTCAAATTTCACACTTACTGCGAAGAGATACTCTACCAAATTAGCCCTATAATTAATTCATGATAAATTGGTAGATCAATGAACAATGGCTAAAGTAGATTGCGACAACAGTAAGGTCTGTTTAGATCAAACATGAGAAAAGAATTAGTATTTGATTCATTACTCAAATACTGGACCTATGATCGTAGGCTTGCACAGAGGGAATTTAGGTGGTTGAATCCTGCTTAAAAGAGTAAAAAATTATATTTCATTCTGTACGAGAAAAACTTAGCACCCTAGATTAGTTAAATTTAAAAGCTGGTGAAAAAGCTGAATAACACTTCACCATAAAAAAGCAGACCCAAGAATATAATTTTAAAGAAAATTTCAACTTTTACAATAAATATGGACAGTTTCTTCGGATCATTGGGCAATGCAACTAGAGAATTGAAAAATCAAGTTTTCTAACACATTCAGGTCCTCGTACTCTTTACAAATTGATTAAACTGTTACGTTTTTTTCTTCGAAACGAAAGCTCTTCCATATGAATATAGGTGGATCCAGAGGGAGGGCTGCAGTATTGCATATCCCTGTGATAAAAATTCGGATCTAAAAAAATAAAACTTGCTGCACAATATTTCTATTAAAAAATTACTTTTGATTATCATTTAATTTTGGACGAATGAACGTAGTGTGTTTTTGTGTGTATTTTTGTGTGTGTTTTTATGTGTGTTTTTGTGTGTATTTTTGTGTTGGTACAGAATTTATGAAACTAAAAATCGAAGAATAAAAATTAACGAGAATTCCATAAAACGAGGAATTCCATGAAACGATAAATGAATTCTTACCTTTGGACTTGGTTGACTTTTTTGAGTATCCTGTGAGGGATTATCATTGATGTCGATCTGTGTTGTTGAACTCAGACCATCTATGTTATTATGATTAATACTTTGTTCCTGAGTTCGTTGCCTCATCATCTCTGCCGACCAGGTTTCAATTTCTGGTTCATACCACGTCCTCGAATTCATCTCCTCATCCAATTCGCCACGCAACCACTGAGCCAAATGGAATGCTCTCCCTTTTCCTGTACTTTTACCCAACATTTTGCATTTATATTCGATAATATCGTCGATCGATCCGTCACACTGAAACAAAAATCATCTCAATCTGTGAGTACCAATAAAAATTATCCTCGTTCTTTTCTATATTATAATTGTACACTCTGTTAATAAAGGAGAAAAAGACAAAAAAATAAAAAAAAAATAAAAAAAAATAAAAAATAATAATAATAATAATAATAATAATAGTAATAATAATAATAAATTATTATTGGAAAACAAACACACCAAAATAAAAGAAATAATAAAAAATGAAAAAAAAATCAAATGAATATAATAGAAGAAATGGGTAGGTACTAAAATGAACAAAAATCTAGGGACACTATCATAGGTATAATATTATTATCCTATTTTAATATCCAGAGTGTACAATTTTGACGTGAAAACTACGCATTTGCCGTACCTTTTTGAATTTCAAAACTCACAAGCGTCCTCGTTTGATCAATAGGAGATGATGTGTTTGTTTTCCTTTAACAAATCTCATAATATTGATGAATTACTTTAATAGGTAAAAAAGAAAATTAATATGTAGCCATAAACATCTTAAAGGAGTATCCCATTACGTTTTTTCTTTTTTTTCTGTTTTGTTTTGTTTTTGTTCTTCAAACCAATCAAATTAGAAATAAAATACAGTTATAAAATATATATTGTCCTTTATTTTGTATTTGTTCAAACTTTATTTTCTCGATTCACAGAGAAGTCAAAAAAAAAAAAAGAAGAGAAAAATCATATTATTTTAAACCATTGTTATAAAGTTTAATATATGAAAAAATTTAAAGGAAGATTTGTTTAAGCGGATTAATCACAGAATTCGAACATAAGGATGCAGTTTCCTAATTAGTGCACCAAAAGTAAACTTATTATATAGATAGATACCTATTTGATAGTTAATAAATGAACAGGTTGAAATACCATTGTTTTAATTTTCTATTCGAGGTAGATGATTCAGAATTCAGTTGTAATTTTGCATCAAGTTCGAGCGATTCGATGAAATAAAAATTCTTGTAAGATTTCAATACTTTATACATGCTTAGGATTCCCTCGATTTCATGTTTTTAAATAAAATTCAGAAATCTATTGATGCTTACAATGCTGAATAAGTTAGCCAGCAGTGTGTTTGTTCAAATTCACAACTTCATAAGCCTTCTTCCTCTTTCATTCGGACAAAAGTAAACAGCACCGTTTGTTCCTTTATTTTCACCTTGTTTCATCAACAGTCGCTACCTAAGGTTATTTTAAGTTGGCTTAGTCGGGCTTCCATGATCATACAATAATTTGGACAAATTGGATCTTACACTAGCTCCACAAAATTGATATTATTGAATAAATTAAAAAAGTTAATTTGCATTCATTCGTACCGAAATACGAATTTCATAAAACTAACGAAAGAGCCGTAAAAAAAATATCACTGATAAGCAGTGATAACCCTATACAAGCCCAGCTAAGCTGCTGTAAACCCTCCTGCTTTTGGTGAATTAAATTAAAGAGATGAAACTAGACTAAGTAGGCCCAGTGGTTTTAGGTTGACACAAAAAACAAACAAATGCCTACTGCACACTTATTATTTGACAACCAATTGTGACGTATTTAGGCTTATTTTAAAGATTGAACGTTTCCACATAAAATAAAACCGTCGCATAAAGTTTCGCCAGATATGAAAGGAAAAGAAAGATGTTTCTAGGTTGATGCATTAAATGTTTGATGTTAGCACGTGCCGAAAAAACACTGAAAACACTAAATAGGCAGACCTAAAATAGACCCATTCACACAATTTTTATTGAAATAAAAGACGAAAAGCAAGATAATTTGTTTTTGTGTCAACCTAGAACCACGCTGTTTTAGGCTGAAACAGTAGATATTGTAGGTTGACGTACCTATGCTGAAAAATATTGATGAGATAAAATAATTTCACCTCTCCCCAACACCAAATTTGATACCTTCGTTCGTTTGGTAGGCAATATAAAGATCGTAAATTGCTTATAGCCAGATTTTTTTACATTTAAAGATGAAATTCAAGAAGTGAAATTTAGTCTGTCAACCTAAAACACCAATTTTATATTAACTAAAAAAACTATCGTTTAATTCTTTCTTGAAACAAAATTAGCAGTTATTATTTAAAAATGCGTTATAAAACATCGTCAATTAATTTTTCAAAGGACCACGAAGAAAAAAATATTACTTGGGGAAAAATGTAAAACACGGGAAGTGGGAAAACTCTAAATTTAAATTTAAAAATTAAAATAAAATTTTTTTGATGTTTTACTAGCTAAAAAATTGAAGGTGTCAAAAGTTATGCTGTATTAAGACTTGTTCAATAAATTGTCTAAAAATTCGGAACTTCCGGTACTTTATAAAAACATAATTTTGAAATTAGAATAGTGTTGCGCTAATTCTCCAAGGAGCTGTTATTTGATTTTCAAGGGCAGAAATCCAAATAACTTTTTTCCGCAAAAAGTTCCAAATTTCCAAAACTAAACTTGGCCAGACCTGTCTGAAAAATATATTAAGTATACAGAAAAAAGTTATACCCAGCAACGTTTTACCTGGGAAATTTTACGTACCTAGTTCTAGTATGGCAAATCTAGAAACCACAAAAAACAGTGCACTATGTGGGAAAACGTCTTATGCGAAAACATATTAACGTGATTTTACTGTACCATACGCCACTACATTTATGAAGGTATAAGAATATTATATAAGTGGGTACTTCATTTACTTATATTTGTCATAAACAGCAGTCTTTAGAAAACAAACATCGAAATTTCAGGAAATAAGAATGACTGAATGAAAATACATTTCTATAACTTTTGTTAAGACAATAATTGCAATGTTGCCAAATAGTATTGCTAAGGACAAAGCATCATGTGAGAAACATTTAATTCAAATTTAATGAATATGGTGATAGTTATTGGTAAAAAAAATGCAATGTAACAATCTAGAGGCCGTGTTAAATTAGAACCTGTGTCAACCTGGAACCACAGCTTCTACCTATGTCTTGGTAAGTCAGCTTTAAAACCCAATTAAGATCATTTAAATAATAGGTACCATATTGTTTTTGTTAATCTCTTTATCCTGTGACCCTAATTCAATAAATTTTGACAAAGACTTCCTGACAATCCAAACAATTAATTTACAAAAATACGGTGGAAATTGGTTAATAGGGATACATTGAGTTGCACCCTTTTCATCTCGAATAAACGATGTGCCATTTATGCGATGTTGAGACTTGAGTATGTTCAAGAAATATGTTCAAGAAAGAACTGAAATTTTAATGCCAAATGTTAGTTCCTAACATCATTGAAAATTCCGAATTTGTCATAAATAAGTAGTCAAAGTTTACAACAAAAGGAAGGTTAGGTACTGGAAATTCTCCCCTAGCACTCCTTCCAAAATACAACCGACTTATCAGCTTCATAAAATTTTCACATGTGTCTAACACTGGTGTAAGATTTTCCTTCATCTCTACCTTGATGAAGGAAAGCTTAAGTGACTATTATCTGCTCCAATCACAGAGTATATTTACGGCAAAAAATTTTCCTGATTTATCCATAGTAATTGCCCCCAGTAAACCGATAAACTACCACCGGCAACTTCGATTTCCTCAAGTTTTAATATCTTTGTTAGGTACTTCGCAAATTTGTCCCAAATAAGTTTGTCCCCTTGACCTGGTGTTCCTTTAAAAAGGTTTTCATTGTAATTTTTTCCCTAATTAGGAAACTTTATTAGAACCAATTATAGAAAAAGTTTAGCAGCGAAAAATGTCCGGAATGTAAACGATTGAATTCTAAAGCTACTCAAAGACGAATATATTATTTCAGTTCCATGGGCTTTCAATAAATGAGCTCAAGAACGTTAAATGAAAGTTTGTTTATGCGCTAAAAACAATAAATTATGCGCATAAAGAGCATAAAATATGATCTTAAAATTGTGAAAATATGCAAACACATTCCGTAAAAAAGCAGAAATATGAAAAAATGTGCCAAAAGTTTCAAGTTTTACTGGATAAATAATAAAACCAATTTTTTTTTTTTGTATTTTTTCTGAAATTTTAAAATATAGAAGAAAAAATTGGCAATCTTACTAATTTTTGTATGAACATAGGCTTTTTTGAAAAAATATTTAGTAAAAATGGGAAAATCGGCAAAATACTACTCTAATATGAGTAAAAGAGTCAAAAATATACAAAAATATTCATTTTACCCCAAAATATGCAAGTTATGCCCTCACATACAGGGCTCATTTTACTCACAATCAGCACAAAATTAACGTCGATATTCCCTACAGGAGTAAACAGGAAACAGTGGCGCACCCAAGGGGTTTTGGGGGTTAAACGTCCCCTGAAATTTTCAAAAAAAAAAAACTTACAAACATTAAAAGAACTGCTTCTCAAATTACCCCGATAAAAGAATTTTACCTGTGATCTAAAAGAAAATTCAAATTTTTTCATTCAAAATATTGAACCACTGTTATTTTGGCAATTATTCATTATTGCATCACTCATTCATCTTATTGAGGAGGAAGGAGCCAGTGTCTAGAGAAATGCAGGTTAAAACTAGTCTGCAAACTGCATCAAGATTCGAGATCATAGTTAATAGTTTTCTTTTTATGAATGTTTATGAAACGATTTAACAGTATAATAATAAGGATGTTTGCCTTCTTACAGATACCTAAATCATTTTATTCAATTTTTGACATTTAGTAAATTAGTGAAAAGTTTGTGTGATAAGGTTTGTATTTTAACTTTTTATTTTGTTTTGCCAATTTGATTTGACTGAATTGAACTTTATTATAGAAGATTAATTAAAATGTCAGAACAACAATCTAATTTGTTTCATTTTTTTTTCAAAATGATCAAAATCACAGATAGAAGGTGGTGGCAAATATGAAGGTAAATGTATTTGCATGACTATTTCAATGAAATGGCTTAGCAGGCCTCATTTTGTAGTTTTTTTTGGCTTTTTAGCACAATAGCTTATAAATAATTATACTGAATGTCTGAAATTCGTGAAACATTCATTCTAGATTCTCAACTAGAGAATAAATCTGCTCGGACGAGTGAATAAACCAAGGTGAAATCCATGGGTGAAGAAGTCAAAGCTGATGTAATTTCATAACTAGTGCAAGGGACCAGTTGTGGATTTGAAGGTAACCAGTAAAGAAGAAAAATTTAACGCTTACAGTCTACATTGAATTTTTAATAAATTATGTTTCGACAATTTGACAAAAATTTGTCAATATAAAAATGAGATAAAATTTGATAAAAAGCCAAAAGATTGTTAAAATTGAATTAATTTAAATTAAATACTTGTGTGTTGTTAACAATAGCTTAGATTAGGGTTTAAAAATTCTATTTTATGGTGAGGGCCCCCTCCAACACTAATTTTTTATAGTTTTAGGTGTAGAAAATGGTTAATATGATATTGTTTTTACTTTTTATTTGTTTTAGACTCCCAACAATATCAAGAGGAAAAGTCTAATGAGGACATTGAAAGAGTCAGTGCAAAATCTGTGGAGAAACAAGTCAAAAGTGGTGAAAATCAGCAGTGGAATTCATACGATATTGCTAATTTTGTCGAATGTGAATTAACTAATAGCAAGAAGAAGAAAGTTTTGACAAAATTGTGGATACCTCCAGCAATCTTTACATATCCATCATCTAGTAAGAGAAACTTGAAATTCCAGGACAAATGGCTTAGTGAGTGGACTTGGTTAAGTTATTCTAAGAAAGTTGATGGAGTATTTTGCAAGTTTTGTGTCCTGTTCGACGAACGTTGTGTACCAGGAACACACCAAAAAAATGGGACAGCTGTGTTCTGAAAAATTTAACACTTATACATATATATTTATCATTTAATATAATGGAAGAAATCAAAAACGAAAAAACAATGTTGACCACCTAGTTCCAAAATTTCAGACCCTCTCCCAAAATAAAATCCTGGATGCGCCCCTGACAAGAAAATTGTGTTTTATAACGTAAAAAAATTTTCCCTAAACATTAGCTGCAACCATTTGATAGTGAATGAAAGAAACAAAATTTTTAAAAACGATATGTTGAGTGGGAAAAAAAAAAAAATTGAAAAATTGAAAAAGAACGAACTTTTTTAACACAAGCTGTTATAAAAATGAAGCGCTGACGTCATTATGTGTATCGATATGTGACAACATAACTTTAATCTCGCAGAGGAAAAAAACGCCTAAGTCACGAATCTTATACATTATACGTTACCTTAATTAATTACTAAATAACCTCGCACATCTTTGTCTTAATATTAAATTTACAACCCTCGACGTGTTTATAACAACGTACATCGTATTAAAACTAAGTGCATGGTGTAATATAGGTGTACATATTTTTATAAAAAGAAAAATAGAAAAGAAGACTTTACACAATACGATATGATTACAAAGATATTAACTGTTTTCTCCTCGGGTAACTAATTTTTTCAAGTAAAACAACAAAATTTTCAATAAGAGAAAGAATAAAAAAGAAATATTATCGATACTTTTAGGTAACTGTTTCATATTTTTTCAACTTTGAACTGGCGCGTATTTCGCCGATCATTAACGTTATCGTAAGATAAAATTTAATCGACTTCGACGTATTATTGAATTTCGAGCAGACGTCGTCGTTGTTGATTAGTAATGATACTTTTTGGTTGATTTTCGGTCGTCTTTACAGCCGAGTCGGACTACAACACCTAGATGTAAGTAAGTCTCAGGATGGTGAGTTTGCAGTTACCTGGTGCTTGTAGACGGTTGATGCGGTTTCAGTTGTGGCCGATGAATCGTTGACGTAGAAATTAGGCGAATCTGTTGGACTGGTTGCTGGTGTGTGACCTTGGCCGGTGGTGTTGATTTTTATTCTGAATTCAGAAAAATCAAAATCATTTTCGTACATCAGCTTTCTCGGTGGTTTCTGTCTTATCGACGCGCTCTACGCAAGTAGCTCAGCTACTAGCTCGTGAAAAAATACGCATCGCGCCATTATTTTATATTTCCATGATCATGTAGTATTATACTGCTCGTAACTACGTTTGAGGAAAATTTGAGAAAAATCAATCATATATTTCATATCTTTGCAATTTTCATTCGTTACTACGCCATGTTTTTTAACGTTGCTGAATTTTCACATCTCTATAATAGCCCAGCAAAATTACGATAAAAAACCACGTCGAAAATGAAATCATTTCGAACAAAGGTTTTATTTCTGGAAAATGTTAGGGACTCTTTCTTGAGTGCGTAAAAAAAAAAATCCGTCACCTCTACCAAACGAGTATCCTCCCAGGGGGCTGAACATGAGTGACGGTTTTCCGTCATTACATTACTACTCGAATGTGAGCGGTTTTATGAGAGAAATATTATGGCGAAAATATATTATTCGTAAAATTCTGTACAAACAAGTTTTTATCAATGTTAAACTCAGCGCCATAGGCGAGATGCTGGATCCTTCTGAATGGTGGTTATACACGAAAACATTGAAAACTTCAATACGCTGTAATTTGTAAACTAATGGGTAGATTTGGCCCATTATCGAACTTGACCGAGATATTTAAAATTGACCTCGCAAAAGAGTTAGGGATGGAGATGGTGAAAATTATTTGTTTCATGAGAGAAGAAAACGAGTGGTAGACAAGGGGAGGGGGGCAATTGCTTTTTCTGAATTTTCAAAAAAACAAAATGCCAGGTAAACAAGAAAAAAGTGTAGATTTTTTTTTACCTTTAATATGGGTGATATGATATGAAGAAATGAAGAAATAAATGAGAAAAAGTTAGGCTATCTAGCATGATTTTTAAGTGGGTTTTCAAAATAAAATTTACTTATTTTTGGTTAAGCAAGCTGTGGGGACAATACTCGTATAAGGTAATTGGGGCTCGCACCCCTCGACGACAGTCGCCTCCCAAAGGCTGGCAATAATCGTCTTTATGACGTTAAACGAATTTACACTGGTACGTTTGTATGTTCGTACCTGTACATACGTACAGGTAAGATACATTGCACGGGCCGAGATCAATTACCAGATAACGATCTCGGTGATGTCACAGCCCGGTACCAAACGCACTGCGTCATTTCTTATCACCTCGACAGAGGCAAGAAACGACGTAACGCATGACATAATTACGTGCATGTACGTATGCATGTGTGTCTGTGTGCGTGTGCCAAATTCTGTATATAAACTCTCAGAACCAGCTCAAAAATCGCCAGTGTTCGCCGAGGATTTGGCTCTCCCATACTTAACCGTATGAAGTGGCAGAACACGCAAATACTGTTGAAGACCTTCTAGTGTGAATATCTCTCACGACAAGGTATTCCACACAAGCCAAAATTTTTATTTAATAAAAGCTAAATATAAGCTTAGGCAATATTTTTTTTTCTTGAAAACTGTGTAAATTTCTTTACTTTAATTTCATTAAAAAATTTTAAAAAAATTTTTAATGAGTGCTTTTTGCAGAGTCAGTAAAATCAAATGTGACTGGACTTTCTAGTTCGTTTGTAACCAGTGATGAAACTAGCGAGGCAAGGGGGTACTCATTCCCAGATGGTAGAGTTTTGGGAGTGGAAAAATTACAAATAGAAATTAATTTTTAAATTATTAATACAATAATTACAATGTGGGTCAAAGCCTCATGTATCCACTATAGTCATTAGAAACTCCCCCATCTACCCAAAAAACAAAAACAGCCCTCTATACATGAATGTTCGAAGGCTCAGAAAACACAACAAAGACTATTTCACTCGCACCGTTCGCAAAATAATTATTTTGTCACCCTATAAAACTCCCTCTGGAGGTAAATCCTGAGTACAGCTCTGTTTCAGTTGAGAACAACACATTAACTAGTCCCCATGCGACAAATTCTTGTTATATCACCGCCTGTTAAACCAACTAGCTGGTCTCTACTTTGATAAAATTTACTTTGCCCCCACTAGAAAATTTTCAAGCTACACTCTTTGTGATAGGTACCATTTTCCCATTTTGACCTAATTTTTTTTATGTATATATATTATTTTATTACGTGTATGAATGTATTACCAAAAGTTTGTGTTCACAGTTTAGAGAAAACTACAAGGTGGATAGAGCAGAGATTTTCACAAGAGATAGTTCTCATATTGGAGCCAGTATGAAAGAAGTTTTGTGCTTATCAGTTAGTTAGTTTCTGAGAAAACTGGGAAAAAAAATTTTGGAAAAATACATAACTGATTTATCAATATGTTTGTCAAATATCAATACCTGTTGTTATAAATATTATAGAGGTTGAAGAAGACAGATTCAATGTACTTAAAGAAAAATAAAAGATGTTCACGAAGTTACATCTCAGAAGTGTGTAATCGCAGTAATGAGAATGTATAAAGTACAGAATATAAAATGTATGTACATGGCGAAGATAAACAAAGGTAAACAAATGATCAGAGGAACAAATATCAATCTAGCCAAAAGCATAAAAGTATATAGAAAGTCCAGTGTTGGCAGAAGTGTGAGGGGAAGAAGATTGGTGGTCCCAACAAATATCTATTACTATGATATTATTTTACAATTTTTTCAAGTAATTGGAATTCAGATTTTTTTTTTTTAAATTATGGATAAAAATTTGGTAAACTGGAATTTCTAGCAAAGTATAGCTGAGCAAAAGTTTTTACTAGTTTGCTTGCAAATGGGGTATTAAAGTTAACAACATTGTGGTGTTAGGAATGGGGGTCATGAAAATTATCCGTTTCATGAAAAAAGAAAACAATTGATACCATTTTCTCATTTTGACCTAATTTTTTATGTGTGTGTGTATATATATATTTATTTATATGTATGTATTTATGTATCGCCTAAAATTTTTGGGTTCACAGTTTTTAGAAAACTACCAGGTAGATACCTATGGCTAAAATTTTCATGAGAGATAGTTCTTATACTGGAGCAGGTCTGAGAGAAGTTTTTTGCCTATCGGTTAACTTGTTTCTGAGAAAAATGATAACTTAATTGTATACTGAGATGCTCATATTCCTTTTCAACGAATTTTCTCAAACTTGAGACCTATCTAGATCGTTTTTTCCTACCCAAAAACCCTCTAATTAAATTACAGCAACATTGTCGCTCTAATTCCATACATACGCACTTACATACATACAATTATTGCTCGTATTATACATAGCATAGGATAGGACAGGAGGAGTACCAATATTTTGGATGTTACAGCGCAACTTCGGAAACCATTAACACCTTTGTAGTAGAAAATAGGGAAAAAGTGATAAGAACCTTTTTTGTTCCTCGTGATGAGTAATATGGGTCTGCATAGTCATATAACAATTTGATACAAAATTTTTTAATGTCCTGCTTTCAGTGTACCCATAGCTCTCCTCAATCGCTGAGAACCTAGGAGACGTTCTATTTGTTCTAAGGTGTACTGCGTTCTGCGAAAATTCGAAGGAGACATTCTTAGAAAACACCTCGTATAATACAGCGAACAGTGTTAGCAGGTACCCACACTACAGGTACCGAATACCCGAATCATCTTTCATACCTATAGCTACAGGTTGTTGTTTGAATCGGATACAAATAATTATAGATTTTCAGATATTTTCCGCGTATTAGCCTACGTCCAACATTTTGCACTTTTCGTACATGTTTTTTCCCAGTCGTAACACTACTGTCGTACTTCTACTTACACTTGACGCTGAATTAAATTCTGCCAAACTGCCTTCAATTCAGGCGATGGAGTGCGGAAGACGAGCGTTCTTCGGCGAATGTCTTTGTTGTGCGGAATACGTTTAGCTAACGGACTGTGAAAATGCACCATCGGCACGCAGCCTTGTTGACCAGGACTATTACTACCCGATGACGGTGCATTACCATTACCACGACCGTTAAGTCCAATTATTAGCCTAAATTCGGTATCTATAAAAATGAAGAAAGGAAAAAAAAAGAAGAAAAAAAAGGGGTAAATGGGGAAGGGGAAAACACAAAAACAAAACGAAACACGTTTTTGCTTCAAATATTAATACGTCGATTCACCATCATGCCATATCGTGGCATCTTACGATAATCTTCGTTATTGATTTTAAATGCCTCTACCTATTTATGAGCGTGTACTACTTCCAGACACGACTACGTACCTCTTTTCTTTATGCTAAATTGAGTTTCGACGACTGTCGCTAATGATAAAGGTTCCTCTGTCACGAATACCACTCGATCGCGATTGATTTTCGTAAATAATAGAATATCGGAAAATAACAACGCCCAAAATATTCGCGTAGACTTGCCTTCGACGCGATTCAAATCGCCACCAAAAATCCATTTTCGTCCCGGAGTGTTCAAGGTGAATGGCTGCCGAGAAAAATAAGTATACGGATAATTTTAAAAAAAAAAAATCTTATCACGCACTCAGATTGACTCGTTTTAAACCAGATTATGGTTTTAAGCGTTGCTTAACAACCGCTAAAGATTAGACAATACCTAATTTGTCAAAATTTCGCGCAGAATTGTGAATTTTCTATTCGGTTTTGAACTTTTGTTTTTTCCGCCTCGAGTTCGTCACCTACCAGCGTTAGATGAGGCAACATAAATTAGACATACGTATGATAGTTTGCATATTCTCACATCCACAGGCGCCGTGTAAAACTGAATTTAATTTTTTTATGAACCAATTGAGGTGGTGTTTATTTAAAAAAAATTTTATCTCCAAATCTGTGATAGATAGAAACATCCGGCTTGAGCCATTATGTAGAAAAATACGATGTAGGTTGTGTGTAAAAAAACGGTGTTTTAATATAGTTATCAGTTTGTTTGCAAAGTGAGTATAAACCACATTGATTGATTGTAATACAGTAAATCAATCAACTTGACCTTTTATTCTCAGCATTTATGCCACTCTTTATCCCCCTGCGAAAGCCATTATAATTTAAAATTACACACGCCACTGATTTGAACATTGGAGTAAAAGTAAGTGCCTAATATGACTCTCTCGAAAATTTGAAAAAATAATATTTTAAATTATTTACCTTACACCGTGTGAAAACCAGTCTACTTTCCAGATCTTGAAGTGAAAGAATTGGTCTTCCTTCTGCACCACAATCCATTAGTCCGGACTCCACTGTTATATCACGATACGTAGACTGAATACGAAAATTTCATTGAAATTTGAATGAAGAAAATAATAATTTAATAAGATCTTATTAAATAATTAGCTTAACGTTACAGGCTTGTAGGTAATTAGGAAAAAGTTTCTTTGAAAATTACCTAGTTTGTAATTTTTTTTAAATACTGAAACATTTAGTATGCCGGTATAGTAGCCTATTTTCATTTAATTTTTTTTTTTCGTTTTAAACTTCTTCGCTTTTTTCACAAGTTACATGAATATTTTGTTATATCTAACCTGTAAACCCGAAATGAGCTTTGATAAAATATTATGATCCATTTCCTTTGATTCTTTACAATTGGCAATCACTTGTAATATTTTTAGGACATCCCTAAAATGCTGAAATAAATTGAAAACAAATTTTTAGAGATTATATCTATTAAAATAAAAAATTATAGTTCGTAGCGGTTTGCAGTATTTCAAAGCTGGAAAATCAGCAAAAAAAGAAAAAAATATGAATAATTAAATGATCCAAATAGAGTCAATTTTTTTTCAAACTATTTCGACTCTGATGAAAAATTACATTTAGTAATATTTGGTTTCAAACTGGAATAATTTAGGTACTTTTCAAAAATTATAATATTATGTTTTCTTTGTCCTAATTTGTATAGGCCAGGGTAGACAATTTTGTAATTATTTCCACGTAGTTGCGAGCTCTGGGTGCACATGGTGAATTCTTTGTTTTCTTTGAGGTGTACAATATTATACCTGCATCAAATCTTACAAAAAACACTCATCTGTTTTCCCAACAAAACTTTTCACCTAATACCATTGTGCACCAGCGACATTTTAACCACCCAATGGAGAATACCCTTTTTGATACTATTGTACTACATTTGTCACTGAAGTTTTCAACCACAACTGTAGGCTATTGTTGATAGTGAAATACATACATAAATTATGATTATTCGTACCGAGAAAGGAATTATTATGAGATATCCCATTGCCTACTTTTCCTACTTTTTTCCACCGATGTTTTGGTTAATAATAGTTGGGTTAAAGTCTACAAGTAGTTATTTCTGACATAAGTATACGAAGTAGGTGATTTTGATAAAAGTGAGGCACATAATCATCCACTTTATCGACAGGTGTTGCCAAAAAACATACCTATTTGTAATTCAAAGTTGATTATAATGATACCTGGAGTGGTTTATGAATAAATGAAACCAGGTCTGGTCTTTTTTTTGGGACTGGCGGATCTGTAACTAACCGCATAAATTCGCCACAACGAGTCTTTTCAACTAAAATACAATCTGCTTTTTTCAGCCCACAACAATAACGTCTGTAAGCTGAATTGATGGCAGGAAACTGAAAACGATAATTAAAAGCTCATTAATGGGCCACTTCACAAACATATCACATAATGATTTTAAAACAACTCACTCTTTTCCAATATATTTTCCCTACGGACTTGCCAAATGATTCTCCCTCTTCTAATACGATTCTCTCGAGTAAATCTTCTGTAATCCTGAGCAACTGAAATAAGTGAAATATATTTTACCAAATTCTCTGAATTTGTCAATGATTATTGTGGCGACCAATGGTGATGGGTGTATTTGTACACTCGCTGGTAGGTTGTGTGGCCAATCCCTACATTACGTAAGGCGAACACAATTTTTTGGTTCACAGACTGTTTGTACACCACGATAAGTTTAATTGGCATACTGAGCTAGAGATGTGCATTTTAGTTCATTTGGTGGATTTAGTTCAACAGGTCTCGGTCTTTTGAATGAACTAGTTCAAAATGAATGAAATAAGCTGCATGAATCAAACCTTTGAGTATGTATTATTTCATATGGTGAGCAATTTTTATACATTTTCTATACGTAGTTACTTTCAGACATAGAAAGCGCTTTCATTCCCCAAAAACGCTTACTATTTAATTTTGTTTTTTGTTGATTGATAAGAAATTCCACTCATCCAGTGATTAACAACAATGCTGTGACGTATAAGAGTGAACTAGCTTGTATGTCTATACAATATAACTTTGATTTGATAATATCTTTTAGTTCAAAGTGAACTAGTTCATTCTCATCTCAGTCTCGTTCATTTAGGTCTTTCAAAAGATTATTTCAAATGAATTAGTTCTCAGTCAACCGACACATTTCTATACTGAGCAAGGTTCACACAAACATGAGGTTGATTGTAGCAGTGTGTAGGCCCTTACCCATGCACCCGACAATTATAATAGATAGGAAAATATGATTAAGTACTATAGTTTTTCCATCCTCAGTTAAATCCGACTCCACACATTCGTCCATTTGCCAAAAAGACAAACATTTGCCTAATCATCAAGGGTGTGGTGGGCTTGCTCATGTATACTCATGTATTTGGGGCATTGCCAAGTACATGCTCGATGTACCCGATTGTTATCAGTAAATTTTCAGGAGTCGAAGTAAACAAATATTTATGCTTGCCATGCCTATGAATTTGTCACATATGTGTATTAATGAGCTTGTCATTCAATAAGCACAATGGCAAGCAAATCTAATTATTTGTGCTCTACGACATTCTGTAAGTAGACAAGTGTATGGAACCAGCTCAAGATTTCAATTATTTTAACTGGAAAATTGTGTTTAAGGTAGAATAGAACAATTAAATTTCTTAGTTGGCTATTGAAAAACTGGCCCTAAATCACTACTCTATCAATGATATTTTTTTCTTTTTTCTTTTCAAATCATTACGTACAATCTGAGTTTTGACTCAAGATGAACAAGTGTTGTATTATGTCGCACCAAAATTCTTTCTGCCATATTTTTCCAAGTTTTTATCCAAGTGTTTCACTTTTTATACCACCGGATGGATAGAGCAATCAAGAGACTACAAAATGAGGATAATTTTAATGCTGAAAGCCTTACAACTTGAGATAAAGTTACTCAAAAATAAATGAAAAAAATTGTGACATATTACAACAGGGGTTCCTAAAACGTCACAACCATGTTGTAAAGTGTTAGAACAGATATAATAAATAACTGTCCTAAAATATAAAAAACCATCTCATCATATAAAAAAGTGTCACAACATATAAGAAATTTCTCTTTCATCCTGATTTTATTCGAATATAAATTTAATTCATTTTTCAAACTTGTCCATATCAAAGAAAAAAATATTATAACACATTAACGATGGAAATTTTCTAAGCCCAAATTTTTAAAACTAATTCTTTTTGATCCATGCCATACTGGCCACCAACAAAAGTTTAAATTTGTTTCCTCCTCCAGTTTTTTGGAAAATTTTATTTTATATTTATCTTTACCCGGTGATTTTTTACAATAGCCCAATGTAAGACATTTTACAACACTCCCTCATTTGCCATTCAGACACATATCAGTCATTCAAAAATAAACTATTTTTAAAACTTATAATGTCACGACATTTGCCTTTAAAAGAGTTTTCATTTGATGTATTATATTACTTTCCTTGAACGAAATTGAAGTTGCTTTAATAAGAAAAATTAGAATTAAAAAATTTTAACTTTTAACCACTGAAAACACTTTTTTGTAATTACTAATTCATGAAAGTGAATAATATTGATTTAAAGTAGATCAATTAGTTAGTATGAAACTTATCGATACATATTAGGTCCAAATTTCTTTTATGGAGCTCAAGTAGTTCTTGAGATATTGTAGATGTGATACTTTACAACGTGGAACACAATACAACAGTTGCCCTATTGGGTTCGGGAAGATTTATTTTTTAACACACTTTTATTGCTGTCACTAATGCGATGAAGTGTGACGTAGTTTGTTCTTATACTAACATCTGGAAGTTCGATTGCTATCAGTTATCCTTTAGTAAGGTGATTTTTTTCAAATTAGTTTCTTCTGATTTCTCCATCTGTTGGCAAACCTATTATGAGAGGAGGAGAAGGGAGGATTCCCCAGGATATTCTCAAAAAAAAATAAAAAAAATGAGTAAAAATCTATTGAAAAACCCTTAAAAAATTTTTTTTACTCACTCCACTCACAAAATATAAGCTTTCCCAGTGTTATAAAACCCATTCCAAAGATAAATCCTTGTTACTACATCTTTTAGTGGTTACATGAAATACTTTGTGATATTGAAATTGAAATTTCTGAGCAAGTAGATAGGTACCTATATTAAAAGTGTATGAATAAAAAGAAAAAAATCATTAGCCTACCTCTTGTACGTTTTGGAATAAAACTGAATGTTCATTCGGCCTAATGACATCTCTTCTTTCTGCCAGTGGTAAAAAAAATCTGCTAATACCGAATTGTAAACATAAGGCATACTGTTGTTCCTTTTTCACCAATTGATAAACAAAGTTTTGGCGGGAATTTTCTGATTCTTCAACTGTTTCCTGAAAATAAGAAAAACATGATGTATGAATAGGCAATGCCCAAATTTATCCTATACTGTAACACAAGCAATAATTGTATGTAATTATGTATGTGTGTATGTATGTATGTATGTATGTATATATGTATGTATGTGCGTATGTATGACTGTATGTATATAATGTGGATTTGTATGTAGGTATATAATGTACGTATGTAAACGCGTTCTGAAGAACTAGACCGACAATGTTACTGAAATTTAGGGATTCGAGGTTTTTGGTTATGAAAAAAAACGATCTAGATATTAAGGTAAGTATCAAGTTCGAGAAAATTCGTTGAACGGTAATATTAGCATCTCAATCTGTCATCAGAAGTAAGTGATAACATTAACAGCTAGCGATGAAAAATTCATCCGAAACGAATATGTGATTTCTAGATCTGCAATCTGCATATTATTATTACAAAATTTTGTGATTAATCTTAAACACAATGAATGCAAAATGACTCATGCTGAATCTTGATCTCAGATCTTAGTATTTAGATAATGATTTGACATCGAGTGATGGCTCTTGACATAGAATTTTATTATTAAATTTCAAATTTGGATATTGTATTTAAAACATAATATTTTACCTTTCAGTGTAAGATAGTTATCGATTATGATACTCATCTCGTGAAGGTGAACCAAGTTCTTATTATCTAATCGAAACAGACTTTGTTCAGTTAATCGGTTAAATGGTGAAATTTTAGTAACATTAAAACTCCTTTTTAATTAAACATTAACTATTTAAAAATTTTCTAATAATTTTTAAGCTTTTATGATAAAACTCGTATCAGATAGTTTTAGTTTTTCTAGAATATTTTGTGATTGGTAGAAAAATATTATTTTCTCCTCTCATTGACTAGACACCAATAATTGACAGAATTAACATTTGTGGCCAATAATTATTTTATATTTGGTATTTGAGCTATTAATAGTCAAAATAAAACTTTGTTTTAAATTATTATTTTCGACTCTTTTTCAAGTTTATTTTATTTTTATTTTTGTCCTTAAGCTATTAGACGTGGTTTTTCTCATCGGCCTAAATTAGGTGACTAATATTAATAAAATACCTACGTAAAAGAGATATTCTACGTTTTGTTTATGTTTGTACATGAAATTGCATAGCATTCATTAGGTAGGAGCCGTTTAGAAATGCCAAGAATAGATTGCTTAACTTCAGCAGTTGGTAATATTCAGATAAAAGGAGGAAAATATGGTCCATCAATATGTGATCCACCATATTATAAATTGAAGGAGCTATAAAAGTTTATATTTTCAGTAATTTTTTCAAAAAATTGAATAAATCTGAATATTTTGTAGTATAATAAGGTCCTTTCTCCTTTTTTTATCTAGGAATTTTTTTTCTTTGTATTGAGCTCTGGCAATGAAGCCAGTTAACCCAGCTGACCAGCTTCATAATTTTATTAAAATATTTAGGTAAGGGGTGGTAGTGATCAGGCGGTCAATGATCCTCGTGCATGAATTTTTCAATAATGGAATACACCACCACTTTTGGTTGAGAATGCAACTATGGAAGGTCTTGAACGTATGACCTTCCAATTATAAAGCCGAGCACCAAACAACACACCTATTACACATAAATTTTTATACTTTTTTAATGAAACAACCTTATTTTGAAAAAAATTCAAGATATTTAATGAATAAAGAACAAAATATGACCATATAAGTATAAAATATGGTTGAAGATAGAAAAAACATAAAAAATGAAAAAAATAAAATGGAAAAACATATTAGTCTTTTTGTAAGTCTAATTAGCCAAAGAAACTTTAAGTTGTTGCAATGAACATTAAATTGTAGTAGCCCCGTCCAAATTTCTTAGCTTTTACTTTTCAAATAATTTGGTTGATTGAAAATCTGGCTGTGTCTTTCACTGGTGGAGCCTGAAACGCATGTCCTGTGTATTTCTTAGTAAATTTAGGCCTAAGAAAATTTCCAATCAGGCATCCACTTCTTGATTTAATGATTTTAGAGTGTGTCATCATGGCAAACAAAAAGTATGCGTCATTGTGTCAACTCCTTTAAAATTAAAAAAATCATTCCGATAATCCATTCTTGTGAACTTATTTTTAAAAATTATGTATCCAAAATATAGAAAAAAGAACAATAAATCCATTGGTATATAATTCACTTACCTTCAGTAATTAGAAAAAATTTGAAAAAAAAAAAATTAATTTAGGAATTTCAACATTTTCTTCAAAATATCACATCAAAAACATAAATTATGAAATATCTTGATAAAAAAAAAACTGTGATTTTGCAGACTCCTAGATGGTGCATATTACCACATATTAATACATACTCTAAGCTACCTTTCATGTAGAGGGCGCTAATAGTTTATGAAATATTGACAGGTGTGTCATCATGGCAGTATGTCAATGTGGCAATCCTTACCCTACCTATAATTTGATAATCAAGCCTAAATATTTTATCATCGTTGTATTGAATTGTTTTCAATTAAAATTATGAAATTGAATAGCCAACTACCAAAAAGATTTCTTCTCTCCCTTATTTCTAAATTTCTTTCCAAAATACTAAGTCGATATTAATGGAAATGTTATATAATATCCGAATAAGTATGAAGCGTTTATTTTATAGGTAGGATCCTGGAACAATACATAAGTGAAGCAAAATGGGTTACCCACCCACCCACCCAAAAACAGGTGTATAAGGTGTACCAGGCCCACATCACACACGTTACAAGAAGACTTTTCGCCTCAATCAACATACCCGAAAATGTATCACGCAATAATATAATAAAACATTCACCAAACCAACCCTTTCTGGGTTATGGGGGCTCTAATGAATGGTTAAATCGAAAAATGAACTGCAAATTTGAATTCTCGAACCTCACAATAAATATCCAACAAGGTATCACTCAATGTTTCAATAAAAAATTATCCTAACCCCCTTCTTGGGATCATAGAAGGGCGATGAGTGGTTCAATTTAATATAAACAGAAAATTAGAACTCAGCCCCTGAAAAAAAAATATTCGACAACGTATCACTCAATTTGTAAGAGAAAAAAATCCTAACCCATTGCCTATCGAAATTCGGAATCCCAACTGAAAGAACTGAAATTTCTGAATACCTGATGAACATTCGTGCGACGCCAATTCAAATCCCGGCAGAGGAATATATCTTTTTATTTTTAATAAATCAAATTTAAAAAATCGGGCTTCTTTACGAAATCGGGGTTAACTTGAAATAGTTATTTGAGAATTTTAATAATTATTGGTTGGGCCAGCTATGAGTAATGGCGTCATCCGGAGGTTGTTCTCTGTGTGGGTGCATAAGGAAGCTTCGTTCGACTTCAACTCATTCGCTTCAATAAAAATAAATCTCTAGTTGTAATACTAATCAGTTCAGAAGACAGTAGAAAATTTCATTTTGTCTCCAGAAAAAAACAAAAAACTTTTGTTTTTTACGGGAAGAGCCACCAACGGAAGAACGTAGAAATAAATTGAGGAACCTGGAGAACCCTGAAAAACAAGTGAAAAACAACATATTTGTAGAGGGAGGTGGCAGAAAACTCATGTTTCTTCTTCAATAAAGATAACTTCTCAGTTGAAATGGTAGAATTTATCAGACTAATGAATTACTTAGGATTTTATTTATTTTTGGACAGTGTGACAAACAGTATTATATAAAATTCGCTTCACTGCCCATTGTGCGATTTTCGTTCTGAAAAAAAAAAGTCTGTATTTCGAGTTACCATAAACTCATTTATTTATTTTTTTATTTTTTTTAATCTTCAATGGTATCAAATGAAAAAACAGTCTTTATAAGCGGTTTGATTGAATATGAGACAAAAAATAATAATAATGAATTACCTAATAAATTTTTTTACTTCTTTATAATTATTGTTTTAATGTTATGCGCATAGACTAGAAGTTTGAATAGGTAAACGCACAATATATGTATAGTAATAGTACCTAACAGTCTTGCTGACTATATATATTTTTTCTTATAATCTTCTTCTTGACTGCTTCTGTTTGACAAACATTCTGCAGAGTCTTAAATAGTCGATTTATATTTTAAGTTAAATTTTTTACTTTTCTTTCTCAAATTACGTCATTAGGACAAAGGCTTAATAAATTATATGCACAGCATCAAACTTTTGCATCCACTTTACATTGACAATACCATTTTGTATATGGGACGTGGCCTCGGGACATTTCAATCCAAATATTGTCGATCATAAAGTTCGTCAAAAAATTTTTGTAGGGTTACCTATTTCAAATTTCGAGGAAGCAAGTTGCCTAATCACCGAAGTTACTTTTCATAGAAGACTGATAAACTTAAAAATCAGGGTGCATGGTATAATTCAACCCTTATCCTCTATTTATATAGTCAATCAATTAAATTCTTTTACAAACTCTAATAATTCATCATGATATAAAATACGGACATTGGTAGGTATCTGAATAATAAAGCTAAGTCAAACTAAAGAAAATAATAATAAAAAAAAAAAGCAAAAATCGCTAAAAAGAAAAAGAAGCAATAAATATGAACAAATTATAATTAAAAAATAATCAACGATATACATATAAATAAGCAACGCTACATTAAACATAAATAGGTCAAAAAATCGGAACTCGTGTTTACAAAATTATAATCGTAAAAAAAAATAAACAAAAACAGAATTTTTTTTGTCATATATTAAAGGGAATAATGCCATTAACAAAAAAAATTCTAAAATAAAAAAAATTGAGTGATTAAAAAACAAAATAAAACAAATATTTTTCGTGAAAAATTTGTACGTTCTAGGCAAAAAAATATTTAAAAAAAAAAAAATTATAAATAAACATAACGAATGGTAGTTAGCTGAGTAAAACTACTTAACGTATTTTGGCAAATAAAAATATTCAAAATAAAAAAATAAAAAAACTATTGAAAAAGGAAGTAAATTCATTGGAAGAAATTATTGAAGAAAATTACTACAGCAGGAATGTAGAAGAAAATCTACAGAAATTAATTGTTCTCACTTTTTACATAATAAGATCTTGATTAACGTTTCGATAAATACGTCAATTTTCAGCAAAATTTTACATCAATCACAAAATTTAATGCAAGTGAAAAAATACTTTTCTGGTTACGCAACATACTCTCACACTATCACTCCAGAACCAACCTCTGAAGAGAATGTGATCTGTGGTAACTGCAACCGTTTTTTCGATGCTTCCGTCGAGGTAGCCGTAGCAGTAGAATAGGCAGTCGGTGATCTACTTTCGCAATTTATATTGGAATCTTTAAGATGACTTCTGGACGAATGCCTCGCTGGTAACTGATGTGCCACTCGCTGAACATTATTGCTTAACGTACCATTCACTGATGGTTTTCGATAAATTTCTAATACTAATTGATTTCCGCAGCTTCTGGACAAACACAATTTACGAGAAATATAAGAATTTTTGTTTAATAAGACCGCAAGTACCTACTAAATAATTGTATACAGGGTGATTCATGAGTGGTTCTCCAAACCCGAAATACGGATACAATCGTACAACCGAACTTACTCAACATAATGTTAGCTATCTTCAAAATAAATTGAAGGAATCAGAGAGGCGGATAATTTTGTAACGCCTTTACTTCATACATAGGGACAAAGTTTTCCAAAAATTCTAAAACTTGCCACAATGATGAAGGATGATTACCAGATTAAGCAGGTATAGTTTCACTTTCTTATTTCAATATTTTTTTTTAAAGAATTTCCTTAGTGATCTGTATGCATAAAAAACGAATCAAAAATTTTAAACTGCAAAAATTAAAAAAATGTTGAAATATGGGACAATAATAGAGAAATGGTTACTCAATTATGTGATTATGCAACTTTTTGTACGCACTGAATAAAAAGTTGCATAACTGATCATTGCAGGTGTTATCGAGAAAAAAACATTGACGTATGAAAAGTTTCATACCCGAACAAATTTAAGGAAACTTATGACAAAATTCTGCCATAAAGTGAAGTACTGCACCAAAGTGCGGATCAATAGAGAGGATAAAATAAAATTTTTGAAATAAAGAAATTTTTTTATTTGTTTTGAAAGCATGGTATAGACCATAAAAAAAGTTCTTAAAAAAACAAGGATGAAGGTACTGAAGTGAAACTTTACTCGTTTAATCAGGTAATCATTCTCTATTATTGTACCAAGTTTAAGAATTTTTTAAGAACTTTTACCATTAAAAATTTTTCAAAATTTATTTTTCAAACCTGGAAAAATTATAACTAAAAATCAAAAATTACTCAAAGTTAGATTATTACAGGTACAGAGCTGAAACTTTGCATGAATAATTGAGTAACTGACTTCTGCAACTATGCCAAGATTCAGCCTTGTACCTCTTTTTTCAAAATTTTTACATTTGAAGGTTTGGGTTGCGTGACTTTTGAGTCACCCGGTATAATTTATAAATTAATGCTAAAGGCATAATACGCTACGTTTTACACGACGTTCAGTAAGACCAGCTACCCCCATTCAATTAAACCTATACGTCCCATTTAAAATCCATAGGAAATAAGCATTTTTACCCGAATTTTTGGCCATAATTCTCTCATTTAATAAGACAACTACTTTTTAAAAATAAATTAAATCTAAGGCCCCATATTGACAAACGTCACTTTAACCTCCCTTCACTTAAATTTCACTTTAAAAAAGTTTTTTGCACAATTTTGTTCACAAAAATGTGGGAACATTGCATCTCTTATGAGGGTTTCAATGAAAAATAAAATATTACCACTTTCTTAAATACAAAATTGTGCCAAAAGTCATTTTAAGTGAAGTTTAAATGAAGGGAAGTTGAAGTGACATTTATGAATATGGGTCTTAGAGGAGATTTTAAGAAATAAAGAGAAGTCAATAACAAAAAGTTTAAGCCCTCAGAAACCGAGCAAATTGAAAAATAAGATGAAATTGTGCATAAATTGGCTTATTTTAATGTTATTAGCAAATTATACCCTAAAGAGAACTATAATTATAACTACTCATTTTCATTGTTTTTGAGCCTTATCATCAGTTGTTTTTAGTGTTAAGTTTACTGATAACATTGAATTAAGCCAATTTGACGTACGATTCCACTTTCTTCAATTTTCTCAGCTTCTAGGGGCTCAAACTTCTTGTTCTTGAGCTCATTTTATTCCTTGAAACCTTCTATAAAATTTCATTTATTTTGAAAAAATAGCTTTCTCATTAAAAAAGAGAATTATAGGCCAAAAATTCAGATAAAAACTAATATTTTATATATATTGTAAATGGGACATCTAGGTTTAATGGAGTGGGGATACGCTACCTCACTAAAAACGAACGAATTGTGCCTCTAATATTAATTCATATGCTCGTTGCTTTCTTATTGTACATAATTAGGAGATTATAAAATACGGTCATACCGAAACCGCCATTTTGTTCCTAAACTAATTTGAAGAAAAATTGGCCCAATTTGGGTAAATTCGGCATAAAACACGGATATCTTCTTCACTGGTGTGAGTGGTCTCCATAAAAAATATTTAAATTGTATGATTTTGCTGCGATTTAATGCATAAATATTGATAAAAAAGGCAACCTGAAGTTCCACTTTTCCTGCAACGAAGATAATAACAAATTTTCATCAAAAAATACCCTAAAAACGTAAAAAAATTTGCGTTTTTTTTTTTTGTTGTTGCAAAACCGGTAATTATTTGTTAAACCAACTCTTTTTCAATCAGAAATTATACTGCTGAAACTAGGGAAACCTATAAACTCTATCATAAACCATAAAAACAGAAAAAGAATAAAATGGCGGGTTCAGTATGCCCGTATTTTGTAGTTGTATCAACATAATGAATCCAACAATTGTCCCCTACCTTCTACACCGAACAGATATTTTGTTAATCACAGCTTTTTTTCTGGCTACCACAATTTTGAAAATAAATATTCGAAGTTCGAGGAACGACTCATGAATCCCCACGTAAATCAATAAAAAATTGTTTTGTATTTCTTCGACGTACTTGATTATATCCAAGATTTTCTCTTCGCAGAGTGTCACTACGTTGTTTTTATTTACGAATATTACATTATCACCGGGTTGTAGGCCAGCTGCATCGGCCGGTAAATTTGGTTCGACTCGTTCCACCCTGTGACAATTGGATACGTTGCACGTATAATAAAATGAAAATATAAATCAGAGGGTAGAATACGTAATAATAATGCATCCGTTCTGAATGAAATATACGGAGACGGTGTATACCTTGGCGGATGGGTCCAAGCAATTGAAAATCCGTAGCTACCACCCGTTTGTCGCATCAGTTTATGGGTGGTGGTGAACGGCGTTCGTCCAGTCTTTTTCAACTCTTGATCTTTATTGTGAAGCACTGGATCTAGTTCCAGATGTTGTAGGAACAAGTATTCTTCGTGAACTGCGTGCAAAAATTATAATAAGATGACAATCTAGGTACCTACATTTTGGCGAATGCAAATTACAGTAGGTCAGTTATTTCAATTGGATACGATGATTACATTGGGCTCATGGTCACCGAGAATGGTCGGGTTTGAAATTTTGAACTCCTACTCCCTCCGTTTCAGTTCTAAAAATTGTGAGGATTATCAAGTAGAACCATTTTATTAATTTTTCATTTGACAGAATTTTTTTTTTTTTTTTTTTTTTTGCAACACCCAACCGAAAAGTACGACTTTTTGTGCCACTTTACTGAACAAAAAGCAGGGAATTTCAATATGACGTGAAAGAGTACCTATGATTGAACGCATGCGCGCTTACAAGTTGACTTTCTTACACGGTTCGATTACTTTCTTGCACGGATCATGTTTAAAATTGTCAGTTTTTTTTTTTTTTTGATACCAAAAGAATATTATTAATTTAGGATCTCGTTACGGTAAAATTTATTTGTTTCTTGTATAGGTATAACCATTTTTTCTTGAATTTTTGTTGAGGGGATGGAAGAGGAATTGTAATCGATTTCGTAATTTTTTAGTAAAAAAATAAATAAAATTATTAATAATTATTCAGTTTGAAGAAAATATTATTTTTCATGAATTTTTTTTGAGTGGGTGTTGCAAAAAATTGTACGTGACGCCCGTGCGAATAAGGTGATTTCTACTCCTATATGGTTTTCAGCTCTCGTCTTCGGCTCGTGTACCAAATTTCACACCCGTAACAAAATCACCAACTTTTCGCACTTGTATCACAAGTAACTAGGTATTTTTAGCCCAGTCAAATAAGGAGGTTTGGAAAGGAATTAATGTCAACCTCATTTTACAACATAATTTTACTGAGTATTTTTTGTTTTTCACATAGGTACTCAAAAATGCATTCTGCCGAAAAGATAGATCCACATATGGTAGAATTGATGATATTTACATTGCAATTTTTTGAAAAATACAAAAAAACAAAAAGGAGAAGAAAAAATAAATCGATAAGTATTCTTCATAAACTTATTGAAAATTTATCGTACAGTATCCAATTGGAAGGTAATTTTCCACCCTAAGTACATCGAGTTCACTGGTATCGTAGGTAAAGGAGGAGAGAGGAAAAAGTTAGGATACAAAGGAAATGAAGTACGACTGTTCGTATATATTATAATTTTTATTGTGCTTAGCAGTATTTAATTTAACTTCAGTAAAGTTTATTAGAGGCCACCTCTATGCGTCTTCTTAAAAAATAACCTTCTTATTTGGAACAGACTATACCTATAGGTAAGGTACCGTAATAAATATAAGTACACAAGTTTACCTTTATTCATTTCTTTTCTTGTAACAGTCATTGATTTTAGCTTTTCGTTTCCTGCAACAGAAACAGTATCAACTTCATTATTATTTTCATAAAATCAAACACAAAAAATTACTGTGGAAAGTATATAAAAATTTTTCGCCACTAATTTAATAAAATATTTGGTTAAAATTTCACAAATGAAAAGGTGTTAACTGAAAAAAGAAAAAAAAAATTTACAATAGAAAAAATTTAGAAATTCAAGTAACATAAAGCAGACCGAAAAACAACTTTTTTTTAAAAAGAATTTTATTTTCATGATAAAAATAAAATTAATCCCTTGTAGGTTCTTGATTTAATTCTTAGTTTTGTCACTATATGGCATACCTATTTCAAAATTTATTGTAAATTAAAAACTGGAAGAAAAAATTATATTTTTGGCAAAACGCGTATAAATTTCGTCATCAATTCCTCATTATTATGCGTTTATATAGCTTAGGCGAATTAGCCAATGACGATGCATTTCTTGAGAAAAAATAGGAGATGGCGCAAAAAAGTTGGGTAACTTGCCTGAAATAATATACTAATAAATCCAGCCTCACTCCTTGTGTTACATTTTTTACGGGGGGTTGAATCTATCTTGAAAAATATAGGACGTACAAAATAAAATTTGAGATAGAAAATATTATTGACTTCATTATGTAAACAAATATAATTCCAATACTTTCGTTTGTGACACTCGGGTAATTGAAAAACAAACATTGTATTAGTATGCCTATTTTGTAGTAAGTATAAAAATGCACTAAGTTACTGTATAATTTTTTTTATTTATTATTATTATTACCTTAGGAGGGGTGTATAATCTGAATATATACGTAATCTTCCCACACCCTGAATTAGAAATTTCTAGCTTCTCTTCATTTATAAATTTTTGGCATTCTGAAATTGTACCTCTCGAAATGAAATTTTTGGTTACAAGAATAACTATAGTTATTTCATATAATAACGTGTCGCAGCGGATTAAAGTACGAAATTAAATAAATGACAATTATTTTTGGCTTATTACTGTCACCTTAATTATACAAATAATATATTCTTGTTGATACTATTTTTTTAAAACAAAACAACTAATAGTTAAAAGAATGAACAAAAGCAGGGAAACTTAATAAATAGCTGTGGTTTGGTACAAAAAATATTTTTTATGATTATTTTTTTTTTTCGTCACCCTAATTCTTATTTTACCTCCAAAAAAAGTACCAATGATATTTTAGATCAACAGATCCAAACCTAAGTTCCGCAAAGGGTGCCTAGGGAACCCGCAGCCAGTTTCTGTTTGGTCAAAAAATTTTTAATCATGTTCAAATTTTCCATTTATGAATATACTAAGAGTATACGAAGTAATAGTTTCTCTGCTGGGGGGTCTGTATGTAAAAAAGTTTGGCAACTGCTATTTTAGACCATTCTTATTATTTCGGGTTAGAACGGATTGGTTATTCTTCTCGTTAGTAGGGTTTCAAAAAAAAAAAAATGATCAACATAATTAGAAACTGGGACATAAGCTCTGGCTGGGACAACGGGATCGTTGCCTCAAACTGGAGCAATTCCAATTAAACCAGGACAATATATGGTAAGCCTTTCACCTGGATTCTACACTTTCCGTATAAGTTGCCTGTTAATTCATAAATTAAATAGTTTTAATGTCTAATCAGTGAATATTGTACACTTTAAGTGATCATAATAGGAATTCTATGAAATAACAAGTCATTTCTTGAATTAACGTATTTCATACTTTAGGTAATGATAACATACATAAACTACCGATTAATGGGAAATCTCGGTATGCTAATTCCTTTTGGCTATTTAATTTGAAAATAATAACATTATTATTAAGTACTTAAAATAATTACCCTTCTTCACTATCTTATACTTCGGCTTCTATAATAGACAAGAAGCAAATTAATAGCATATTTTTTATTAAAAACTTTATTTAAATGAGTTTCTATTCAAAGAGGTCTAGCTCCTCAAGGTTTCGAATTATTATTAAAAACTAATTTTGCGGACTAAAATATGATACCAAAAATTTATCGCAGCATTTAGAGGGGTGGAATTTTTACCGTAGTACTTCCGGTATATCCTCCTACATTTTTAGCTAATCTCCCGCTTTGTCCTCAAAAATGTCTTTTTTACCTTAATTTTTGTTTAATTCAACTGGGATGTAATTTATAAACTTACCGATTATAGTTGCACTGAATTTTTTCTTTTCAACAGAATTATTTTTGTCTTCCACAGTATACGTTGTTTGACCTGCCATTAAATCTGTAGCTAAAGAAATAATTAAAAATTAACAGACCCATTACGTACTAATTTAATGAAAAATTTAAAATTTCAGTAAAATCGGACTATTGCCTACTTACCAGAGGATGGTTGCGGTTGCAGTTGCGTTGGAAACGATTTATTTGAGTTTTGCGGTAATAATTTATAGCTGCCATTAACTTCCTACAATACGAAAATAACTGTATGAAAATTTCGAGTTAAAATAGGGGCAGGAATAGGCAAAAAACGAAAAATCGACAAAAAAAAAAACACAATTAATTGAATTATACTTTAAGGCTTCGTCTACATTATTTTGTTCGATATATTTTCAAATTTATCGGTTAACGGCATTTACGTAACAAGTGACGTGAATAAGAAGTTATTATAATTGAAAAAAAAAAAAGTAACACTTTCAATATTAAGAAAATAATTGACATCTTCATCCACAAATAAGTGGTTTTTATACGGTTTTTTACAACCACTTACCTTTTTTAGGATATTCTTTATGGCGAATGACATGCAACCGAGAAATTCACTTTTCCTGAAAAACAGTAAATAATAACTAATGATAAAAGTTCATATAAACTTTTAATTGTAATAATCAAAGTTCTTTATTACAAAATATACTGCGGTACGTTCGCATGATGAAAACTCTTCACTAGGCTTCGAGTTAAAACAGAGGCTTATAATTTTATTTACAATATTAAATTACGCTGTTCTTTCAAAACTACAAAAAAACGTTACTGCACCCATTGTTCAACAACTTTTTTTTTCACAAATTTAACGACAAGTATCCAGGTACTTCTCGTTCTGAATAGTTAGATACTTATTCGCACATTTTCCTGTCTCTTTTCACAACAATAACAAGGCGTTTGTTTGCAAAAATGAGAGAAAAAAGAAAAAGAAATGACGAGAAATGGATTATTCAAGCGTAAGATTCATGAAGAAAGGCAACATTCTGTTTGAAATGAGGAAAACAAAATTCAAGCCCTGTTTAAGAAACATTTTTGTTAATCCGTCAGTAATTTTTCGCACACAGAGTTAAAAACCTTGGGAAAATTTCACTTATGCTCAGAGAGAAAAAGAAAAAAAAAAAGATATGCGACTGTATGCCACTAATATTCTAAAGTACCATATATATATATATATTTTTTTTTTACCAGCGTTAAACACAAAAAATACGCTCAAGAAGTAAGTGTTTTAACAAAAGTATACTTGAAAATGTCCTCCTACAGTATTCACATAAATTAAACGTCAGCTTTTATTATTATTACTTTTTCCCCGTCAAGCATTTTGCACTTCATGACAAAATTCAAGCCTTAAAGTATTGACCCAAGAAAATTTTCAATGTCATAACCGCCATTGTGTACAGTAATTTTAGGTCTATACATAACACTGTGAACAAAGAGGAAAAACAAATGATTGAACATTCCTTTCATTTATAACAGAGCGTGTCCGTCTTATTTTAGATTTGTCAAATCTGAATCTTATTCTACCAAAAAATAAAAAATAAAAATAAATAAAAATACGAAAATCAGAAACGAGAGAGGAAAGGGATGAAAACCTGCTAAAAAGAAAAGAAAATTACGATAAATTTTTTAGACAGAATTTTAGTTCAGTAACAGTATAGTACTGTAAGATGTTCTTACGAAACGGAAATTAAAACATTCAATAAACCATGAAAAAAATGAGAAGAGTTTGCAGATGAATCTTTGAAAAAATTTATACCTACCTTGCTATCTGTTAGCCACGTTTCTTTGTTCTTCACATCCTTTTTGTTTCCCCTCTCACTCGCTCCTCTATTTTCTTCTACTTTTTTTCTCCTCTCACCTGCCTACTGAATATCTCTCTCCCTCATCATCTCTTTTTCACTCTTTCTCACTCACCCCTTCTCAAAGTGCCTCTAAGAAGTGCACTGCTTGTTCCCCTAATTTCTCTCATTTCCTGTAAGGCAATAACACTTATCAAAATGATGGCTAGGTGCAAAAAGTGACAAAATTGTTAGGATCACCCAACATTACGGAAGGCCATTTCCCACAGAAACAAACCAACAAATTATTGATGCAACATGCTCCACTTTTTAAATTATGTAATTTTCTTCCAAAAGTGCCCAATTAATATGGTTTCCAAAAAGAGCCACCCTTTGTGGAATCACAGGGTGAGGTTGGAGAATTTGAATCAGTATTTCAGGAGACCATCTATCCCATTCCCTAGTCAAATTTTTGTTAGACATTATTTCATTTTTAAAACCCCTTTATTTGACTGGGCCAGGCATAATTATGATAAGTATACGCACATCAGTTTTGTAATTTTTGACACCCCACATCGTAAGAAGGAGATGACATACAATCATGAAATTTTGAGAACTTACTAACGTTTCTGGGAATAAAAAATACTGAAAAAACTTTTAGAAGAGTTGGAGTTTCAAACTCCACAACTTTACTCCCAAATGATCAACAGACTACGACAAAAACTTACAATCTTCTTTGGAACAACGGGAGTATTCCTGAAAATTTAAGCTTAATCGCTCAAGTGGTTCTGAAGTTACGGTGCACCAGCAAACATAACCCATTCTTCGGACGGGTCCAAGCCGAAAATCATTAGATATTCATTACATAGATGAAAAAATTTTCACCAGAATAGGCCAACAACTGAAACTTTTAGAAAAAAGTCCAAAGAAAAACTGAAAGTCAACCTTCATCAAAACCTCTCATTTTTGAAACTTTCAGGGCAAAGAGAACGCAATTTTTCAAGTTTTCACTTCTCAGAACTGACAGTACAACCCTAAAGAACAACTGAGAACTAACTTTTAAAAGAACAGGTCCAATAAACTGCAACTTCTGAACTCAATTCTAGCCCTCAGAATAGAAATTTATTAAAGCTGTTAGTTTTTAAGGCATTCCCATTGATGAATTGACACTGAAATAAATCCTTTAGACAGAATCGAAGACTAACTTTTAAATAGAACAGGTCCAGAACTGAAACTATTGTTGAACACTTTGTAACTTATTAAAGTTCTCAGTTTTTCAAGCTTACCTATCGAAGAATTGACACTGAAATAAATCCCTTAAACTGAATTGAGAATTAAATTTCAAACAGAACAGGTCCAGAACTGAAACTTTTGTTGAAATCTTTGTACCTTATTAAAGCTCTTACTTTTTCAAGTTTTCCCTTAGAAGAATTGACACTGAAATAAATCCTTTGGTCAGAACTGAGAACTAACATTTATGCAAAACAGATCCAGAACTGAAACTTTTGTTGAAAAATGTTTAACTCATTAAAGCTCTTAGTTTTTCAAGCTTTCCCATTGAAGAATTGACATTGAAATAATTCCCATAAACTGAATTGAAAACGAACTTTCAACAGAATAGGTTCAAAACTGAAACCTTTGTTAATAACTTTTTAACTCATTAAAATTCTCAGTTGTTAAAGCTTTCCTATTGATGAATTGACACTGAAGTAAATCCTTTAAGTATAACTGAAAACTACCTTTCAAATAGAACAGCTTCAGAATTGAAACTTTTGTTAAAAAGTTTGTAACTCATTAAAGCTTCCAGTTGTTCATGTTTTCCCATCTTAGAATTGAACTGAGAACTTCTTTTAGAAGAACATTTTCCAAACTGTAACTTTTAAACTGAATTACAGCTCTCAAAATATAGATTTCGAAATGAAACTTCAATTCTTTCGATTGTAAGAAAGATTTATAATAATTGGTAGCTTTTGAATTTCAAGTACGGCCTTTATATGTTGACACTGATAATATTAGAGCTTATTCGTCTGTACTGGGAGCAACATGGACGACTGAATACAACTAAAGGTTGTCCCACTGTGCAAACGTGTACCCCTCAGCCGCACAACAATGTACCCCACCGTAAACGTCCATCAAGTTGCGGGACGTCAGCAAAACTTTAATTCAAATTTTACCTCGAATAGGAAACTTTTTAATTTATCATCCAAAATATAGAAGAAATTAATCGGCTAGTTATGCCGTGAAACAGCCACAAAAAACAGCTCCACTCAATTATAATATAGATAAACAATAAACCAATAAATCAACGAATACAAAGACACCTGTACGTACTTATAGATGCCCAATGAATGTGTTTTAATTTATTTTTTATGTAACTAAAGATATATTAGAAGCTATTTTTTTCATTTTGTTTCGTTCGTGTTCGTTTGTGTGTTATCGAGAAAAAATATAAAAGATGAATTTTGGTAAAAATACGTAACTTTGCCCCTACAGGGGATAGAGACTTCGACGATAGCTTCAAACATTCCTTGGAACAACACGAATGAATTTCGAAAATTTTATCTCGATTTTTTGAGTGGTTCTGAATTTATGGGGGAACACACGTATTTTCAATTTGGTTTTAATAGTAACCTAACCAGATATAATTTCAAAATTTTCATTCGTTTCTTAGATAATCTAAAATTCTGCATTTTTGAGCGATTATTTTTTGTTTCTCAGATTCTAAAATTAATTCTGACATCTGGAGAAGATATCTATCAAGAGAACGTTGATCGCCCAAAGCACGATACTCAGGCTGCAAATACGTAGATCTGAAGAAACATTAGTTTCAAAACATGATGAATAATTTCTCTGTTTTAATACCTACAAAATAACATAGCAAAATATTAGCCTAAATATGGTAAAAACTTGAGTATATATTGTTTGTTTCGAATACTTAGACAATTTGGCTGCTTAGTATTGAAAAAAACAAAAACTTTCTTGTTTTTTTTTCTCTCTTCTAAGTAAAATACGAGAAATATTATAACATCCACTTTCTGCCATATAAACGCACAAACAGTCAATAGTAATAGCATCTCAATACAGAGCAGAAAATAAATTTAGTCGGGTACAAATAAATCAAATTACTCAACGTTAAATCGATAAAAGTCGTATAAAAAGGCAGGAAAATGCGGTGATGGTGTAAAGTTGAGAAAAAGAAATTTAAAAAAGTGCTCACTAAGAATCTAAACTTCCAAATCATTGCTTTTATGCTCGTTGATGCTAAATGGAAAAAAGTGATCGTAAAAACTTCGGGAGTAATCTGTTTGTTATGAAGAAAATAAACTTTAAAATTTGAACGTGAATGGTCCAATATAATTTGTCACGGTTTTCGCTTATTTCAAGCTTTACAAGGTCATAGGGATAGCAAGGATAGAAATGTTGACGAAAACATCTGAAAATTATAATAATACTTCAGCTTAGAAACATTTCTTGTATTCGAGTATTTTGAAAAACTTTTTCCTTACTTTTGCACAATCCTCATCAGATTATTTTCAATAACAAGTACCTGTATCATTTTACTTAAACTCGCTGATGGTTCAGTACCATATGCGCCCATTATCTTCGAAAACATTATGGAACTAGAAGACTGAAAATCAGTCAGTCTTCTTTCTCTTTAATCTTTTCCTGACGAAACGTTCAGTCAGCAACTTAAATTTTACTCGAGATAAAGGTATTTTGACACTGCCATGTAAAAATAAAATACTTAAAAATTCGTGGCACTCACGGATACTAAATAAACTTATTAATAAACATTTTAAATTAAATCCAAGTGACTGAGGTCACGAACAAAAATTAAAATTTCCCCAATTATAATAAAACTCGGCGGGAAGGTCAGGCTAACACATTATCGTAGGTTGTTCACAACAAAAATATTTTCTCTCCCATCAAATTAAATTCTCTCAATTTTAATTTCACTCCCTCTACTCCACCAACAAGATTTTCACCTTGGCGGTTGTATTAATAATAATATTCAAGTGCACCTCAGTGCCATCTCTGTCTTTGACATTTTTAATTACATGTTTTCCTTTATTATGGTTCAGTTTCTCTCGTGGCAGGGCTAAATCTTGGTAAGCATTCTCGGTGTTCGTTGGCCCCTATATTTCTCTCGAATGGAATTTCCTAAAAACACATACTTAGCCTATTTGTGGTATTTTTAATTAAATTTCTCCCTCGCACTTTTTTTATCGTCTGATATTTAATGGTCGGTGGGGTAGATCTGATTGTCTCTCTGTCTGTTTTGCTTCTTTTTTCAGCACTTTTAATTTTACTTTTTTTTTTTATCTAACTACAAAAAAGAACGATTGCGTTGTTCACTTTCTATATTTACGTTTATTAATAGATGACTAAGGGCTCATCTTACTATGGAAGTTTAGGGCTGTATTCATATATGACCCTAAACTTCAGCTAAATATTAGGAATGTCACACACTGCAGAAAAACTAAGCAATTCCTCTTCTTTTTTCCATGAACATTGCTCAATTTTATTGTAGTGTGTGACATTTCTAATACTTAGCTGAATGTTAGGGTCTTGTATGAATACCCCCTTAACTCTGGTTCAACTGAATCTTGATCCATGACTCAAAGTATAAATATGTCGTAGTTCACTAAACACTGTTTTTTGTTTTTCAACTTTTGCAATATTTCAAAGAATGTAACTTTTCATTGGTGGAAATTTGATTTGTGATGTTGAAATTCCTATATCTTTTTTGAAATATAAATAAGATGCACGCAGACGTCATATATTTTATCTAGTGTGGAATACCTTGTTGTGAGACAGTTTTGCGTGTTCTGCTACATCATACACAAATGTATGAGAGAGCCAAATCCAAGGCAAACACTGACAATCTTGTAGCCAGTTTCATGAGTTTATATAGTGGATTTGGTACACGCACACAGATACACGTATGTACAAATACATATGGTATTATGTCATAACTTACGTGATTTTCTCCCTCTGTAAGGTGATAAGAAATGACGCAGAGTGTTTAGTACTAGACCATGACATCTCTGAGATCCTTATCAGGTAATTTGTTATGGTCCATATAATGTATCTTACTTGTACGTACGTACAGGTAAGAATATACAAACATACATGTATGTATTTGTTTAACATCTTAGAGACAAATATAAGCCAGCCTTTTGGCAGAGACTGTTGTTGAGGAGTACGAGCCCCTGTACCTCATACCAGAATTGTCCCCACATCTAGCATAGTATGTATTATTCTTTACTTTGGGTTTGTTCTACTGGTGTTTGAAACAAAATTTTGAATCATCTACCATGGTTCAATTGTAAAGCATTGGCTTGCCACCCAGAAGTTGTGGGTTCTAATTTTGGGAGTACTGTTTTGTTTTAATTTTTTTTTTAAATTGAGCACACATTTTTATTTTTTATTTTTTTTAATAATTTAAGGTAGGAGGTTAGGTGAAGAGTGAGGTGAGTTTATTTTTTATGCCCTTTCTTCATTTTTTAAAGTTTTCTAATAGGTACGATATAAATTTTTAAGTCTGAGTTTCTCTTAGGTGATAGGATCTTTTGGATAGATGTGGGAGGGCTGGTTCATGGTATGCTACTTTGGGGGTGATGATGGTGGGGGTCCAAAGTGGCTAGGGCAACCTTGAGAACACCCTACCATCACTAATATACAAAGTAGCATGCCTTGGCTAAGGCCCCCTGCATCATCCAAAAGATCACTTCGCCACTACTATGTTTTTTTATACACGCCAGCACAACAGGTAAGGAACAAAAACAAAATTTTGAAGCAAAATCAGCAAATACGAGTGAAGAAGGAAATTGGCAATGTAATTGCCTTATTTATTTTACAAAAAAAAAAAATATATATATATATGCCATTGAAATTCAAAATAAAATAAATAAATAACTGATAAAATTACGATTTTTCTACAATATTTGAGGATTGGATATTGTTTAGTAACCACATAAATTTGCAATTCATCAATAAAAAAAAATCTCGTAATAATCCAGCCAATGAAGAACTTGAACCAGCAATTAACTCCTGAAAATCCGGTGGTAAATGTAAACTGTGATTCACAGTGATTAAACTATTGTAAAACTACCTTTTACTACTGATTCTAGTTCAAACTCTGAACTTTGTTTAAACTACTATTGTAAAACTAACCCTAATTAAAGAGTGGTTCGATCGATTTTCATGTACAATTCATCAATTCATTCGTATTGTACTGAGGTTTGTTATTCGAAATATAACTATTCAAATAAATAAAATAATAAATTTGATCAAGATTGAATTTCCTAAGATTTTTTGTTGTTGAAATACGTATCCCTGTTCCACTTTCATAATTCTTATTCGAAAAATAAATAAATTACCATTATAAATAATAATAAACCCATAACTATTATTGACTGTGAAGTTGTATAGGTATTAATTTGAAAATAAATGAATAATTTTACAATTTCTCATGCCATTTTTGTAGTTTGATATAATTTTTTTTATGTTTCTCTCGTTAGCTGTGTACACTGTGTTTTGCCCATTCTGCCATTTTTACACATGCATGCACACATAGAACCCAAAAACATATACATGCTCCAATGTTTTTCCGTCAATGTGAGTATTTTTTTTCTTTCTCCCCCTCTCTCACTTTTCTTCTTCAATTTTATTTTTAATTTGTTTCAAACAAAAGTTCCACAATGTACAGAAATTTCAGGTTTTTCCAATGTAAAATCTGTTTTCTTGTGCAAGAATTACCTTATATCAAGAATGCCTGATTTCAAAGTGAATTATTTGGTGTTAAAGTTCAGATGGTTTCTCAGAAAACATCCTATATTACGATTACATGTACGTTTTTACTGAAATGCCCAAATAAAATCTCACATTAATTTTTTCAGCTAAACTACATACTTTCAGTTTTGGCTCTGCGAAAAAATTTCGAAAACAGCGATCATTTCTTAAAATTTACTTAAACGTTAGTTAGTATCTCCTGTTTTGTTTTTTGGCAGGCGTTTTTTTTTTTTTTTTTTTGAATAAATTGGTTTAAATTTTATATAATATTTTTTTCCTTAGTTACTTTTAACCTCCACTTCCTATTACAGCTGCATGGAGGAATATTTTTTCAGCAAGCTAACTCAATTTTTGGTGCACCATCATCAATACCTTCAATTTGCTTAATGTTCGGATGGAATTTTATGACTTTTTTACCACTTGGGACACATTTATGGCAATCTCTTTCAATAAAACAGGAATTTTCCGAAATTATCAGTTTTACTTCGTTATACGTACGTCACAACACGAAAAAATTCGAAGCTGCATGATTTTAGGACAATTCGAGAGTATAGATGAGGTAGAATTTGTAGCCAAGATTTTTCGACACATAATGAATTGAAAACATGATAATGGTAATATGTGACAGAAAATGGTTATTTACATGTTATTATTACCCCTGCACGTATTTACCTCGTTCTATCATAAATAAATGGTGCTCGAAATGTTCTAAGCAATAAGTTCAAATTTTATGTTGTTTTAAAACTGAATCATTAGGTATTTTAAATGATTCACTTGGACTTATTGTAGAATGGGGGGTAGTTCTCAAATTTTCTAACAAATTTGGGTAAAATACGCTAATTGTCGAGTGAATTTTATATTTTCCGAAGTACAAAATTTAATTTTTCGATTTTCAAAACACTGAGACAGAATTTGATGTTTTCTGAAGGTACCTAAACGACTAAATTTCACTTTGTTTGAGATGGTGAAATCACATTTAAAGTTTTCTGAAGTATAAAAATTTGATTTCATGGTTTCCGAAGGGCCTAGATATAAATGTCGTCATGCGGTAAGTATACTTATATAGGCTGCATTTATTTTTTAAACGAAATTTTAAAAAATGAATTCATTTTAAACTTAGGTCTATAATTGAAAAAATAAATTTCGTTAGTCTCAATCAAAGTGTATTTCAAACTCAAAATTGCCGGGTCAACTTGTCTTCTTGACTATGGTTTTTGAAAAGGTAGCGATAATAAAATTCTTCCAAAAGCTAAGTGACCAATAGAAAAATTCTTTAAAACCGTTATCGGTGAGGTACATTATGTAGGTAGACCTACTCGCCATTTTATTTTTCACTAACTGTACATTGTTCACTCGTTCCTCGAATGGATTATCATTTTTACAACCTTATTTTATCCTATATTGGGCCCTTAAAAATGATTCGATTTTCGATAAATACTACGCACGCAAGCACTTGACCGTCAAAAAAGGAAACGTACTATCGGTATTTTTTGAATATTTTAAACCTAATGTGGCATAGCGGTCGATTATTCGACGAACTCTTTGATTCGAAAATGAAATAAAAAAAACAAAAAAAAAACAAAAAAAAACACGATTTTATATTCGATATTACCGCAGAGGAATGCACTGAACCTTTATAGCTTTCATCCTAAACTGCTTTTCAAGAGGACTAAGTATATAGTAAATTATATCGAAGAATTGCCCTATTGAGCCTTTTTTACCGGACTTTTGCATTATTTAGGATACAAACGCTACAGATTAGGTCAAAAATATGATGGAAATCATCCCAAACATGCCATTCGGCGATACTAAAATCTTTTATTTTTCCCCTCGATTTTATTTTATTTTACAAATATGCGTTTATAGTGTTTCAAATCGTTTGTTCACTTTTATACGTGCAAAAGTTCTCATAAAAAGTGCATGGACGTTTATTCAGGTAGTAGGAAAGAAATTAAGGCTAATATTATGAAATACCAAAGAAGAAAAAAAGGAGAAAGAAAAACGAAACATTCGACGATGAAAAAGAGTTAAGATTATCTGCAAAGCTATATATACATACCGGTACAAGGAAAAAATGTTCTGCAAATATTAAATTGCAGCAAAATCACGTTTTAAAATTTTTACGAATGCATACACGTAAAAACAATAGCTACGAACGTAAAAAAACACAACTATTTTTTGATTTGAGACGAAAATTTTTCGGTTTAAAAAGAGCAAATTTATGTTATGTGAGACGAAATTATTTATTTTATTGGCGAGACTGTTTACGTTTTTTTTTTTTTTTTTTCAGCAAAGCACACTCACCCAGAAGAAGAGAAAATAAAAAATAAAAAGAAAGGAAAAAAAAAGAAAGAAAATCCACGAGTACCGAATATCCCTGGCCAACGATATGGAAAATATGCGCACGCAACTCGACTCATTGATCCAATTTTTTGAAGCAATAACTACAGCAGCTAAAGGAAGGAAATGTCTTTTCTTATTTTCTTTTCGTCTTTTTTTTTTTTTTTTTTTTTTTTTTTTTAGTCGTCATCGTTTTCCACTTTTTCGTAAGCCCTATGGATCCGAACTGCTCATTTTCTTGTTGTTTTTGAAAGAGAGAGAGAGAGGCAACGAAAGAATTAGTAAATGTGTATATGTGTGCACCGTCATGTATATTGGAGGAGCTATCATTTTTTCCTTTTACATTTTTATTTCATATCCTCCTTTAGGTGCCAGTTATCCGGACAGGAAACAAACTGCGATCGGAGAGACACAGAGAACGATGAGACAGAGAAAGACAAAAAGAAATAAAAGAAAAACAAAAGTTTTTCTCTAGATGCGGCAAAAAATAGAAGAAATTTTGTTTCGCTGACATAAAACGACAGCGTTTAACAATAAGTGTACCGATGTATAAATAATGTATGTATGCAAAGAATATGAGTTGTCTTCGTTCAAATTATTTCGATGCAAAAATAGGTATGGGCGAATGAAAGATAGTAAAAAATAAATTTTCTCCCAGCAAATATAATTTCTCATCATTGACAGATCGAATATATTAAAACTTTATCATCTCGCGTTTATAATTGTTAATTTGTTATTTTGTTTTTAGTGAAGGGACACAAAATATAAAGATTCAAAATTCAACTGAAATTTAAAATAAGAAAAAAGTTAAATTTCCTACTTTGACTATAATTACAGTACTGGACCGGTAAAGCTTCATAAGACTAATGTACTTTTTGATGTCAAGACATTCCGGCGAAAAAGTAGGCAACCCTAAAGTACCTTCTGCAGATTTTCTACGTTTTTCTTTAAATTCAACAATTTTAGAATACATTTGATAAAATCATCCCTTAAATTCACAAAAACAGCGTACATAAACGAAGGGTAAAGTACGTCAAAGGTATTCAGTGGTTGCTTATTCAGCGCCGACATGTCCAACCTGAAATCATCGTTCTTTACTGGTCGAGTACTAATTTAGTCAAAGACTTCCTTCAGTTTTATAACATTTTCATCAGACTCGATATTAATTTATATCTCAGTTATACGTAACCTCAAACCTTTACTAAGTAGTCATTCATTTATTATACGGAAATTACCACATAAAAATTAAACGCTGATTCATTGAAAAAGGTGTACGTAGTTATTAAAGATATTTAAATCATTTTATATTTAAAAAAAGAAAAAATTCTATTCAAAAGTTTTATTAGTAGGCAGGCTGCTGTTATGGTTTTCACATTTGATATTACGTTTTTTAGTGAATTTTATGACTAACATATCCAAGTTGAGTAGAGCCTACTATAATATTCTACCGATTTCTCAGACCCTCAAAACAAACATTTAAAACAATTTTAATTATTTTTATGCACGGAAATCTAACCAGTGGTCTAGTTAGAATATTTTAGCGATGGGGTTCTAATTTGATTTTCTTGTTTTCCTTTCAAATTTATTTCGCACCTTTTATTTTTTGTGTCTCACATTTTTTCTGATTTTCATGAAGGTTTTCGAAGAAAATCTACAAATAAATTTTTTTTTTTCTTAGCTCTGAGGTGTTATACCCCAGAACCGTCAACTCACTTCCCCACTGAATCCAGATAAAAAATAAAATAATCCCTAACAGGCTGATGAAGATAGCATCGTACTGTATTTCTCAACCAGTAGGAGAAAATTCAAACCAAAATCTCTCAATGGGTGAGGTCGAATATTTTTTATGGATTAATAAAAAAAAAAAAACTTACCGTTTCCCTCGGTCTCGATGCCACGTAGAAATCAAAACTCTTTTATTGAGATCACTTTCTGAAATTTCCATTGAGAATTTATGGTCGAATTTCGGATTGAATGAGTTTTTGCGGACACAGGTACGATGAAACGTTTTTGCACTTCCTTGAGGCACTAAATTAACCTGAAAGAAAAAAAAATAAATGATAAATAATTCGATAACATACCTATCGATAAACATATCACATCGATTCCTAAAAATTTTGATATAAAATCTTACTTTGACGTAGGCGTTGCACGGTAACTCGCCAATATTTTTTTGTAAATTCCGAGCACGAATTACTGCGGACACAATTTTAAATGATGAGTAGCGAAATTTTATTGCAACAAAAATGAAAAATAAGTTAATAACGTGGTTTTCTCAATAGAAAACTAGCCGACAGAAATGAAGGAAAAGGATGAAGAAATCAGCGATATTGCAATAGAACAATTAGAAAATATTCACAGATTCTTTGCGCAAAACTTTAGAGTTTCGGTTTTTTAACACTCGCTGCCAGACAGGGTTTCACCAAAATCAGTGTAAAAAATTTTTTGAGCCAAAGTTTGAATCTCATTCAGAAGGGTCTATATAATATATATTTATCATTTTTTCATCATACCATCCTGTGTAAGGGCGGTTTTCACCCGTGTGCAATATAGCACACATGGCCTGAAGAGCTAAAAACATACTTCCACCCATGAGCAATCTAGGTGGTAAATACAATATTAAGAAACTGATAAGACCTTTGGGAATGCCTCAACAATTGAGAAACAATCAATGTACTAAGCTGAAAAGGTACTTTTCACATGCTACTCTATAGCATTCCTGAAACACGCATATTTTGTTACTATGTTGCCAAATTTCTCTGCTATTCCAGAGTTAAATGTATTCAAGCCAGTAGAATCTGAAAATCACATTGATTTTAATGTAAACTATGTTCTCTACAGCACACAATCAAAAATATGTTGGTATGATCCGTATGCAATACAGCACACACGGCGTGAATAGCAATCAGATTTGTGGGAACAGGTGCACACATGGCAGCCAGAGTGTTAAGCCGGTATCTTCATTTTGTTTAATAGGATAAAGCCGATTATGAAGTACAGGAAACAGCTATGTTCTCCATGGAATACTCATTCAAGTTTTAAGTTCTTGATAAAGTTCTAAAATTGTGGATTCAGCTCAACGAATAAGTAAGTATTGCGATGTGAAAAAAATTATATATATATATAAAGAATTTATATCTTCGCATAGAACAATTAAAAATAACTTTTTTCATTCTAAGGAAACGATAAAACACACAAAGTAGACGTACGATTATATCCTACAGACGAGAACTTTAAATCAGACCCTACCACACCGAGTTGGATCAGGATTTTTCGCACGTTTCGAGATCTAAAGTTCTTTTCGATTTCCTTTACTAACGAACAGAACTGCCTCGTCAGAGAACCAGTTCCATATTTTTCCGAACAATAAGCATTTTATCAAAAGTTGCTGCTACAGTTCCGTACTTTCTTCCATAAAGAACATAGCTATTATAAGATCAATCAACGTTTTCTATGGCCTATTTTCGTTAGATCTGACACGCATCATGTCAGTCAATAAAATTACGTCACAACAGTTACTTACAGTGAACAGTCAGCAGTCCATTATTGTAATAAATTCTCAAATCTAATTGACCTAGAATGAAAACGTAATCTATTAAAATCGTGACTAAAGTTTCAACTGAATGTCGAAAGCTAAATGGAAAAGGACATTCCACCGTTACCATATTCGTTTTTACTGAGTTTAGTCGTCGTTTTTGGTGTAGTTGGTGAAACAAACGATAAACAACGTCGAGATCTGGACTGTCTTTCGGCATTTGTCGTCGGCGTAGAAGCCAAAGTCGGAGTTGATGACACTGCAACAAATATTCGTCACTTTAGCGCGAAAATATTGGATATTGGCTGGAGGGTGGAGAGGAATGACGTAATTTACATCGCAAGAATGGCGTAATACGACGTGATGACGTAGGATGCTTGCCCTACATTTGAAACGACTCCAACACAGCCACCCATCTCCCAAGGAAACCCTCCAAATCCGTTCAATTCTTCATTGTTTGTTGGAACGATGAAAATTATTTTGAGATAGTGGGTACCTATTGGAGAATTATATGTTTCTTATAGAATTCCAAAATTTTTCCCGTTAATTTCGAATACGCCTACCGTTCATTATTATAAGAAACGAAAGACAATGTAATTCAAATTCAAAATAAATAATTCTTCAAATTTTTTTTTTTTTTTTTTTTTTTCAAAAGAAACTATTAGAAAATGTTATTTTTGTTGGTATACCTGGTTATAGAGTAATTTATCAGAGAAACGAAAACTTACAAAAGAATTACATGGAATTTTATAATTATTTTTCCATGTAACCTTGAAGCTGGCTGCTGTACGTAGTCAAAATTTGTACGTATCAGTGGGGGGAAGGGCTGTCTGTAGGAGTTGTATTGAATTTTTTTTTTTTTTACAAACGTAGAAAAGCGTAAAAACCCAGACCAAAGGCTTGTTTTAACGTTTCACTGAAAAGTTGAGGGTATTTAATATTAAGTGTGCTCCGTAGAAAGTTAGTTAGTCATGAAAATTATTTAGAATAATAAGATTTTTCTGGCAAGATTTTGCTCGGTATTTCGCGAAACTGCGATACAATGTGTTTCCTTAAATGTCTTCCTAAACTTGAGTAGCCCATGGTAAACTTAAATAAAACATTTTAAATGAATATAAGTTTAGGTTAAAAACGAGTTTTTGAAAGACAAACTTTTATTTTTTATTATTATTATTTTTTTTTTTTTGCTTTAGCTTCATGCTAAATAAACAGGTTGGCTGCTGTATTGATATATTTTAAAATTGCAGTAGTTGAGTAGAATAAAAGCTTGTAATAAACGCACGTCTTCATTAGGATACAGACTGAAAGCACGACACTACGAATTTTACTTTAAAATTATTATTTGACCATGTAAACCTATAGTATATGCCCAGGTGGACGAAAAATGTTCTTTTCATTTCTATCCTGCCTTGTACAGCAAAGGTGATAGGAGTTTCCAAAGTTGTATTAACAAATCAAAGAATAAGTTATTAAGTAGGTTAATATTTAACCTAATTCTTCAAATTAGTTGGTAAAGTCATAACGAGAAAAAGATAAACGTGAAGATGACTTATTTTGTTCTTCATGATGGGTCTATACGGGCTATCGATAAATAAAAATTTCAAACGAAGATTTCTTAATGTTATTCTTTCAGTGAACTATAGTTCTTTAATCGTTAAGAAAAGAACACAAGCTGATTAGACATTTTTCCTAGTTATGTTTTAAAGTATTCTATGTCCTGTTCATGTACCTACATGGGGCTTCTCAAGAAAAACACTGTATAATTCAGAGGATGAAATATATTCTCGATACATTTTTTTTTTTTTTTTTGAGAATGTTAGCGAACAGATTCTATGGAATATGTGGTAGCTTAATCAAAGATCATTAATTTTTTTCAGTAGAACCACCAGCCTACACTGTTTCTACCCAGTTTGCTTACAAACGAGATATTAAAATCGACCTGCAAAAAGGTTGGTGGTGGGGATTATGAAAATTACCCGTTTCATGCGAAAAGAAAACGATTGGTACAATTTCCTTTTATTCACCTAATTTTTCTGAATCTACTTCCCGCAGTTTCACTTGCATAGTGTCTAATACTTGTTTAAACCCCTTTTTCGTCGACCTAAATGAAACGCCATACAAAATAAAAAATCAAAACAGAATGATTAAGAGAGAATTGAATCCACCGCACCAATCAGTAGACGTCAAACGATGAAAAAAGAAAGGAGGAGAAGTTTTTTTCATTACTCTTTCACTCTTTATCATTCCTTTCAAAAAATATTTTGCCCATTTTCAGTTTCAAAGAAGGTAAAAATTGGTAACTTTGCCCCAGGGAGGCTACGGACTTCCTTGATGACTATAAACCTTCCTTGGAATAATACAATTGTTTTTGGAAAATCTCATGTAAATCCATCCAGCTGTTCTGGAGTGATAGTGTTTCTAACAGTTTTTAGCCCGTAGCATTTTATAACATGTAGATAAGATTATGATTACCTATATTATGTATTGCCCAAAATTTGTGTTATTGGTTTTGATAAAACTACAAAAGAAATAGGGTTGAAATCTTTAGAAAAGGTATTCATTATATACGACGAGATCTGATAGGAGTTTGTTGATTGTTGGTTCCGTAGTTTCCGAGAAGACTGGAGAACAAAAATTTCTATATGAAAAATGGTTTTTCTAGAATTTTGAGAAAACTGAAAATTGGATAGATTTGAAATTTTTCTGCGAAATGTAGTTCTTATATAAGACCAGGGTGCCGTTTACGAACTATCTATAAGGATCATAAAGAAATCATGAGTATGAAAAAGTGTTTATGAGTTGTCTATATAAATTAAACCCAAACGAATGCGCAGAAGTGAATCAATAATTGTTGATAAGGGCAATTTTTTTATTACAAATATAAAAATCCACCGTAAAAACCACATAATCAACTTTCCAACTCTTTAAAGCTCTTATTAACATATACGGACACCTCCGTACATGGCCATATAGATCGATAAAGTATAGTGATAAGCGAGAAGTATACCTATAGCCCTTATATCTGCTTTATAGACATATCTATAAAGTTTATAGACAGATCGTAAACAGCCTCCAGATCTAATGGAAGTTTGGTAGCCTATTGATTCAGTAGTTTCCAATAAAGATGTAAAAGAAAATAAAAACTTGAGAAAGCCAAGTTTTCTGGGTTACTTGAGGTATCTTTTCCATATTTATGGTGCAAGGTGTTATTTTACTTATTTTACTCATTGTGGGGCAGGATTCGAATCCTTTTGTATTGAAATCCTGATTTGAATCATGAAATATTGGATTTGCAAATTGATTCAATTCCAAAATTTTCATTGGATTCGTGATTCGATTCCTTTTTCAAGTTTCTAAAAAAGAAGGATTCGCAACTCGAATCCACAAAAATAAACCTTACGAATCACGAATACGTTTTTTTCTGTGTTATCATTTTTATCATTTAACTGAGTTTAGCCTTGGGTAAATTTTTTTTATTTCAACAAAAATGCACAGAAAAGTGAGAAAAGTGAAAATAAAGAGCCAGATTTTGATCACTTAGTACTGGACACTCAGGTAAACATACAAATCGGTACCAATAATAAACACCGAAAGCCATAAAATTAAAATGGACATTAGTATCACTCTATTTCACTGGATTCACAATAACAGACTTATATAACTTCAAATTCACAGTATCAAGAGACTGAAGACAGAAAAAGACTAACTGCTTGGGCATACTCAGAAAAGCAATGTCTATTTTAGGACTTCAGCATGATTGCAGGTTTTATTAATATTAGTGAAATAGGGCTGCTGGGTATCCAGTACCTACTAAATGATCAAAGGAGCCGGAATCTTTGTGCTGTGTACTTGTGTTGAGTGTTACGTTGCAACCAATGCAAATAAATCCGAAATCTGCCTCTTAAGTTGTAGGTAAAATATTTTTGATACTTGGCAAATGGATTCGAAAAAATCCTTTAAAAACCCTATTGGGAGTTTCCATAGCCGTTAGGAGTGCTACAATCAACAAAAAATAGAGGTGATGGTGTATGTTATCAAAATAGGTCTGTTTGTTTTTAACAGATTCTATTAATAAGTTATTCTCAGAATCTGTTGCAAACAAACAAGCCTCTCCAAATTTTTGAACGAATTCTTGGCGTTTTGGTGTTTTAATATTGTTTCTGCACCTCTAAAAGGTCATGGGTCTGCTTCCACACCAATATATTCAATAACTTGTAGATAAATAAATTATAACACTTATTCCTTCAAGACAAAACTAAGAAAAATCAAAGAAAAAACGAAACTTACATAAGATTTACATCGTTTATAACATACACCATCACCTCTACTTTAGTTTCATAAAAATCCACCAGTTGTCAGCTCTTTTGATGGAAACTCCCAATAGGATTTGGATTAGCGGATGAGTAATTCGAATTATTTTTTACTATGAGGATTCGAATTGGTGAATCGAATCATTTTTTTCTGGATTTTGCCCAATGCTGAATTTTTACTTAAACAGAGGCGCGTATTCACAAACGTCACTTTAAACTCCCTTCACTTAAATTTCACTTTAAAAAAGTTTTTTGCACAATTTTGTATTAAAAATGTAAGAACATTGTATTTCTTATGAGAGTTCTAAAGTAAAAATAAAATGTTACCACACTTTTAAATACAAAATTTTGCCAAAAGTAATTTACAAGGGAAGTTTAAGGGAGGGGAGGTTAAAGTGACGTTTGTGAATATGGGCCTGAAGTCTGTAACAATGAAATTTCCATAGATCGATACGTTTGTTAGATAGGTAGATATATGTTCGTAATTTTTAGTTTTTATTTTTTGCCTAAAGTAAACAATACGTTTTTATTTTTTCTTACTTAAGGGAGGAGTGAAGGGTTAATTTTTTTTTTTTTTTTGCATGAACTTCAAGCTTTTCGACATAAAAGACACCCTCTAAATGCTCTATATAGACTCCAACGATTATTCGAAAACACTCACCTATACTAGAGAACACATCTTGGTCGTCGTTGATTCTGGAACCGTTGCTGGTTTGGGTGCTGTCCAATACGGAGCTGCCACCAATAATATGGTCCACGTCATCAACGTCCTCCTCGTCCTCCTCGTCGTCGTCGTCGTCATCGATAACCCGCAGTGTGGATTTGGCCAAATGCTTGCCATGCGAATTCCACGTTTGCTCGGACGCGGATGACGCGTAATGGTTGTTGGCGCAGGTTACGTCCTGCAGTGTCGGTTGGCTGGCAACAGTCGACGGTTTCGAAACCGTCCGCATGACCGAGTCCAGCAACGGTCGAATGCCCGGACTGAGGAACACATCCTCGGTCAGATTGAAAGGATTGTTCGGTTTCGGAGTCGACATAGCCTTTTTTACGAAATTAAACTCGCTGAAGTTGGAGTTGGAGTCGTTGGAATCGTTGGAGTCGTTGGAGTCGTTGGAGTCATCGTCCTCGTATCGAAACGTCACAGAGGTGGTATCGCGTGCGACGTTGGTGGCGGCCAGCGTCCGAGTGCAGCCCACCATTTTGAAACGAGCGTCGCTCACTAGGAAGGGACTGGGTATACCGTTGGGTAGGGTGAGCCAGGAGTTTAGATTTTCGCTGTAGAGCGTGGGCGGCACCGCGGCGGAGGCCGCCGGTCGTTTTCGACCTTTACGTCGGATCGCCCGCTGCCGTCGAAGCGTCGACGGTTTGTCCGCGTCGACGGACGTAACCGCCGACGACGGTCGACTGTGGTCGGACAGCGGCGGAGTGTTCAGCGGATACGACCGCTCGCTGAAGACGACGCATCGTCGTTTCGATTTGACGAGCGTTTCAACGGCGCGCGCAGCCGCCCGGTCGATCGAATGGCCGGCGCGACCCGTCCGTTCGTCGGCCGACGGCGAGATTTTACGTTTCAAACTGAGCCGGCTGGAGGCGGTGGTCGGCGAGAAGCTGGAGATGTTCGTGTCGCTCGGCGTCGCCGAATTCGGATTCGTAATGTCCGGAGTGCTGGCGGCCGACCCGATCTCGCGATCGTCGCCGTCGGCGGCCGACGCTGAACCGTCGAACGGACGCAACGCCGACAGATCGGCGCGGCCGCCCCTCCTGCCGTTCAGCCGCAGCCACGACAGATTTTTGGTCAGCGAGGAGACCTCGCACGGATTATTGCCGTCGATATCACAGATAGGATTGCGGTGGTTGCGGCGCGGCGAGCGCGGCGAGCGCACGTAACCACTTAAATTATCACAGCTCTTCGAAAGCGGGGGGGCTTTGAATTTCTTAATTGGTAATTCTTTGTGGAATAATTCGTCCGGTTCTTCGGGCGGCGAAGTTTGTATGGTAAAGTAGAGCGGATTGTCGATTAGCATCGAAGTCCTGTTGAGATCCGCCGTCTGCCGGGTGGACGGAGGTGCGGCTGCAGCCGTATGTTTGCCGCTGCAGGGTTGTTTTTTCTTTTCGACTGGCTCTTGAGGCACGTTCGTTGAGGTAACATTATTATCGTCGTTAGATCTGCAAACGAAACGAGGCGTTCGTTAATTTTGGGTATATCGTTCTCGAGTAAAGTGCGACGTATACCTATCAATATGTTTTATCGATTTTTTTCTACTTTTTTTTCAAATTAATTTATCAAAAATCGTTTAGAATTCAGAAGGCTGCAGAAAATAGGATAGCCTAAATGTAAAATTCGTAATTTTAAAATTTTTTTCTCCAATTGTTTGTAACCGTACTTATATTTCCACTCGTACTTCTAAGTATATCGTCACACCCCAAAAACCAACAAACTGACATACGATAGATTTGTCCGAACATAACTCAAGCGCCGCACAAGAATCTTATCACGCTTCATCTCTGTCGCACAATGTCTCTATCCCCGTCACACCAACATTCCTGCCATGCGCCATACTCCTCAATAATCTTCAAAATGTGCGCCTCTAAATACGTCGGTGTCATGGCACCAAATATGCATAATTCGATCGTGTCATAGAGGAACTACCTACTTTGTACGAATTATGTTGTCATCCTATTTTGTCAAATCATGTACCATCTGTCTAAAATGACATCATTACTCCAAAATCACCTCACATAGGTATTCATCCGCTTCTGAATTAATTCGTTAACTTCATTAATTCAAATTTACTGGATCTTTAATTCTGTTGTAAGTAGCAAACGCTAAGAAATTCAATCTTCCGAGTCCGCAGTGTATAAAACTATAAACCATAATTAGTACATTTGTAGCTCACAAATATTAATTTATGGTTATATTAAAGTGTACTGTAATTTTGTCCAAGTGTTTTGAGCTTATCAATCATTTTTAAGTCTAAAACTGCCATCACACGATTGTTTTTGGTGACAGCTGTTAGGTGCGAACAAACCATTTAAAAATGATTTCGGTATTATTCAGTAGTGTAGCTAGAATTTTTGTATAGTTTTATTCCCCCATTCTTCATTCTAATTTTTTGTGATTTCCATTTTTCTGTTTTTTCCCCTTTTTTTCTTATTCTTAATATTTTTTTTTTAGTTTTAGAGGGCTGAATTAAGCCCAAAAAATCCCTTTCACTGAGCCACTGGTATCATTAAAAAAAATATTTATAAAATTAAATATATAAAAATACTTATCGTAAAAATGATGCAAAATCAATTTCAATATTGAAGGTACAAATAGGGCCTTGACTCGCACTCGTATGCATTCATCATAAAATTTATTATAAGCTTTTTATAAGCTTTTATTCTACTCACTACTAGGATTATAAAATTTACCAATAGTGCAGCCAACCTTCTGCAATGAAATAATATTTATTTTGCATGAAGCTGAAGCTAAAAAAAAAATAATAAAAGCTTATCATTTAAAAATGCGTTTTTAATGTAAACTTATTAGGTTTGGCAACCCTGTTGCCAAAAACCTATTACAATCACCAGTTATTTTTTCTTTTTTTTTCATGATTTTAAATTTTGTTGCATGGAAAAGTTGAAATAATAAATTAATTATTTCATCGTTAGTTTACTTGCTTCGTCTTATCCATAAGTAAATTCCATGATGTGTAAAATTAGTTTGAGTTCAAAAATCAGAATTGCTTGAACTTGAATGAATATACTCACGTACTTGGTCAATAAATAATCGCATGTAAGTGGACTGTCTTGCTTCGGGTAATTTTATTATTTTATTATTTTTCTGTTTCCTAGTTGTAAATTATTAATCTGTCGTCTTTGCCTTTCTTCAAGAAACTTAATAACCCTTCTTGTTAGTTTTTTTTTTTTTTTCATTCTTTTTTCATTCAAGTTGCAAAAGCCAAACTTCTTACAGTTTTGAATCAAAACAACTTGTTTTACTATATAGACTCTTTTCCTTTTACTTTACTTGCTTAACGCTTTATTCTACTAGACTAGAGAAACAAAAAGTACCTACCTACATGTTTCTTACTTTTTTAAACTGAAAACTGCCTGGTTTTTAAAATGAAAGATCTGAAAATTTGTATTTACAATAATTTATAAGTGTGCATAACTCTGACTAGTTGACATCACTCCATTTTTGTATTTTTCGTTTGATTTTACAACAAAATTTATCTCTTGGTGTTTCACGAGTCATGAAAACAAATTTTATTACATAGTGCTCACAAAATCCCTCATTCCTCATTCACTAACATAAGCATCGGGAAATTTTTCTGTAGAATTTGAAATTTAATTTGTAATATTTCAGTGTAGGCCTCTACATTTAATTTTACAATGACAAATTTATTACGGTTACAGATGTAAATGCCTTAGGTCTAGAAATGTACTTTCTCTACGAGACAAAGGTAGAATTCAAAATCGAACGATAAAAAAGAAACAAGTGCTCCTCAATGTTGCGATTTTTGCATGCCTTAAGAACTTTTTCGCGTATTTTATAAAATGACATACTTTCGTCGAATAAGTACCTAAGTATTCTAGATACCAGGATTTTGTCACAAATTACTCTCTCAGTATGTCAGTTGATGAAAAAAGAAAAAATTCCTATAACAAATAAATCTAACGAATCGTCTAAAATTTAATTCTGGCGCTTAAAAGGTAGCTAAATAATAGAATCGGACGATTGTGAAATAATTGATGTTTAAAAACATCGAAAAAACTGTTTTCTACAAAATGATTGTGTTAGGTACGTCATACACGTCCCCCACTTCTGTTCGTAGTAAATATGGAGAGAAAAATTTAACTTCGTTAATATTGTTTACCTTATACAAATACCATTTTTCTTCTCCACCAAATTTTGCGGTGGTTGCTCTGCACCGCATTTATGCGACGAAACTTTACATGGACTTTTTTTCAGACGCACATGTCGACGTTTTACCGCTCGAACGTCACGTTCTGGAAGATTTTCGCATCCAGGCGACCAGTGGTTGCTAACATCGCGTAAAGCAGCTGGAATATTGTCCAACTGCATGTAGATACTATCTCGGTTTCGTGTAGACCCTGAAGTTGATTTCACCATTTCTCTTTCCTAAAAAAAGATTACAGAGGGTAAAATTATAAAAAAAAAAAAAAAAAGTAGGTACTTATTTACAGTGATAGGTTTCGATAAAGCAAAATAGCACTAAGAGAAATATAATTCAAGCAGTACCTTTTTGGAAAAATATTAACGTACTAAAAAATTAGAAAATACCGTTATAAACTCTCTATCTATTAACTTAACAATTTATTTTGCTGAAATATCAGTTTTCAACTCTAGTCAAAATTTCAACGTCAACCAAATAAATTGCTTTGCTTGTCAACGAGCCGTTGAGTTAGCAAAAAATGTTCTCTTTGTTTTGGCATTCCGCCAATCTTACGCCTATTGAAACTAAAATAAAATTTTAATCATTGTTGGAATATTTCCAATTAATTATTAATTTCAATTATTTTGGAGACAATAATGCAATATAATAGGTACATGTAATGGTCTCTGTTTAATTCTCATTAGCAAAACGAAAATTTTCTGTTAAGTACGTCTTCCGCCTTGAGGAGCAGCTTTACGTCAATAATTTATTGATAATTTGACAGAAACTTGAAGAAAACTCGATGGAAATTCGAATGAAACTTTATTATCGGTTAAATAAATTATGCAACAAAAATTGTTCAATGGTTTGCCCAACTGTTACCGCATATAGTCACCAAAAAAAATTTTGTTTTTCCAAATTTAATTATAGTATGAAGTTTTTTAACTCTATTTTCAATATCTAAGGAGTAAAAAATAAATCGTACAGTGAATTCATTTCATTTCAAAACGCAGCATAACTATTCCTCTGTTTGTTTAAAAATGACAATCAAAACGTTGAAGGAGAGTTGAATTCGATACGATTTAGCTCAAATTAAGTCTAACTGGGCAAGATGTTAATATTTTCACGTGTATTTAAAAGTTTTACGAGTGTAAGATAAAAAACATACTGCCTGTTTCTACAAAAATTAGTATTTTGTACTCCTCATTTTGTAACCGACCGAAAAACCATTCGTCCACTTTTCACTGATCCTCAAATGATATGTATCTTGAATTGAAATGACGTACACAACCGATAACTATCGATTGAGGGTTTTTATCAATGTAGCTAACATCTGGTTGATTTTTTTCAAACTAAAATAGAGGTGATCATGACGATCATGTATGATATCAATAATGCGAAATATAATAATGTAATTTTCTTTTTCCTATTAATTTTTCATGGAATTTTTGGGTGTTATAACTTATTTATCTGCAATAAAATTGGAAAATATATTGGCGTGGAAGATGACAAAAGTTCTTTTAGAAGTGCCGAAAAAATATTAATCCTGCAAAACACCAAGAATTCATTCAAAAATTGGTTACAAGTAGATACATACACACTTGTGTTTTTTTATCAATATTATCAGTTATCACGCAATAAATGCTACACCATCACCTCTACTTTCATTTATTATAGTGCTCCTAGTGGCCATGCTAACTCTCAATACCATTAATATCAACCTTCGAAGATATATATATATGATGGAGACGACACATGGGAAGTTTTGGTGTCCAACCTATAGAAAGCGCGTCTACAAACATGTGTACTTCTATCTAAATATCTGATTGGAGGAAAATCTCGCCATGTGCATTTTTTTATAAACACTGGCGTACAAAGTACCTCACTTTTACACCGATTTTTGATTCTGATTGATTGGAGTGTAGAGTCTGGGGTACTTTGTACCCCAGCATGTGGCATCTATTGTCTGAGCACTCAACCCCATATTAAAACTGTTCCATTTCATCTCCATCAGACATATATCCTCAAAGATATCAACTGACAAGGGACACGCTCATAACCACACACAAAGACACATCAACGAGTCTTACAAACTGACACCTGAGCTGTGATAATGAACTGAATTGATAATTGATAAAAGTTGATACCTTCAAGGATATATATATGATGAAGATGACACGGAACAGTTTTAACATGGGATTGAGTGTCCAGACTATAGATTCCACATGCTGGTGTATGAAGTACCCTAGACTGAAAACCCCAACCAATCAGAATTAAAAATCGCTGTAAAAGTGAGGTACTTGGTACGCCAGTGTTTATAAACAAATGCACGTTGCAAGATTTTTCTCCAATCAGATATTTAGTTGGAAGTACACGTGTTTGTAGAAGCGCTTTCTATAGGTAGGACACTGAAACTGCCCATGTGTCATCCCATCATATATATATCCTTGAATGTTGATACCCTATGTGTTTTAAATGGGATATCAATGGTTATTATCAATTATTAATACAGTTCCTGATGGCAGCTGTGATACTTGTAAATCATATATAGCCCCTACCAGGAGCTAAAATGTTTGCTCATTGAAAAAAAAACAAAAAAAAAAGCTCATACATAGTAAAAAACAATATTATCTCCAATCTTCAAATTACTGTTTACAGCTCACACACTCATGCATCAGCCGTTATTACTATAAAGCCCTATGAATAAGTATGGCAAAATATTATTTTGTATCCACAGTTTAAATAACCTAATTATCTCAGAATTTCAGCTATATCCCAAGAACCAATAATGTGATTTCAGTGAAATTTTCCCAAAATCTTCGACGAAGATAATGTTAATGTTTCAGCTAAATTTCAACTTTCTACAAATAATGGTTTTCTTGCAACTGCATGGGATAATTTTGATTGTACTGGCTGTTCCCATAAAATTTTATATGCCAAGAGGCGTTTATCGTGGGCGTAGCCTACGATCCTCCACGCGCCTGGCGGGCGTTTGGAGAACTCCTGTACCGAAGCAATGTAGGTACAGGAGGACTGGGCTGAGGTGGTCGCCGACAGTCGTTGTCGGACATCAGGTGCGAGAAGGTGTGTGACGACGAACTACTTTTATAGTCCTCGGACGTTAAATGAATATTATATTATAAGTGCCAATCCATAGTGGTGTACTACCACTATATGGTAGGTTATCGTGGGTGTAGCCTACGATCCTCCACGCGCCTGGCGGGCGTTTGGAGAACTCCTGTACCGAAGCAATGTAGGTACAGGAGGACTGGGCTGAGGTGGTCGCCGACAGTTGTTGTCGGACATCAGGTGCGAGAAGGTGTGTGACGACAAACTACTTTTATAGTCTTCGGACGTTAAATGAATATTATATTGTAAGTGCCAATCCATAGTGGTGTACTACCACTATATGGTAGCAGAGGCAATGGGGTTCCTCGGCGAATCGGATTTTTTTAAATAAAATCCGATTCAATTAATAACCTCGGAAATTAAAACTCGAAAGAATTTTAATCTCTCTCAAAAAAAAAAAAAACGGCAAACGAACTAGAAATAATTCGTTTCCAAATGCTACTGAAACCGCTTCCACTCATCAAACGAAGTTTAATTTATTTATTTTATTTAACTTCACGGCACTAAAAGAATCGAAACTTATAATATTTTCGATTCCCTAATAAAAAATAATTCGGAAATAAATATAATTTTTTTTCCGAACTCACAATAGAAATCCGAAAACAATGTTCTCGAATTCATACACGTCAATATGACGCTTCAAGGTCACTGAAATCTTGAAAATAAAATAAAAAGTACGTGAGAATTAAATTCCCACGCACACAAATAATTTTCATTGATGCAAAAATATTTCAATTAATACAAATGCATCAAGAAACTCTAATCAAACATTCATTCATAATTACATGAATGAACGTAATCAGCTGATACCTACCACCAAAATCGTAGGCATCTAAACAATGTCATGTTTATTTCCCGTTACTTGAAATAAACCAATGACTAAAAAAAAAAAAAAACTTGGCTGACTTATAAGAAGTCGACGAAGACATTATAAAGTCATTTGCAGATATCAATTCATTAATCATACCTGCAATTAAATTGACAATCCATATTACGTATACCTAATCCGTAATTACGAGTAAAATAAATGTCCGCTATTAGTAATACGCATATTATTCGTAAATTATACGTATGAGAGAGTCATTAAACACTTCCGAAAAACTTTCGGAATTGCTACCACAAGACTATGATAGAATGTTTGACAGTCACAGACCTGCCAAACTTAATAGACAACTTAAATCTAGGAAAATAAAAATACCCAAATTTAAGTTCAGCACAATTAACCACGTTTGTGAAGTTAAAATATTTGCTACACAAACAGAACAAGAACTGAATCAAAACGATTCAGAACTTAACCAACAAGAAATCCAAGATAGTTCGCAGCAAATCCTGGATTTATCATCTAAACCAAATAGACTCTCTCAAAGCACAATACCGTATGAAACATTCATACATGAACCAACTAAAACACCGTTCAATATAAACATAGAAAATTTCAACACTCTAATCAGTCTGAAGAGAACTTTCTACCATTGCCTAACAGCAATAAGAAAGTTTTCAAGAAAACGACTTAACAGAAATAGGTTGATTTCATCATGGGCAATATTACCAAACAATTACCAATTCGCACTATTATGCTTCATATATGCAGATCAGAGAAAACACTTTTCTGATATATTCAAAGCATTATCAACATATAATGCACCTGAATATGTAGCATACGAAAAATTCCACATTGTCATAGACGAATCAGGACTGTTAAGACTTCGGAATTACATATCAGTAACACCATTTACTGAAGATACACTATCTCCAGTATTGTTACACCCGAAGTCCCACTTAACAAAATTAATACTATTAAATGTACATACATTAAATAGTCATACTGGCATAAAGTTTACAATGGCAGCATTTCGTAGAACATATTTTACACCAAAGGCAATGAGAATACTACCAAATATTCTCAAAAAATCATGCCTTATATGCAAAAGGTTAGATAATAGACCTTATGCACAACCAACACACTCAGGAATGCCGGACTTCAGACTAGTGCCTTTCACACATCCATTCACCTACACGGGAGTGGATGTATTCGGTCCATATTCAGTATTTGACGAATATCTACCAAAAAAGAAGAAGGCACTAGCAACACCAACCACTACGGTTTACAAAAAATGGATATTAATCTTCACATGTCTATCCACCAGAGCCGTATACTTTCTATCTCTGTCGTCATTGACCACAGGAGAAATATAGGTAGCTTTCCAAACGTTCTTTGCTGATTGTGGAACACCCAAAGCAATGCTGTCAGACAGCGCGGCCCAGTTCAAACTGGTAGCAACACATTTGCCACAGTTCTGGGAAGCAATAATGTCTGACAGCACCATAAAGGATAAACTCCTACAAAAAGGGATCATGTGGCATTTAACGCCACCCAAAGCTCCTTGGTACGGTGCCACATATGAAAGGCTAATAGGAGTATATAAGCAAGCATTCGAACGTGTCATGGGGCCACATTCACATCATCATCACAATTTTCAAGCTGCGCTTAAAAATATACAAGTGATGATGAATGAACGTCCACTCTGTCCAGCACCAGACGAGGCGGAACAGATAACGCTGACCCCAGCACACTTTATGCATGCTAAACTCAGAAATTTCACCTTAGACCTAGATAAACCCTTAGAGGAAACAACTCTAACGGCTAAAAATCTACAGAGTCTATGGAGAAAAGACCAAGAAAATTTACAACAGCTTTGGGCGGCATGGAAAAGCCTCTATCTTCCTTACTTAAGAGATAGAGTCCCTAAAGGCGTAAGCAACGCTTATCGCACTGTAAATTTCCAACCAAGAGTTGGAGATATAGTCCATGTCCTAGACATAATGGCAAAACCAGGTGTCTACAAATTAGCCACAGTAGTCAACCTGCTGACATCTCGTGACGGACAAATACGTCACGCAGACATTAGGTTACCTAGCTCAAAAATAGTGAGCAGACCTATAAAGTTTTTAGCACCATTGGAGCTAAACACCTCAGAAGTAGCGAACCAAACTTAACAAGTTTAACCCCTACTTCACAGACCTGTAAAAACGCACATAGACTCACAAATTTAAAACCCCAATGGAAAGTGGCACCATTGGAGTTAGCTATCTTTAAAGTCAAGACAGCACTTGTTCTGCCAAACACTTACTCTCACTGTCCAGCAACCTCTTCAGGATAATAGCGGGTGAGAGGTGATAGCAGGTCGCGACCAACAAAACTAGAAATTAAGATAATAATTGTCTCAATTTCACTATCAGACTAGCAAACACTAATACACACAATCTCTTTTCTTTCCAGAGTCACTCCTGTATGGCGCCAACCAATAAAATACCCCTCCAGCCTCCTCGAACCCGATCCGCGAAGTCTGCAGGGGTACAACTCCATGGTTGGAGACCCCCAAGGCCTCCAACATAAACAAAAAAAAAAAAAAAAAAATCTTTTGTTTTTTGTACATAATTTTTGTTTTATTTGTTGTTGTTGTACCCCAAGAAAGTACTAATTTTTTATGTTTTTATTCAATTATAATAAACAATAATTTTGTACTTCTGTCTATGTACTAAAATGATTTTTTACAGGCCTACGAACGACCAGTCTTGGAAGACTGGTTGTAGACACCGCCCCCAGTATCGTGGGCGTAGCCTACGATCCTCCACGCGCCTGGCGGGTGTTTGGAGAACTCCTGTACCGAAGCAATGTAGGTACAGGAGGACTGGGCTGAGGTGGTCGCCGACAGTCGTTGTCGGACATCAGGTGCGAGAAGGTGTGTGACGACGAACTACTTTTATAGTCCTCGGACGTTAAATGAATATTATATTATAAGTGCCAATCCATAGTGGTGTACTACCACTATAGCGTTGCCTCTTTGGCCCTTCAATCCGTTGGAAAAAAAATAGATTTCAAGCGAAATGATGAAAAAGCTAAATAAAATCAATGAAAGCATCTAAAACTATTATAATTTCTCAAAATTCAACAAAAATATCGATGAATTCACGTATGAACTGTAGGATCTATGAAATGGCGTATTGCTGACTCGTATCTAAAGGGCTTCAGTTGTTACTCCCACTTTTAAGTACTCTTCTAAAGTTCTAACTTTGAATAATACTGTATTACCAAGAGACAAATGATACAATTATTGTGAGTGGTCAGTGATTTGAATACCAGACAAGTTCGCAGTCAAGCATGACAATATTAAAATTGTTTTATATTAATTTTGAATAAATTTCTTTATTTTTTATTTTATTTTTTATTTTTAAATTACTGGTGGTTACACCTACTCGAGTATTATTATTTTTAATAATTGCTTGTAAGGCGTTGACTGAAATTTTTAGCTCCCTTTCTCATTTACTTTAATTAGGAAGGTACTAAAAAGGTTTTACAGGTGATTTGTTAATTGGTCTCTCACTGACCCCACCAAAAAAAAAAAAAAGTCTGGCTACACCATAAAACTCTAGAGCAAGACCTCCGCATGCGATCTTCGTCTGTTTTGGACATTGTACATTTTGAAATGAAACACTAGTGATGGGTAGTTTGTTCACAAGTTAGTTCTTTTGAACGAATTCTAGAAGTGAACTAATTGATCATTTAGTTCACTTCTAAATGAACTAGTTCATTAGTCTTTTTTTTTTTTTTTTTTTTGATAGTTCTCAGTTCTTATCAGTCATCAGTCTACTCTACACGATCCATTGATCGAACTGAAGTTGAAGTAAGTAGCAGTCGATGAGTGAGTCAAACAATTAACCAATAGTTCTAGCATGAATTTATGAATACGAGTTGATCATAATATCATATAATAAATCAGTTGATTTAAATGATATGAGCCAATCATGAATCAGCTGAATGAAGTGACCGAGTTGAAAAATTTACCGAACTACTGTACTAATTGAACTAGTTCACTTTGGTGAAGCAGACGCGATGAACTAAATCCGCGAAATGAACTAAAATTCCCATCTGTATGAAACACTTTACTGCATTAGTTATTGATATTGAAGTAAGTACTTACCAAAGACCTTCGACATTTCCTTCGATTTTCTTTATCCGCATATTTTAAATTTCGAACGTACGCCGTTCGAACGGACGTTGTCCTCGTAGATTCGAATTTGAATGTATTCTGCCTAAAAGTGGACGAGCAGCAGGCTATGCCGGGCGTGATGTCGGAGCACGTGGACGATGCTGACGATGGGATTCTTTGTCCGACTGCCCACTTAAGCATTTAGAAAATTTCTGAAAAAAATAAAAAATAAAAAATAAAAAAAAAATGTAATCGTAAATAAACACGAACAAAATGAATTACATCGATGGTAAAAAAAAAAAAAAAAAAAAAGAACTGTTACAAATTGATACGCGACAATGTCTCGGAAAAAGTATTCTGTTTCCATATGTAGGGCTGAAAATACAAAAATTCCAAAAGGCCTTACAGTAGTGCCGAGTCGGTAGTACGTCGAACGGGCAGCTGCCTTCTTTAAACAGCTACGTCGAGATAATCTGCGACAATAAATCCACGCAAAAATGGGGAAAAAAAAGAACAAGAATCGTATATAGGAGAGTGGCAAGAAAATATGAGAGTAGCTATAGGTAATTCCTACACGTGAAAAACGTATTAAAGTTCCAGGTGATTTCATACCATTAAACGGGACAAGAGTGCTTAATGAAGATTCGACAATGGGTGCGCAATGAAACGCCCCCATTTTCACTCGAACATATCCACACCAAAACTCGAATTGAGGGGATACCGTTTATAGCCGAAAGGTCTTAATATTAGACACGTACCCCCTTGCGAGCGAGTGGAAAAGAAGGTGTTTATTAAATTTCGCTTTCTCAGTATTTTCAAGTGGCCCCATACCGGGGCAAAGACCGAAAAAGGCCACTTCAGAGCCGCCAACAACAACGCTGCTGATTCGAGCAGTCAAGATGAAAATATGGTGCCACTTAGCAGTACCTATTGGCAAAAGCCTCGAGAATAAGACCGAATGGTGGTGTATGCAAGGTTTCGAGTGAATGTTACTTTTATGCAAAAATTAACTTACATAATTGGGAAAAAAAGGTGCAGGTAACCGGAGGAGACGTTAAGAGAAATCATTCGCCGAGCTAGACGTAAATAATGGTAACGAGAGCTGCGTTAAAGAGATTTTATATACCTCTTTTACGAAAATTTGCAAACCGCCCCTATAGTTGTCCATATTTTTGACGAATACGGCAATTTCTAATTCAAAAGTTGGTCATTTTATCCACATGGACTGGAAGAGAGAGGGTAGCATCTAATCGGACGGCAAATTAGAATATACAGACCATGAAAATTATATACCGTCTGAGCGCAACGCAACTGGCATACTTTATGTTTGGTATCATTTATGAAAACCTTCTTGAGAAATGCATCTCGAAAATTCGCAATCTCTTCAACGTGTATGCCCAGAAAAGATCAATTTGTCGACGACACTAACACTCAACTTGCTTCATTAGTTCGTCGTTTCCATAAACCCAGTCTTTCGACAGAACTAAAATTTGGGGGGGGGGACATCGAGGTAAAGTTGCTTCAAAGAACGAAAGTAACTTTAACATTGGTAAAATAAGCCCCTGGTACAGAACTAAAATTTCAAATTTAACTCTTTTTTATGCTATATCGAGCAAATAACTATGGAAAATCCTTATTTTGAAAACGTCCAGGTAAGACTAAGCAGATGGTTAGGGGACGAGGCCCCCTACCCCTCCGTCTCACCTTGACAGTATAAAAGTTAATAAGGGCGTATCCAACTTGAAATGGAAAAAATCTGAATTTTGACTGTTATTGAAAATTTATTCCAAATTTTTATGGTATACCTACTTACCTACTTACTATCTATATTCGAGAAAATTATATTTTCTTCTAATGAAAATGTGTTTTGTGTTTTTTTGGGTTTTTTTTTTTTTTCTTTATGGGTCATTGTAGCCCTGTTTGATAGGACTACACCAACTTGCACCAACCTACACCAGGAAGACGATTCCACAAATGCAGGAATGTTATGGGACTTTGCGCCAAGTTTTACTTGAATATTTGTGGAATATCCCTACCGGTGTAGGTTGGTGTAAGTTAGTGTAATCCTATCAAACAGAGCTATTATAAACTTACCTACTGAAAATTTTCAATGTCTGCTTTAGAAAAAATATTTTTATACACCTTTGAAGAAACTATTATTGAATTTTAAAATTGGTAAATTTTTTAAGGCAATATCTACTGTTTTTTCGTTTATTATAATCCTGTACTATAATATAAGTAAGCAATAATTGTGTATGTATGTATATCGGTATATAGGTATGTATGTAACCGCATTCTGAGGAACCAGGCCAACAATATTTTTGAAATTTACAGGAAAGGGGTGTTTGGGTACGAAAAAACTATTTAGACAGGTCCCAAGTTTGAGAAAATTCGTTGAACAGAAATCTGAGAATCTCTATTTATCCATCAGCGCAGTAAGCGATAACAACGAATGATGAAAAATTCGGCTGGTTAAAAGTAACGAATAGGTAATGTTTTATTAGCGAATTTTGATAGGCCTAGGCAACGTATGATCATTATGATTTACGACTAATGAAGTAATGAGTTTATGGTTGCCGTCTTTAATTTTATTCTCCAGAATCAAGATACCTGATAAAAATATATTTATGAAATTCGCCAACTTGAATTAAATTAACAAAATTTTTTCTAATTTCCACATCCGCGCAAAGCTCGGTGAACCAGGTACTAGTCTTCGAAGAATAATAAAAGGTTTGTCAAGTAAAGATGTTAAATTTCAGATGAACCAAAGTAGCCCTAAAGAAAGTAATATATTTGGTGTTATTTTTTATTTGCCAAGAACAAACGTCAGTATTGTACCCTGCAACCCTGTGTAATTTGTTATGACCAGTCTTCTTGCAATTTTATAACTTGAAAATACCACTTTTAACAGTTCTTTTAAACCTACAAATAAATTTCAAAGCGTCGCCCGAAGGTTCTTGACGATTTTCCCATAATCTCTTCGTCATTTCTAATCAACACATGCCCTATTTAAGAAAAATAAACAGGTCGAATGAAATCGTCTTATACGAATGTATGATCGTTGAAAATCTGACAATAAAACAGTTTCCTCCAACTTTTATTCTACTTATAGTTCATACGTAGATGATCCATTCTGGGCGGAAAATGTTTCGTTATTCCTATTTTTTTTTTTTTCCACAAATTCTGTTATGAGATTAGACCTATATACATATGTACATGGGCTACCTATTACAGAATAATGTTGGTTTTAAAAAAGCGAAAAACAAAATTTATTTTGGAACTCTAATCATTACAAAAAGTCGTTTCTTTAACGAGTGTAGATATTATATGCGAGTAGCTATTACTTTTTTGGTACCTATAACCTAACAAAAACTTTGTTAAAACATTCATCAACATTTTAATTAAATAAGATATAAGCTACCCAGTTTTCGTCGTTTTTTTTTTTTGTTTTTTTTTTGTCGTTGTCTTTCCCATTACATTGTCATCCGTTTAAAATAATTAACTCTACTCGGTCCAGAGGAAGATAATTAAAGCGTAACCTGTATAATAATAGTTTTTAATTTTGTGGTTTACGGATGGTTAACGTTCTACAGAAGGGACGTAGGAGGGCACATATAATCTTCACCACATTAACCTGCCTATGCGTAAGTGTACAAAATTATATCTCACACCTTCGTATTTTGAAGGATAGAAAAATAGCCTTCTTTTATACTTTGTGCAAACACCTCTTAATTTCGTGTTACCACCTTTCACCTACAATACAGCATTATCGGTAGTTCTGCAAGACTGCAACAGAATGTAACTAAATTAAACAGTTCGTCTTCATACACCCTTCTTTCTTTCTTTCACTTTGTTCTTTTATATCTAAATATCTCTCCCTTATTTTTTGTAGGTATTTTTTTATTTCTTTGCTTGTCCAAGATGATCAAGCTAATTCTTATACCGTGAAGTACACTGTGTACAGGCTGTTTAAATTAGCAACGTTTTCAAATTCATCGAATACCTAAAAAACGGTTTCATTGAAACGAGAAAAATTCTGTAAAGTAACCAGTTTTCTGAGATATTCATACATGAATCGTATACAAAACTGTGTAATTAGGCTTTATGTATTTGAAAACTGGATTAATATGTTGACGATGAGGAACCATGAACAATTCATCCATTCTACAATGTTAGGATAATAGATTACAAAACATATTTTTATGAGTGGATCTTTTATAAGACAAGATAGGTATAGGTACTTGACAAAACTTTGCATGCTCTATGGAGAAACACAATAATATTGAATGAAAACGAATTTTCATTCAAACCAACATATGGAAAATCAATTTTTTTTTTCTTCGCCCAATCTTTCCACAAGTACTTCAAACTTATAACTTCCACGATACTTTTTATATAGCTACCAATGAAACGACTTCTTTTCGTCATACCCATCAATTTGTAACTACATTTTCTTGGACTTCCGGCTTCTGGCTTAACAAAGAGAATAGTGAGTAGGTATTGTCGATCTTACTTAATAAAGTTACGGATTGACGAAATTTGTACTATATTAGGTATGGTTAATGTATTGTGAGAGTAGGTATATAACGAAATTCAGGAGATTTTTGAAGGGAGAGTACAAACTAAAACGGTATCAATTATGTGTTAAACCACCACAGAATCGTGCACCCGCTCTAAGTACAATGGGCAGGTGGTACTTTACAGGCACTACCGTGGGCACCACTTGCATAAAAGTGCCGAATACTATACTTAACACACTTTCGACTTTATCTCGATTACACGGAGAGACACAATGAAAAAAATTTATGGCAAACATTACCAAAAGTTGAATCAACGAATTTGTTGTAGATGTCCAAGAACAGAAAATGAATTCAAGAGGGCGTTTAAAACTGTCTATAAACTTTATAGCTATGTCTATAATGCAGTTATAAGTACTAAAGTACTATATACTTCTTTCTTATCACTACTTTATCGCTCTATGTGGCCATGCCCGGAGGTGACCATATAAGTCAATAAGAGCTATAAAGAGTTGTGAATATTTGTGTTTGTGATTTTTACTGTGGATTTTTATATCGATAATAAATACATACCTATTTAGCTTCTTATCAATAAATGGTTCACTTCTGTGCAAGCGTCTTGATGTCATTTATATAGACAACTCATAAACACCTCTTCGCAGTCATGATTTCCTTTTGGTCCTTATGAATATAGTTCATAAATGGCACCCAAATAGGCTTTGCATTCAATCGATATTCCATTTGAACTTGGACGCAGACTAATTACAGCGTAATCAAAGATTGTTTTTATCAGTTTTTATTTAACTCACTACAGTTGTTCATTTTTACTTTCTTCAGTGGATATGAATTTAAACTTTATGTGATAACAGGATTGCTCTAGAACCAAAATGTAGCTTGTTTTTCTGTTTTACCTTTGTTTTGTTTAGCACTGCGGTCCGCATATGGTGAGTGTATGCCTGTATGATTGCGCTAGATTTTTGTACAACATTTTACACCTAATGAAAGTAGATCCTTAAAATTCATATTTAAGAAACTTATTTAGTATATGCATCGTTTGATACTGAAAGTGCATATGTTTATGAAATGTAAACAATTCAAAATTTGGCATGAACTACTTCAGCGCTAATGCACTGAATACATTTTTCATGCTGAATGTGGCAGATTCAAATCCTGATGATACTACATATAAATAAATTTTTGTTCTCAATTCTTTTTTTTTTTAAAATTAAAGCTAACTACAAACAGACTTTCATTCCAGAAATGAAGGTGATCCACCGAAGGAGAGGATTTATAATTCAAAACAACCCGTGGCTAAAGTGGTAGAAGTCCTGTGCATGCATATGTCTTATATTCATTCTTCAATAGATTATAAACATACACTGAAATTAGTCTGTCGCCAAGGGCACGTGAAATTCTTAGGTAATTCAAATAAGTTTACTTTTTATTTTATTTTCATGCTTTTTTGGCAAAGCCAACTTCACTTATCAAACTATGAAGTAGAATGAAAATTGATTCCTCAATACAGTTGCCAACTTTACTTTTTGGCAGATATTTAAGCATAACTTAAGAAAAAATGATAAAAACAATTAGAAATTTCTGACAAATTACATTTTTGGGAATGTGAAATTTGAAAATCTACTTGAAAAACTCTAGTTCTGTCAAAAATCAGTCCCTCGGGTATCAATTTGCGATATTACAATTTTTACTTCACAGCTTGATAAATGAAGTTGGTTTTGCCTTTGGCTATGCGACCATTTGGCGTCGATAGGTTCTGTTAATTCTTTTATCTGAAACTAGCAATGAAATATTGATATGTTTGTCAGACATTGTTGGGACCACCAATCCTCCTCCCCTCTCACTCGTGCAAACACTCAACTATTTTTACCTGTATACTTTTGTACTTTTACTCGTGGCTACACTGTTACACTATTCCGCCGCTCATTAGTTTATCTCCATACATGTTCGTTTACCAATTACTCCTCATACTATATACATGATTTACATCTTTGCTGCAATTACACACACTTCTGAGGTGTTACTTCGAGTGCATCTTTATTTGTTTTACACAATTACTCTGTTACATCGATCTATAACCTCTATATAGATATCAGTAACTACTGATATTATTTTACCATTATTTTTTCAAGTAACTGAAATTCCGTTTTTTTTTTTTGATGAACTGCATTTTTTAGCAAAGTACTCCTGCGCTGGAATTTTTTTTATAATAAAATGATATAATTAAGTTAATGTATAGCAATATTCGAAAAATCACAACCCACGTACAACTCGTTCGTTATAATAATATTTGAGAACAAATTTCGCTTTCACACACATACAATGAGTTAAAAGTGGAAATAGATTATTTTCGACCCCCATCGTTACTCAGCACAAATTTTGCATTCGTGCAAACGTCCCTCATTTCAAATAACAAATACTGCGATGCGTATTTAATAAAGTGCTTTGGCCAAGTTTTAAGAAGATAAAACAGAAAAAAAAATTATTCAGGCGGTTACAAAGGGTAGAAAAAAGTCGATCAATAGATTCGTTATATTCATCCACTCTTCTAAAAGGTTTTACGAATAAGCAAACATGAGCGTAGATAGAATTTATCCTAGCAGAGGTACACTGCACCAAGAAGAAAATGCTGTGAAAAAAGTAAAAAAATTATACTTACTCTACGTTACACAACTTATTCTTTCTTGCTTTTTTTTTTTTAGCAGTAAATTTTCTCTTTCTCCATCGTTTTCGAAAGATAAGAAGGTATAAATGCAACCCTTTCATTCGACTTGCGACACCCATAAACACATGCTGGCTGCAAATCTGCAAAATTGAAATTCATCCAAAAATAGTTGGTTTGATGGTCTCAAATCAAACTATAGGCTGAAGTAAATTTTTGGCTAACTTGGGGTACGTCTTTAATTCTTCGTTTCGTTTTTTCGGTGCACAGAAATTCTTATATGGAAAAGCATTTCAAGCACAAATAAATACTTTATATCTGTCGAAAAATCATCTTTTAATTTTGAAACTTTCACCGTTCCTTTGACACAGTCTATTAATTTATTTAATTTTCTTATTTTTACTACTTCCGAAAATAGGTAAGTATTTCGAATCGATTTTACTCATGAACCATCTTCGATTAAGTACTCACATGACCTAATGGTCGAACATTACGTATCCGTCTTACGAAAAGCAATGAATGAATTTAAGTTTGCCCTTGAAAAGAACTTTGGCAAATAGGCCTCGACGCGCTTATCCTTTTTTCGTTTTAAATTCAACTTCTAGCCTCCAAAGATTTCGAGGAAAAAATGAAATGAAACCATTAGGCTTAAGCTTATTTTCACCACGGACAGTTGTATAAGAGTGTCAAATGTCTTCGAATGGTGTAAAATATCGAACTTCCAACCAACAGAGCTTACACTGAATGAAGCTAAAGTAATCAGTCTTTCTTTAGATTTTGACAATCACAAACTGAAGAAAAAAATCTATTTTTTACATAGAAAAAAACAATTTTTCAGGCTCTCTTTTCTCACATTAAAAAATTCTCTGAACACGCTTTCGATTTTAACTTTGGAATAGGGAATCAACCAGCTGATGAATAGTTATGTGTAAAAATTCCTACGAATGATGCCACACCATTAGCTGCAACCTTTTTTGTTATTTTTTCGGTTATTTTTCGAATTGATAAATATTAACTATATTCTTCATTCTCGACTGTTTTATTTGACCCCAGTGAAATTTAAACCAATATTTAACAATTTTTTATAGTTTTTTGAGAATTGTAAATTCATTTAGATTAATATTTTGTCAATGAGTCGCACGAAGACGGCCTCCAGTTTGATAGTTAAAATTTTTTTTTGACATTTTTTGAAGATCACTCAGGTGCATAGGCTACTTTTCTGGAAGTAAGCAGTGTTGAGTATGTCTTCTTTTTTGAACATGAAAATTACAAAGCTTTCATTTAAGTGAAGGTCTTAATGATACATTGCCAGACAAGAGTTGAAGATAGATTTTCATCAGTGTTAGAAAATCACTCGTAACTTAATTAGCTTAGAAGTACCAAATTAACATTTTGTCTCTAATTTCATAGAAGAAAAAAGTTATATTACTATTGTCTTACGTAAATCTTATTGTTACCTTTGTGTGAAGAAATTCCAAAAAAAATAGAAATTTTTTCACATCCTGCACCAAACTGTTTGAATCGGAATTTTCAGCATTTTTAACGAACCATTGGAAAAATGACAACACAATTGGAAGACAAAAATAGGATTGTGAGATTTACTTTCATACTTGGGTCATTATTTTTAAGATCTTTTTATATACGCCCTTGAATAACTGCGAAATTTGCAAAAAATATTTATTATAATTTATTGCAACATGCTACAATATAGTTAAATATTTGTGATACAAGTGCAAACAGTAGGTGATTTTGATACAAGTGTGAAATTTGCATCACTCGCCTTCAGCTTGTGCTGCAAATCACAAGAGTATCAATCACCTACTTTGCACTCGAGTCACACATTACTTTTTGAAACAGCCCCTCCCCATCCAAAAAAAGGCTAAAATTTGTTTTCTTAGAACCAAATAATACTAATAATTTTACAAATTTTCCCACTCCTCTTATTCCCCCACACCTGGAAACAATGGGTCAAAAATATTTTTGTAGATCCAAATAATTCACTTAATAATTTGATATTATGAAAAAAAAAAAAAAAAAAAAAAAAAAAACTTGAAGGAAGTAGTCGAGCCTTACAAGAAAGCAATTAAGCCATGCGAGAAAGTCAATTCGAAAATGCGCAGGCGCCCGATAATATTTTTTTCAGTCGAATTAAAATTTTCTTCTTTTTGATCAGTCAAGGGATATTAAAAAACGTATTTCTCGGTTAGGTTTTGCAAAAAATCTATTTTTGTTTCGCTTTTAAAAGAGAAGGTCAACAGTTGAAAAATTCAATACAATCATCAAGTACCTATTACCTATTACTAACTTTTTAGCAACCAATTTTCTAATTTTTGAAAGGACATTTTTTTTGAAGGAGCTGCGGCTGCGTTAGAGCTTTTTTCTTCTTTTTTCCCAAAATATTTTTTTTTCTTAATCAAAAAGTAAAAAAAAAAATTTGTTTTTTGCTTTACAGTATAGCAAAAACTATTAGTTTTATTCCATTTTTACGAACAACTTACGAAAAAAAATCAACCTTTTTCTAATCTGAAGAAATTTCGTAAACAATAAAGATTACGTAATGGCATAGCGCTATCCCTAAAAGAGTAAGAATAATTAGCGATAAGATGGATTTTGACTAAATTAAAAAATAATATCGAGTGACAAAAAAAAGTTACCATCGCTTGAATTGAAAAAAAATTCACTTTTGACACAATAGCTGCAAAATTCTTGAATAAAATGAAATTATCTGAAAGAAAACTTAATTTTTAAAACTCATAAATGGAACAATCAACTAACCCCCTCGGCACTTGCATGCGCCAATGCACATTTCTGGCTTTATATTGTCATCAATTTATTAGTCTATGATTAAAATTTCCTCCTCATTTACTCTTCCACTGTGCCCCCTTCCAACAGTGAAATCCTGGAGCTGCCCTTGTAAGATGAATTTATTACAATTCTACTTTACTCGAGACACCCTGTATGTTCCAACAAACATAGGTATACCTTAGTGAGTACATAATAAATGAAACGAAGATAACTGCAGCGTAGGTAGGTACAGCCAAGATTTTCATCGTGAATCGCAAAATCACTCAACATAATAATGTAGACCCTTGGCAGTCGAACCCCCTCGTAGGATATTACACCGAAATATCGAACAACAAATCATTTATCAACCCGAAATTCGTATAATCGACATATTCTGCACGATGAATGACTTTTCCCAAGAGGTTGCTGAGACGGAAAATTCGAGACATGTGCGTATAATAGTATACTATAGGTAACTATGAGTAGGTACGTATCTATGTACGTATTATTAAGGTACCTATAGGTACGTAGTAGCGCCTACAGACGACTGTATTATATAACGTTCCTAGAAAATTGAAACGTTGAAAACTTTCAAATCGTACGCATAACACCATTCATTGAGAAGTCGTCGACAGTTAAACTTTTTTAATGATTTCTTTTGAAACCGATTGTTCGTCGAGTTTAAAAATCAGTAAAGTGGAACTAATGTATCTGGTCTCAAAAATACTACCTATCAGACGGAAGGATCTTCTCTTCGGAAAGTAAAAATAAAAATACCAAAGTACAAAAAAAAAAAAAAAAAAGAATAAAATAAAATAAATAAAAAATAACAACGTTATTGTTTCTTGATATTACAGATGGTTTCTTCAGTTCAGAAGGACCACTTCAGCCGATGAATTCCAAATAAGAAAAATACGGGTTACATACACAGTCATATAGGTAGGTACCTATATACGTATAAGTATTTACTCGTATATGGGATATACGTTGGCCCCATAGCAGACCCTTCTCTAAATATAAATTATTCACGTTGTTGTCCCTTTTTCTTCTTTCTTTCTCTTTTTTCTTCACCTTTCTTTTTATTTTTTCTGCTTTTTTGTTCCCTTCTCCTTCATACAAGGTACCCATTTTGGCTAACTCTATTTTCTGGTAGGCTATCTACTTTTTCTGTCGTACTTCTTACACTGTAGCATCATCAATGGGTGTGTATATATATATATATATATATTAAGTATAGGCCTAGTATCCATTCTTACCCACAATTTTCCGTTGCACCGTTTTGGAATATTTTTACCTGCATATTGTGAACAGATATGCACATACAATGGATATTTCTGCTCTGGTTTGATTTATAAGTAGCGTTTCGGAGATTTATTACCCAGGTCTTTGCTACCATCAAATAGGACCTGCGCAACTCCGGTAGTCGGTAGATGTGATGGACCTTACATACTGTTGCCATTACCAGTCTTTATTATAAAAATCACACATACACGCAAAACCGTTCACGTAAAAACGCGTATCTATGCAAAAGGAAGTTGACAAAAAAAAAAAGTATCTTGCGGCTGTTCACGGTAGGCTAACAATTTCACACACACGCATACATTTGCACACACACACACGCACGAAAAAAAACCTACAATGTACAGCCCAAATTAACTGTTCTTTTCAACAATTCCATAACATGGTCAAGGAAGTGGTAGTTAAATATATAATACGTGGTATATTATACGAACCAACGTCTTCATTTGGTGTCACACAAATTGATCCGATTAAATGCTGTGATTTTCAATAGGTGCAACGTTTACTTCGTGAGTACGCATATACATGCGTTGTATTATACATTATATAACGGAAACCATTAATCATTTGAACGATTTTTCACGCCTTGTCTTCGACATATATCGTAAATTTTTCAATCTTGTACGTATACCTACAGTATATCGGCGATAATATTGACTTATCAACGAATAAACCGACTAATTAATATTTTCCATCCGGTGGCGATGAGTTGTTGCTCGTAAAATGCGAGAATGGCCTTCACCTTCACCGGATGCATTGTATATAGGCAGCCACAAATAGGTGGTATATACCTACATTGAACTAGGTAAGTAGGTACCTATATAATTATACACCGAAGAAAGATGAATCGACCAGCATACCGAATCTATAATGAAGAGGAGAGGGATACAGATGAAATTATCGACACTTGAATTCATCGTCTCCGGATTTATTGGTGAAAGGAAAGGCTGATAAGAGATCTTCTATGTATTATCTATACCTATACTTACCTACCTAATCTGTGAGAAAATCCATCTAGCGATGGGAAGTGAAGAGTTTCGAAATGAAAAGTAAAATGTTTCACAGACTACAGTTCCAAAGATTTTTCAACTCCTAAAATATGTGTCCCATATCGACTAACACTACCTATGGTGTATTCTTTATATTGACGTGGGCCTCCCTATGGCTTGGCCCTGTATGTCAACCGGCTGTTACAATATTTGCCTATGCATTCGCTCATGTTTCAAGACTATACATCGCAATCTAGTGGTTCGTAAGCTTTATCTAGGCCTATATTAAAGCATTCCGAATTACGTTTTTGCTTTATTCAAACAAATCAGTTCAGTACCATCGAAAATTCGTGAAATCCAATCATGTGTTATTGTTCTTTCATAAAAAAGTAGTAGGCCATTGCAAGGAAACATGAACAATTTCAAGCCCCACTTTATCTCTACATACGTATGAATACACAAGCCGACTGGTATTTTATGTTTACCCCTATTTGAATTTCAAAAATTGAACATAAAATTTTCAAGAAATTTTCTTTATTTTGTGTTGCTTATTGAAATGCCTTCAACGAGAGCTTTTCAACGATATGCTACATGATACTACTTCTTACACTTTTCACAATTTTTATCACTTTTCTGAAAAGCAAATATTTTTTATTTCGCCAAATTACTTTTCATGAAAAATGCCCATCACTATCAATCTCATTTATTTCGTACATAAAAGAGTTGACCGTACTTTTATAACGATGAAACCTGGTTCTACACTTAATGTTTATACCTCACAATTATCAAAAATTAATCATGTACTACAAATATGCCGAAGGTTATGAATTTTTTATTTCCCCCTCCACCCACCCTTTTGATATAAACTAATATTTCACAAATCGGAGTTAAGCTAAGAGAAATTATAAATATTGGTTTTCGTAATCTAAATACTTAAGTTTACGTTAAAAACGCGTTTTAGCTTCATGCGAAATAAGTATTATTTCGTTGCGGAAGGTTGGCTACAGTATTTGTATATTTTAAAATAGTAGTAGTGAGCAGAATAAAAGCTTATAAAAATAAAAATTTTACTTTCTCGATTGAAGTGAAAAACAAAATATGAATTTCCAAGGACGTAGACAGACGGAGAGAGATGGTGGAGTAAATAAAGACCTATGGAAATTATTTGTCCTCTAAAACCCCCTAAATACCTTCGTTAAAAAAGTCAAAGAAGAAAGTAAGCTAATCGTTACTTATATAATGAGCACGCACACATATAGATACTAGAACCTGAACTTTCTCATCATACTAACTCAACACATCACATGCAAATGATGAGTAGATAATATTAATGTTTTTGATGAAAAATTTGGGCGTCTGACCACCTTTTTCCAATCAAAAATTATAAACTGTTTGATTTTACCGAGTTTTTTTCAATTATCACAGATACCCTTCGTTGGGTTTGAGTTTGATTTCCATTTAGAATTTCAATTGCTGTGAAAAATGCAAAAAGTGCTTTTCTTAAAAGAAATTTGCATAATAGGTGTTGAATAATGCTCAGTTAAATGGGAATAATTGACATAGTATGAATATTTTAGTGTTCCAAGATGGTGAGTACACTTTAATATTGATGAAAATCAGTGTTTTAGATTAATTTAGCTAAAATTATTAATATTATTCACCAATTGCAAAATGGTTCATTGGGTGTCAACATTTCCAGTTTGCAACAGATTATTGTAAACTGGCGTAGTGGAGGAAAACTCATGTCACCAGTTTGCAACAAGCACTTTTTGCTTCAGTTTGAATGAGAAAATTCAAATTATCTTAATCACTTGGATGTGATAACATGAATTACCATCTCTAAACTCACATTCCTTTTTCAAATATTAAATTTCTCAAAGAATTTTTGTTTTACAACTCTTATACAAAAATACCATTTGCCCCAGTTTGCAACACTTATACCCCAGTTGTGCAACACTCATGTTCCAGTACCAATTTGAGGAATTTTATCAGCTTTATTTTCATTCAATAAAAGCTTTGTGAAGTCCCCCACCTAATCTTATGGTAGGGGGAATATTGAAAGTTTTGACTGATATTACTAGTTTATGAAATAAAATTCATCTTTTTGTTTATCCTAGTTTGTCCTTATATTATTTGTTTCTTGCAAACAGGAACATAAATGTTGCCAATTAAAGCAGAAGTATGTATTTTCACATAAAAGTAATAAAAAAATAATATTCAGAGCAACGTAATGAAAATTTAAAAAGGAAATATTAATCTGGAGACCATAATTGAAGTAATGAAGCATTCACATAACGAATACTTTATTCTACCCTGAATTATACTACTTCAAAATCAACATTGTCCTTAAACTGTTGCAAACTGGTGCATCTACCCTATGTAGTGGCAGAGACACTACAGTTGTTAGCACTTATAATTAATGTGGTTTAACGTCCAAGGGACAAGAAAATATACGTCCTCACACACCCATCTCTCACACAAGATCCGTAACAACTACGGCAACCTCCTCAGCCCAGTCACTCGCCTACCTACATTTCTTCAGTAGGCAAGTTCCCTTTACATCCGCCAGGCACGCAGGAGATCGTGAGTGCTCCCACTCACAATACCCTACACTAATAAAATATTTCCGTTGCACAAAATCTTCGTTGAAATTACTTTTTATCTTATTATTTAAAAACAATGTTCATACTATCCCATAATATGATTGTTTAGCGTGAGATAATATGGAAAGTTATCAGGTGAACATTCAATATAATGACGTTGGTTCTCATAGTAAAACTCCATAATATCATTGAATTATTAAACTTTTATTTTTCGTTTAGTTGTAAAACAAAATGTATGGAGTAAGTCACAATTTATACGAGACTAGACTTAAATTTAGTCAATTCACAACAAAATACTATCTTCAGTAATTGTTTTAAATTTACCTCAGAATTTCAAGGAAACATTCGTCGGCTCTATTTCTGTCGCATTTTACATTTTTTGGTAAATAGAAAATTCAGTTCGTCATGTATAGGTTTAATAAACTGTTTAAACTGATTCAGTGTGTTTCCTATAGTTGATCGGTTGCAGTATTTTATATAATTTTTCTTCCCCTACCTCTTTTCTGGAACACTGACATCTTCTTTACCTATAGTAGGTATAAAATTCAATTATTTTGCACAAATAGTAACCATATACGGTGCAGATAATGTAGTTAAAATTTAATCTAGTTTTGCAATCGACTGCAACAGATGAGTTATAAATTATTTTCTGATTTAATCCATCCTTCGTTGGCATTACACAACGTCTTATCCAAGAATGGTCAATGAAGTTGCAAGACGAAACGCATCAAAGTCAAACCTGACGTTTACCGAACAGAGCAGTGGAAAGTGAAAGAAAAAAGGACAAAACAGCATAACGACCAGGTGACAAGTTTGTGTCAAAATAAAAACACGGTTGGCCATTTTATTCCCAATTCACCGCCAAAAGTCACTGACTGTTCGACACTTTCCGCTGTATTCTGCATAATAAAACGCCTCTAGGCTACGGTTGAAGGTCGGCATCCCTGAGGAGCGAATAGGCGTTTTTTGGACAAAAGGGTGCAACCGTAAAAATAGTATTGTTCAGAAATGTATGCGTAGGTAGTCAGTGCTTTTTTTTCTCTCTGTTGCACATATAGCCTGTAGGTAGTAGCCTATACATTGGTAACGCTATCGATTGTAAAAGGTTAATACTTAACAATAATAATAAAAAAAAATGAAATAAAAAAGACACTGCTGGAACACGTACCAACAATAGAATTTTAGTTCGATCTTATGTAACTACGAATAAAGAAATGCCACGTGTCCAAGAATTATGGTACGATCGATAGATGCCTTAAAATCTTGATTTTTCGGTTTTAAAAATTTCTTGCACCTGCTCTGGGTTAAGATAACAATATGATGCGCTGGAAGTAAATAATTTTTTTTTTTTATCAAGATGCAAGAGAAACGATTGTACTTCTGAACTGTTCACCTTTACATCATTTTTGGTGAAGATATAGAACTTATAATAGCCACACCGGTGAGCCATATAGGTTCGAAGGCCCACCTTATGGATCCTAAAAAAAAATCTATAAAAAGGCACACTTCGACTTTATAAACATGCTTCAACTGTTTATCTGAGAAGTGTCTGTTGACAGACCCGTTCCTCTCGGATCCGTGCCTAATTTATTACATATGTTCGCCTTACTCACATTTTATCTTATCAGTTATCACTCTCGTTTCTTGTTGGCCTCTCAGCATTTGTTTCCATTCGTTTACCATCAGATTGTCTGAATATTTGACATTTTATGTTGTATAAGTAATTAATTACAATTGAATTATTCGGTCATAATTTAACCATTTCATTTCATCTCAAGTGCGTACATTAATCGAAGGTTTTAATGTAAGGAATTTGTAAAACAAACGATCGAAAATTGCATCAAATAATAACTAAATAAACCCGAATATAAATCAAATGAATTTCCATTAAGCCAAAGCCATTACATCGAACAATTATTGGTACATTGGAGGTTGGATTAATGATGAGGAGTAACCTTCGGCGTCAACGTCTTAATTTCTGCATCATATCTTTTACACAATTCATTAAGATAACTAGAAGAAAAATTAATATTTTCTTCCTCACATTAAAACCTTTAATTAATATACGCACTTGAGATGAAATGATCAAATTATGACCAAATAATTCAATTGCAAATAATTACTTGATTAAACACAAGAAAAACATCAAATATTCGTACACTCTAATGGTAAACGAATGGAAATAAATGCTAAGAGGCGAACAAAATTAATAACTGATAAGATAAAACGTTGAGTAAGGTGAACACATGTGATAAGTTAGGCATGGATCCGAGAGGAACTGTTCTGTCAACAGACATTCCTCTTATCTGGGTTAATTTTCAACAAAGAAGCATGTCATTAAAAAAGTAACCGAAAGCCAACCATAGATGCATTTTAAATGGACAGAGATGAAAATCATGAGGCCTCCGCTATTCAACTTTATTAATTATCTTTTGTTGGCAGCGGTGAATTGAATCGATATTGTACCATGAAAATGTGCAATAGACCCAAAACTTCTGCAAAACACTGGAAGACAAAACCTTTTTTTAATCAAAAATTGTCATAATTTTCTTTATTGAAAAGTTTTCTGAAGAAACTGCTGTATTTTAAAATTGACTTCGGCGATGAAAATTTGAGAGGGACTTAAATAATTTTTCGTTTCATGTCAAACGTAATCCATTGGTAAGGTAAAAAAAAGTCAAATTCCGCACCCTCCAAACCCCTTCCTTTTTGTTTTGTACAGGATTCGAGTCCAGAATCTCTCGGGTTAAAAAGGCGCAATGGTGTTCCACCGCAATTGTATTCAATATTCAGCTGATAATAAGTTTATTTACCATATCGAGTTAATTGTTTTCTCAAAAAAATCAAACATTAGAATTAAAATTTAAGTTATCTTAAAATAGAATTTCGGCATTAAGAACGAAAAAAAAATTTTCATCCTCTGACTTCGTGGAATGAGAAACAATAACATTGTTATCGATTTCGTTCAGCAAAAAAATTTATTTCTTCCGATCAATATTCTTTCAATGCTCACATTGGGGCTTCCAAAAACTCCAATGTTTAATATTATCGATGTAAGAAATAATAATTCGACGTGAAAATCGCCTGCATACTAAAAGTATGCAACTTTCGTATCACCTATATCAGCCGATTTTCTTCGTGGATTATTATTTTGTATCGATCAGTTCAAAATCACTTATCATTTTATGCGTATTGATTTACATACTTAAAGAATAACAAATCTTAACTTCTTGTCACTCCTTGTATGTCACCTTCGAAAACAAAAAGACTGAGTGTGAGAGACAAAAAAGGCATCGGTTTTTCAACGAGCATAAACAAGTTAAATCATGCTTTGACGTTGAATTGTCCACACCAGTTGGAATAAGATTTGTTTCAAATCTATCCATCAGGCCTTACGAATAAATTTATCACTTTCACTAAAGTTGACGAAAAATTGAAAAGGTTTCGACTATAATGTATTTTAGTGACCACAGTGAGCAAACATTAATGTCCCTACATTATTGTCGATGATTGGTCCTTTTCCTCCTCCTCGACCAACACAATTCAAACTTTTTATTCGTCTTTTTAAATTACACTACTTAACTGTTACCAAATAATTACTGTAACATTCAATCGTAAATGTGGGCGAATATAAACCAGAAAAACGTTCGTCACTCAATCCAGATGTACATTTTAAACGTTTTCATTTGTGGATTAAGTAAGTATACCAACTTCGTACAACTAGTATTTTATTGTTCACCGAAGTATGCAAGTCCAAAGACAAAAAAAAAAAATACGTAACACATAAATTTGCATCGCCTCGCCATAATTCAACAGAAATCAAAAAATTTGTATTGCACCAACGCACTCGCCCTTCGAATCATTATTTCTTCTCTTTTTTTTATTTTTTTTTTATTCATACGTTACACCTACCACCACCCACCTTGAACTGGTCACACATTTAACAAAATAAAATAAAAAAACATAAATGGCAATTAGAATAACTCGATATTTAAAATCTCGCAAACATGAAAAAAAAAAGAGGGATGGAATATCCATATTCGTTCATCAATTTGTAACCCCCATTATTTTATACCGATAGCCTACTTCTTTTTTTTTTTTTTTTTTTTCCAACCACAATGAAGACAATTGCCCGCGCCAAAATAACGTGTTCTTGTCATTCGCCTCCACCCTTAAAACGATAAGTTTGGTGTCGGACAACTTAATGATTTATACGAGTAAGCTTATACTTGACTAGCATTGCAGTTGTATGACAAAAGCTAGAGTTGTAAAAGAAGAAGAAAAAAAAAACAAAAAAACAAAAAAACATGACCAAACTCATGGTTAATTCAAAAATTCGACATTAGTCGGATGAATTTTCATTTGGCTTTCCATCCACCGCATAGGCATTGTACAACTTGTACCACTTTCGGACACAGAAAACCGGTAACATATTGCCAATAACGTAACTATGCAAACACAATATAATTACACTGTATACTCAGATAGGTAATTCGGCATTCATTTTTTTCAAAAACAATGAACTGTTGCGAACATGCGAACATGAAAAACTTTTCAAAAATATTAGCATAAACAGGTGTTCTAGATTACGGTGTACTACTCTCTGTGCCGCCATTTATCCCCTCGGAGAGAAAATAATATTATGACGTCCGAAAGGAAAAACCATATAGAAAAAATAAATAAATAAAAAATACGGTAACCATCGATATAGAAATCGAATCACGAAATCGTTACATTCATTTGCATTTGCAGTCATAAAAATAAAATTAGTAAAATACACGTATGTATATATTCGGTATAGTAACCTGAAACTTTTTTTTTTTTTTTTTTTTTTTTGAAAGCACGTTTAACCTTCTTTCCGTCAACAAGGACAGATAGTAAGATAGGCGAAAAAAAAAAAACCAGGGGTGCGTTACCAGAAAGCCAACCGTATATTATGCTAGTTAGCAGTCATGCTTGACACGTTATATCAGAGGAAAAAAAAAAAAAACGTTAACTGTTAGTACAGTTGGATTGAAACAGATTGTTTAAAGAGGGTAGAAATCATGGCACAAAAAATGGATATAAACAAAGCAGGCGTCAAAAAAAAAAAAGTATGGTAAAAAAATTCCTTTGCCTTCATCTACTAGGCCACCATTTGTCGAAGTAAAAAAAATTTCTCTCACCCCACCAACGAAATTAGGCACTATTGATACCTACCTAGAAAATATTAGATTTTGCAACGAACTTTCGCTTATTAGTAAGTCTAGTTGTTTTCAATTTTTTTTTTGTTTTCAAACCTAATTTGCGTTACCTGCGCAACATAGTATCGAAGTGTGGAGTAATTTAAATGAGTAAATATATAAAATACGTTTTTTCTAGGTGGAGCAGGTGTATTCCCTACACGTTTGTATAGAAATACTGTGAACAGCTGGATAATGAAATGACCGAAGAACGCGGAATCAAAAAAATTGAATTACTTTAACGATTAGTATCTAACATCGCCGGCCAACTGGAGAACGAGTCACAAAGTACTAAGTATAAGGACAAAAAAAAAAAAGTGCTAATGAACTAGGCAATATGTAGTAGCACTAATATACAAAATGCATAATTAAATTGATAAACGAACAAATGAAACGATAAAATGGACAAATTAATTTTTCAACTCGTGTTCATGGTACAAAAACAAAATGTTTTTCTTTTAATTTTTAAATAGGTCTACCACTGTTTGAATTGAATATTTTGATGGCGATTTAATTTTAATTTAACTATTATTTGAAATTATTAGGGGAAAACGTCCTCCACTTATAAAAAAAAAAAAAAAAACCTCTTCAATTATTAAACGTGGTTCCGTATTCTGTATGTATTCCAAATGAAATATACTTCAGTCTGAATAATATAATATGTAGCCTATCACGTTTACAGGTATCTTGTTTCTATTTTTTGTTCATTCAGTACATTGAAAGAAGAGATCCATAGGCTACACATTTTAACGTAGCAAAATAAACAGGTGTGATTCCTTATCTTTCATTTCTGTACGATACCATCTACCTATTTGATACATAATGCGCGAAATAACATCAAAAAATATTTCAAAATGTGATACGTGTAACAAATACAGGCAAACATTTTCTAAATGTACGACTATACGTTACACAGAAGTAATAATTTTCATTAATTTTCTTAAAATATTACATTCTAGTGACTTTCCTAATGGTAAATTTTACTGTTCACTCGAATACGAAAAAACAATAACGTTTGACCTCATTAGAGTACACACCTGTATAACTTCCTAAAAACTATTCGCCCACAAAAAGTAAATGTTAATTCTCCTTCCTTCAGGTAACAACCAATCATAGAAAGCTAATCCCACTATTATTTACCATTTATTTTTTATACTATATCCAGATGAAGAATATAAAAACTAGTACACAAAAGAATACAATGTTCAATTTCTTAATATTCAATGATCAATCCCGTAATGTTCGATACTAACATTTTACTTTGTAAATTGAAATATTATATTGTGTGAAACTTAATTGTGTTTGAATTTACTTGAAGTCTCATAAACAAAGAAAGTTAAGGTCCACCACGAGAGTGTGGATTACTAGGATTTATATATTATCTATAAAAGTTTATCTTTTATTGTTCGTAAGTATTTATTTGTGGTTCTCTACAAATAAATACTTGACCAAAGTGTCAACGCCAAAAAGAGGTAAAAACAGCATAATATCACTCTTTTTTTGGCGTTATAATACTTACCTAAGTTGATTTAAATATGAATAATTACAATAAGTAAGGACCTTCAATATTTTTTAAATCTTTTTTTTAGATTTTAATATTATAATTCATTAAAAATTGAATATAATTTTTTGAATAACAAATTCAATAGATAAACTACAATATTATGGATCTCTCCCACTCATGGGTGCAAATGTTGAATGGGATGTGCAGTATTTGTTAAAAATTACAATAGACTGCGCACCTCATGGACATTAAAGTAAAGAGTATTCTCAACATTTTTAACTATGACTTTTTTTTGCTACTTCTATTAGCTGCGTTTTACAAGTGCACGAAGTATAATACCAAAAAACAATGTTTTTTTTCATGTAAAAAATTTCAGTTATTTTCTTCAGTGGTCCACAAATCGAGGTAAGTGCATTATTTATACTATTGTTGGGCTTTATCTATATCGACTGATAGCAGCCCATAGAATACGTTTCTCTTGATTTAAAATTTTTTCCTATATGGTGGGATGAATTGAAGTTTGAAAAAATGTGCAAGTTTTTCTGGGGCTATATGGGCTATACTCATGAAGAATTGATGTGTAAATATAATAATGATATGGCTATGTGTGTGTGCAACGTGTTGGGCTTACACAACCAAACACCTACACATCATGTACATAAATCTGACAATTGTAATTCTTGTTTAGCCCCTACAGTAGACCAAACGCTAAGATGTTTACACCTCAAAGAGTCCTTTATTTCACTGCATAAAATAGTTTTTTTCATAGTTTTTTCATCAAAAGGTAAGTTTAAAAGCATAAATCCAGCATAATGGTGCATTATTTAGACACTTTACAAAGGTAGTCAGATTCGTCTAGGCAAATTGAACCCGTGCGTTCGAATTTGCTTACGCAAATTGGACCACCTCGATTATGCATCTAAATAACACATCGATGTGTTGAAGTCTCAAGTAGAGATGTGTCGGTTGACTAAGAACTAATTCATTTGAACTAATCTTTTGAAAGACCTAAATGAATGAGATTGAAAGATGAGAATGAACTAGTTCACTTTGAACTAAAAGATATTATCAAATCAAAGTTATATTGTATAGACATACAAGCTAGTTCACTCTTATATGTCACAGCATTGTTGTTAATCACTGGATGAGTGGAATTTCTTATCAATCAACAAAAAACGAAATGAAATAGTAAGCGTTTTCAGGGAATGAAATGACTTCTTTTAGAGTACATCAATATATACGAATTATATATAGATATATTCGTGTGTAAAAGAAATCATTTCATTCCCTGAAAGCGCTTTCTATGGCTGAAAGTAACTACGTATAGAAAATGTATACGAATCGGCTCTCCATATGAAATAATACATACTCAAAGGTTTGATTCATTTAACTCATTTCGTTCATTTTGAATTAGTTCACTGAACTAGTTTATTCAAAAGACCGAGACTTGTTGAACTAAAACCACCAAATGAACTAAAACGCACATCTCTAGTCTCAAGTGAATGTATTCTACCCTCTGACTGTACATATAGTACTGGACCAGCTAATTTCCATAAGCCCAATGTATTTTTCAATGTCAAAACATGCCGGTGAAAAAGTAGGCAACTCTAAAGTACCTTCTGCGTATTTTCAATATTTTGCTTTAAGTAGATCAAAATTTTTTGCAGGAGGATTATTAGAAAATTTTTCGGTAACAACCAAACTTGAGATTATTTTTAGAAAGTATGAGAGGTAGTTAAAAATTTGCAGAGTGGTATACCCCAACTCCTTTATTTTTACGTTACTGAAAATGCAATATATACGGAATTCGATTAAACTTAAAATCTAAATTAGGGTATATTACTGTTTATTCAATATTTATGGAAAAAAATTTCAATTAGAAATTATCTATACCTACTAATATATAACTATATAAAATAACTTGCTAAAAACAAACTCTCTTTTTCCTTTTTTTTTTATTTAAATCAAATACTGTAGCGTGTCGAAGGCTCATTCGCACTTGAAATACCTACCTGAAAAAAACGTTTCGTTTAAAAATTCATAAATATGTTTAATTGACCGTTCGAACATCGTAGGATGTAACGTTCGGTAATTTTCGACAAATAAATTTCGGAAGGAAGTGAAAAGCAACTGCAGGTATTTTTTACTTTTTTTTTTTTCTGAATCACCTGACAGTTAAAGGGTACCTGTCAAATAAATTAAGATGTGAAGTTAACCAACTGAAACAAAATCGATTCTCTATAGGTAATGAATAAGGGTTTTCATTAAAGGCAAACACCTATTATATTATACGTTCAACGTATTTTTAAATTGCAACAATTTATATATTATACTAAATTCATTGATACGAATTGTTGCTACCTACCTATCAAAAAGTAAACGTCATCTATGGTCCAACTGCAATAATGGAAGCGTTCTGCAAACATAAATTTATGCTTCCTTTTTTTTCGTCTAATTCACTGGATGCATTATAGACTAAGTAGGTACCGTACTACACACACTATCCATATATAAGTACACTAAAATTATGAAAAACAATGTCTTCAATCGAGCAGAGCAACTATTTTCTCAATTTCCTACAGAAAATGTTTCTTAATGAGGTACCATATGTATTATAGCTTGAAGAAATACATTTCTCCCTCGATCCATTCATAATTATAGCTAACATTCACAATAAAACTCTTCCCAAAAAAACAAAATATAGATATGGTGGATGTTGGAGCCCACATCAGTATTAAATTTGATTTTTAACCCATAATTATATTTGGACAATATCTACATGATAATTAATATGGGCCTAAAAATTATCTTATATAATCACCTTCGGAGAAAAGAAAACCAAGCTAGATCATCTGCCTTTTTTTCTTTTTTTTTTTCAAATCATCAAATGAAAACGATCAAAAGTAACTATTACCTGATACAATAGAAGGTACATATTACCATAAAAATGATAGGTAAATCATCATCATCATCATCATCATCCCCACTTAAATTTCTCACGTTCTCTCTATTTCTTACACGAATCCATGGACGACAGTTTATGGTTTACATCTCACACGAAAGCTTATGACCCGCGGAAATGGCAAAATTGGTTAATTTCTTGATACAAACTTCCATTTGAGCTTAATTCAGCAGTTTTGAACGTTTGAACTGTACGAAATGATCTTGTCCTAAATGTATCCATAAGTTATAGTATTGCAGATTTGTGAAGCATTGAAATTCGTGCCTCGTAATATACCTATACTTATTTCGAAGAGTTTCACATTTTATTATTTTTCGTTAAGTGCATATAAAAAGTAAAAATGAATGCTTAGCGTCTATTGAATATTATGTCGTTGCAAATTTATTTGCAATATCGTGCATCCTCATGTTTCTAATTTCTGCCCTCCAATTTTTCAAAAACCTTTGCCTTCAGTTTTTCAAATTGATATCTATTTTTTTTTTAAACAAAATTAGATTTTGACGTAATCTATGGATCACGAATAAGCTTCTCTCTGAGTCAACGAATAAAAAATTCAAATTTAGAGATTAAATATGCTCACCGAACCTCTAAGCCTACTCTATTGTCTCATTTTTATTCTGGTAAATTGATTCCATTTAAAATTTTTGGTAATAAAAATTGTTTCAATCTCAATTACCACTAAGTTTAGTCCATTCAACATTTTATTGAACAATTAAAAAATTTTATATTCCCAGTTTTCATAACATCACAAAATAAATTGCTTTATTTTTCTTTAAAAGCTTGGACATATACAGGGTGTCTCGTGAGTGATGGTGGTAGTCAGTTGATCGTAACTTCAATGGAGGATGGGTTTCGATGAACACCTATACATCAAAACCCTTTTAGAATACACTGGTCGGATTTTCTAGTGAGAGGAAACAAAGTATAAATAGGTAACCACTTGAAATATAGGAAAATTTAAATTTAAACCGTTCTCATCAAGAGTATGGATACGTTATTTCTGAAGATATGAGATTTGGGGTGGGGAAGTTTTTCAGAAAAAACAATGAGTAAGATAATATTTTGGTGAAACTAATGATTTTGACCACAAAAAACAAATTTGACGATTGACCTCTTATTTTTACGATAAATTCGCAAGATATGTGAGGGTATAAGAGTTTGCTTTTTCGGAAAAATGAGTAAAATTACTAGCATTGGTCAAATCATAAAATTAAAGCCAAATTTTTTGGGTTAGGCCCACACTTCAAGTAGGTACCTACACTTTGTTTCTTATTTCCTTCCACTCAAAAATCGGATCCGTGTGAAATTAAAATTTTTTGATATTCTTATCGAAGTGTAGGTATCTTCTATTGAAATAAATTACTACCTACTACTCAAGGGGACACTCTGTATAAAAAAAAAGAAAAAAAGAAAGTTTTAAATGAAGTCTGGAAGTCATACAAGAGTAATTCTTCGCCTACAACATGCACTAACAATAATCGTTGGGTAGTAAAAAAAAAGTATATAAAATTTCTCAGCTCAACGGTCAAAAATTCGTATGCAAGTGCATATTATGGGAAGGTAACTGAACAATGATTTTTATCGACGGCTATTCCGCAGTTGCTTATCATTTTGTAGATTAACTGATTAAAAAAAATATTCTCACACTAAAAAAGTCATTTGCGCGTTGACAAAATAAGAAAAAAAAAAGAAGTCTCCATTTATAATTTCTTAAGAAAATTTTGTGAGCCATGACACAGAGAAGCGAAAATTTATAATTTTTGCTTTTTCCATTACACTTGTAATTATTTCCAGCTAATTATACGGTCATGATTCGAATCATTCCCCAGATGTTAAGGAATAGTTTTTTTTTTTTTCACTTTTCTTTCCTTCACTTAATACGTACAACAATTAAATTTTATTACAAACAGTAATTACGTTAAAAAGTTGGAATGCTTGGCATCGTTTCGAAATTTGATTTCCGAATTATAGTTTTCAACCGACGGGAATGGTTTTATGGCAAAAATTTGGTATAACGTACAAAAACGAGTATCCGGAGTTGTATAAAAATACCACCTAGAGTAAAAATCAATTAATTTATTACTACATTGAATGCCATTATGAAGTGTATTAAAAAACAAACTCCAGCAGAGATCAATTTCAACAACAAAAAATAAAAAATAAAACAGAATATAATAAACTTACAACGCTAATTCGGTGATGTTTTTTTTTTTTTTTAATTTTTTGTTGATTTTTTTCTTTTAGATTGAACTATATTTTGCGCTGGAGAAAAAAAGAAAAGAAAAGAGGAAATTAAAAAACGCCACTACCATCATTAAGAAAATGGTAAAAGGCGTTTAAACTTTAGATCCGGTTCGACGTAAATACGTCTTATGTATAATAGGCTGGTACGCTGTTTGTATGTTTCCCAAAGTAGAAAGAAAAGACAATAAAATTACCAGCTGTTCGATTGGTTTCTTTTTTCCGCTCTTTCTTTCCTCTTCCTTCAACATTAGCAATTTTCTCCAAAACGGGATAGGTAATTGAGACTTACATACAGCCGAAGCTGTGATATTCAAATTTATGGAAAATGGGCGTTTAGTTGAATGATTTGAAAAGGCTATTGCTGTAATTTTTCGAACAAATGGTATTTTTCTGAAAATTTTATTGACGCTAAAATAGGTACATAATATTAAACGCTTTTATGAACCATGGAAAAAGGAGAAGAAAGAAATTGAGAGACTTGGCAATTGGAAGATTATAGTTCGCAATGAATTCATACCCTCAAACGAGGCAAAATGAATTGCTTCGATTGTTTTTCAACATTCTCAGGCGCAGTTACCCACTTCAGACAGCTATGATTATAATAGTTTAAACACTCCATGATCCAAGTAGGTAAATTATTGAAATGCAAATACACACACAGTTTTCCGAACAACTCTACAGTAATTCATCAGGGTCGTGTCTAATGAGTACTAATTCACCAAAATTAGTCTGAGCCTTTTTCCAAAGAGGCTTTTTTTCCAACATCCAACCAAAAAATACATTTTTTTTTTATGCTTCTTGATTGAACAAAAAGTAGCGAATTTCAATACGACGCGAAGAAATATTATTGGACGCATGCGCACTTTCGAGTTGATTGTCTCGCATAGCTTGATCCCTTTCTAGCACGGCGTGATCACTTTCTTGTACTGCTTGACTACTTTCTCAGTTTTTTGTTTTTTCCAAAGTAAAATTATTAATTCAATTAATTATTTGATTCAAAAAAACAATATCGAGTCACTTTTCTGGGGAGGGGATAAAAAGGGCACGAAGATTTTTTGGTGAAAAAAAAAGTAAAATTATTAATTATTATTTAGTTCTAAAACACAACAACCAATGTTTGCTTTTTTTTATTGGGGTAGTTGTTACGAAAAATACACAGGTTTCACACTTGGTAAGAATGAGAGGAGGGCATTGAAAATTAATAAAAAAATAAGAAATAAAGTGCGGTTTATTTTTCATTTTTTTTTCTCCATAAACAATGAAACAATATTACCATTTTCACTTTATTTTTGGTTACTATTTTTGTACGCTTTTATTCCACTCTCTCAATTTGTTGAAGTACACCGGATGACCAACTTCAGCGCTGCTTTTGCATGTTGCAACACACACACACACACACACACACACACACACACACATACACATATATCCGTTTTTATCAGTTGTTTTTTAAATTTTTGTTTATTTCTGTCTCGAAAAAAAAGTAAGAAATTTTATTTTCTCTTTCGCCGTATTTTCTTCTTCAAATTATAAAAGCATATTTTTAAAAAACTTGTTTTTAACCTAACTTATCTCCTTCCACTTCTTTTATCATCGTTATTTACCCCTTCTCTTACTCTTCATGCATAAAACATTGGTGAAAATGGGGGTGGCGGACACTTTTTCACAAATTGACTCAAGAAGCATTTGCAATGCTAAAAAAGTGTGCGACACACTTGCAGCACAAGCCAAAGGCGAGTAATACAGATTTCACACTTGTATCCAAATCACCTACTTTTTGAACTTGTATCGCAAATAACCATTTGTCCCTTCATAACATCGTAAGAAATTAGTAAGTCCTGTATCTTTGAAATTAATATGAGCCTCATCGGGCATTTTGTGCCTGGGCTCTTTTCCTTAAATCCATCTCTGTAATCTATAATCAATCGATCTTGAAACGCAATACAAAAACTAATTTCGTTATAAGTACGGTATATAATATTATGTAGAAGTAGCCATTAAGTCGATTAGATTTTTACGAAAATTCTTAAACAAAAAGAAAAAAGCCCGTAAATTATAGCAAAAATAAAAACAAAAATGGTAGTACTGGAAGAACCGTCAGGCCGATCCGTACCAAAATCAATTAGTCTAATCCTTGGCTAAGTATAAATGTACCTACGCACCAAATTTCGTGATTATCTGATAAAAATTGCGACCTGTACCGTGGGAACGAGAAACGGACTTTATCTATATTATATATTTAAGAATTTGAGTTATTTGTGCCAAAATTTTCCTGAGATCATGAAGCGAAAAACGTACCCACCCCCAACCATGGAGGCTAATACCGCACCAAGCATAATAAGTAGATTTTCTAAAGAAAACCTACTTAAAAAGGAAAAAATAAATAAAAGACATTAAATCACAAGTGTCGCGTTGTAAGTACCCTCAATGGAAGCATTCCGATTAATGAGAATATGATTGAGTGCCGACTCAGAAAAAGTGCCCCATCTATCTCGCAAGAAATCTGATGACGACATATGCATCGGTGTAAATTCTAATTTTAATTTCTTTGCAAAATGGATCGCCCGAAAATATTTGGCAACGGTAAAATAAAACTGGATAAAAAAAAGGATACGCATAAAAAGAATTAAAAAAAAATAGACAAACGCTGTCATTTCGACACTCATAGAAGATTCTTTTCCTCTTAACAAAATAAAAAAGTTAAATAAAAAAAAGTGGGTTCTTACTTCAGTTGTTCAGTACGCGTGGAATGAGATATATATATATATAGCCTATTGGTACCGAAGTGAACGAAATAAATGACAAAAAGGAGGAAGGGTTGTTCCACATTCTTTGTGAAGGTGAAACTATGATTGATATGTTTCATGAGAGATGCATGTCCTGGGTCGAATGATAACCTACGTAGCACTACGTAGGCCTACACTGGAATCAAATGAAAATGAAATTAATCCCTAAGAATGTTCGATTTAAAACGTGACTGGCGTAATTTTCAAATTCGAATTTAAATTTTTTCCATCCCCTTTTGGTCGTGAGAGTGAATACGAGTATAGGTAACCGTACCAATCGTATTCAGACTATGGCATTTCATCGCGAAAAAAAATGCAATAGTCGCAAAAAACAGGAACCTTATCCAAAATAAGAAAAAAAAAAATTCTTCACAGAAGGGAGAAGAACTTTTCAAAACTATAAATATAAATGGAAAATATTTTTCCCAAATTCTTCCTGCGTCTTCAATATTGAGAAGGTTATTTGTTCGCGAACTTGATTTGTGAAACTTTGACACTTTTAATTAACCTATTCAATTTTTTTACCGTAACAGCTCTTTCATTTCATAATTACGATAGTCGAAGAAAGATTTTTACTTCAATTGTTTCGTCGAAATGTTTTACCTATATCTAAATTGAACCTCGAAAAACAAAAATTGAAAATAATTAAAATAAAAAACCACCTATATAACGTTATTATAATTATAATCAATTAACGAAATGTTACCATCGATTTTGAATTTATTTTAAGGGCAACAAAATGTTCATATTTTAATAAAGTCAAAAGGGTGAAATATTATTGTTGTCAAAAAAAATTCCTACTCTCTTTATGATAATGGAAACAGAGAACACAGCATCCTCATTCATTTTTGCCTAATTTTCCTAATGAACCAATTTATCCCTAATCCCACTATCAAAGATGAGGCCAGAAACTTAGACTCAGCCATACCTAATGAAACTTCTACGCTGTACAACAAACATCTCTCTTTTCAAATCAGTCCGACTTACCTAAATGTTACCTAATAGCTGAAACTATGCCTGAAAAGCTTAGGTGGCTTCTTCGTTGAAAATTAGATAATTTAACCCTAATCGACGTTTTTCCATAATATAATTTCTAATAAATTTGCTCCCATTTTTGAACATAAGATACTGGATGAATGTCAGTAGTGTAGGAATAAGAAAAGAGGTTGGCGACAACACCCTCTGTAAATTTTTAATTTTCTCTATTGTCCTAAAAAATATTCTACAATTAGGTTGTTGTCTATAAAAAAATTTGCCAACAACCCCCTTCCCAATAAAGTCATTCTCCAGCCACGCCACTGATGAATGTATATTATTATTATTATTATTATTATTATTATTATTATTATTATTATTATTATTATTATTATTATTATTATTATTATTATTATTATTATTATTATTATTATTATTATACATACTACAAACGAAAACTTATAACCAACAAATGTGGAAAAATTACTCCATTTCCCGATCAGATTTGATCGTTTGATCCTAAGTGAGCAATTCTGAGCGTTCAGACAGCAATGCTTAAATGTTAGATCTGAATCCTTATGAATCCATTTATGATCAGATTTGTGAGGCATTCAAACGAATGTCTCCATAATGACGGTATTACCAAGTATTTTGATTTTTTTTTTTTTTTTTGTTAAGAAATGAGAACAATCTACAAAACTTAGAAATATTATTAAACTAAGCGAAAAACCATTTGAAATTAAAACAATACAAAAAATTTATAAAGTGAAAGTTATAGAACTAGTTGCCCTCAATCATTCTATATATGTTCCATTTGCTTATGATAATTTGTATTGGACATATCTTTAACAGAAGAGCCATCCAATCTCATACTGATCCTGTGGTTAGTCTGTACACACCTTGAAATAACAAATTTTGATTAATTTTTTTATAAAGACTCGATAGTAGACTACATAAGGAGTCTAGATACAAAATTTCTCCCATATGATCCAATACTGTAAGAGAAAAAAAAAAATATGCAAAAATGAGCAAATTTGCAGTAAAAAATTAATTTTTGATAGAGAAACAATTTTTAAAATATGTTCATTCAGAATGTGCTCAAATTAGCCCCAGAATCATTATGTTCTCGCTTAAGACGTTTTCCCTCATATTATGCTGTTTTTTTGGGGTCCCTTGATTTGCCATACTTAAACTATATAAAATTTCCTAGTTAGGCAGATCTGGCCAAGTTTACTTTCAGAAATTTGGAACTTTTTGAGAAAAAAATTTTGTGTTCACGGTTTTGAGAAAACTATTAAACATATAGGCTTAAATTTTTACAAAAGATAGTTATCATATGTTAACAGGTTTGAAAGTAGCTCATCGGTTGGGTAGTTCTTGAAAAAACTGGAAAACAACAAAAATTCCTGGAAACGTTTTTTTTTCAAGAATTTTGAAAAACGACAGGAGTGATGGAATTTAAACTTTCACGAAAGATTATTCTTTTGTAGGTGCAAGTCCGATAGAAATTTGATGCCTATTAATTTCGTAGTTTCTGATATAAATAGAGAAGAAAAATTAATGACAAAAATTTTGCGTTCACGGTTAAGAAAACTTTGAAAGCGATACGTCTAAAATTTTCACGAAAATTATTCCTCATATTGGGCCAGATCTGATAGGAGTTTGGTGCCTATTGGTTTGGTAGTATCTGAGAAAACCAGAAAACAAAAAAATCAGTCTGTAGCAATAAAACATCGATAGATCGATTTTTTTATTAAAGATATTGATAACTATCGATAGTTTTTCATAATTTTTGTTGGAACCACCAATCCTCTTCCTCTCACACTCCTGCGAACACTCGACTTTTTTTACACAAACACTTTTATACATTTGTACTCACGGCTACACTGTTTCTTGTTCCACCGCTCAGTTATAAACCTTTACACATATTCATTTCCTTCGTACTTTTCATACTCTGTATTTTACATATTTTCTCCACTTGCAATTTTACACACTTCTGAGATGTAACTATTTTTGTTATACTTTCTTCAAATCTGTCAACCTCAACTTCTATAATTTTTTTTTTACCTGAAACTAGTACTGAAATATCAATTTATCGATATGTTTGACAGATATCGATAAAAATATTGATTAATATCGATATTTTCTTACAGTTTTTTCAAGTTTTTGAAATTCAAGTTGTTGTTTTCAAGTTATGTATGAAAATTGACAAATTGGGTTTTCTAGAGAAATATCGCTACCCTATACTTTTTTGCTATATTTCGGACTGTCTACAGACAACCCATGTATTTCATTAGTTGATTTAACGTTGCTCGACTGCGAAGAAGAAAGAGGTGGGAGCTGATTTTACGTGAATTTATGGAATTCCCTAATGGACAATTGCTTTTTGAAAGTTTTTTACGTGCAATTTCGAGTGAAAATGTTAGAAAATAAAAATCATTTTTAAAATTCTTTTACCTTAAATTTCATGTAGAAGTCGAAAAAAACTGTTAAATGCCTGCAAAATTGTATGAACTCACATTCGATCTGTTGTTTAATTTCCTTTTTCGAAGATAGTTGTACAATATTCTCGTTAATTCGAATTTTAATTTTAGTTGCACACCAAAATGAATACGACGTTAAATGTTAAGTAACTCCGATTTAATTCCCTGCTCGAACTGCTAGACCTACACAACATCCTAATGGCTACGGGATAATAACAAAGTGGGGCTAAAAAAAAAAAAATATTTCTTCGTGCAATCCTATACATTAAGCTAGACTAAAAATTTTTCGAAATTTTAAAAATGATTGAATCTAATGTCAAGGATATCGAGTGTTAAACACGAATTGTCGAACGTGTGGTCATAAATAACTCGACGTTGATATAAGTTTAACATTTGTTACCCCAAGACGCGTAAACACAATTTTGATAAAAGAAAAAAAAAATTCTTCACCGCCATATGGTAGTGTAACCAACACGTCTTTCCATATACACGAAAATGCTAGAATGAAGTGAAAGATATTACTTCAAAATACACGTTATATTATATGTACATACAAAAAGACTAGTCAATGATGAAAATACACAAAAAATAACTCCTCCATTAAAATTATTCGACTAAAAAAGAAAAAAAGGAATAAAACATGACTTAGAACCTAGATAAGATATTATATGATGCAATTTTCTATAAGATAAAGAAAATATGCCAAAAAAATATAGCACTTAAGGTCCATCAGTAAGCATAAATCGTTTCTGTAAAATGACACTTTTTTTCAAAATAATAATATCAACTATATAGGCCTAATAACAAAAAAAAAAAAAAAAAACAACGCCTGTAAGTATGTAACAAATCAATTCTTAATAACTCGATTCTGAATCCACCATTTTGAATTATAAAGAAAAACATTATCTAATGAAATATGCGACATTAATGTGAATTAATTTTTGTTCAGCTATTCTAATTTCTAGACAGTGTAGCGTTGTTTTCTTTTTTTACCACTTTTCATTATTTTTCTTTATTTTTCGTTTCTTTATGGTTAAGGGTGTAACCAAAGATGAGTAACGTTTCAACTGTAGAGCTGACCTTTTTGCGGTGCGTACGATGAGAATATAATATTATGTAGCCTTCGCAATGCATAGCCTATAATAGGTACAACGAAAAATAACTTGCAGAACTTGATGAACTGGTAATCCCCTTTTTTTTTTTTTTCAATTTTTTTTCTTCTTATTTGATTGCTCGTTATTTTGTATCAAAATGGGTAGGCCCACTGAAATTTCCAGTGAATGGTATTCAGTGCGCCGCCGCCGCCGCGCCGTTTGAATTATGGAGACGATAATCCAGCCCCAAGCCAGTCGTGTAAATAGCCTGGGTTTGTAACAGTCTGCTCTCTTCTCCAAGTTATATATTCTATCGAGCTTTTCACAGTTGTTGCTGATGTTGTTGGTTTTTTTTATTTATTATTATTATTATTATTCTCCTCCTATCTTCTTTACTTAACGTACCTATAGGTACTTTACTTACTCCTTTTTTTCTTCACCCTTCTTCCTATAGACGTTTTTTAATGTCTGACACATGCCATGGAATGGCCATCGGAGAACGTAAATTATATACAATGACTATCATTATTGTCTAATTTGTTTATCCGACGTTTACAACTCGTAGACGTGCGCGTACAGGTGAAATTTTGCTGGTCGATCCTTTTTTTTCTTTTTTTTTTTATTTATTTGCACAAATCGTGTAATCTGAAGAAAGAAGAAGCGAACGATAGGTAGGTAGGTGGGTACCCAGTCTACGGTGACATATGACACTGCTGAGAATAAAAAAACAATAGATAGCCTACCTACATAGGCTTAGAATTCTGTAAAGGTCTTTGACTATATCGTACTGGACCAGTAAAGCTCCATAAGCCCAATATGTAATTTGTAATGTCAAGACACGCCGGCATAAAAGTATAGGCAACGTTTGTGCACTTTATGCGTACTTCCGATATTTTGCTTGATTTCACCAATTTAGAATATATTTGATAAGGGTCGTGCCTTTTAAATTCGCAAGGATAACGAACGGAAACGTAGTTTAAAGCACGTTTATAGTACGTCAAGTGGTACACAATGGTTGCCTATTCAGCGCCGGCATGTCTAACCACATAAATAATATTGTTCTGTACGGGTCCAGTGCTATACGAGGTAAAGGTATAAGATTTGGCAAGTCCATCATTTCATTTATGTATGGTTGCGAAAAAGAAGACAGGTTGATATTGGAGAGAAATACTCTCGGAAACGAATCAGCTGTTTCCCTCTTTATGTGTCATCGATTTATTGGTTCAGAACGTGTTTTAGACGTTCAAAACAATAAAGAAATATGTTCCAAACCAGTAAACGAATGTTTCAATAAAAGTGATTTTTTCAACAATAACTGTGCAGAAGAGACAGTAAAACCTTTATATGACTTGGCCTACATACAATATGTAATTTTAAAGCTACAGCTGCTCGTTAGAGGAGATTTTTCAAAATTTCAACATGAAGGGGTTAGAAAGGAGTGAAATGTGTATCTAAATTTTTTTAAACATTTCCCCTAAACTGTGGGATATCGAAGAGATTTTTCTCAATAATATCACTTCATCAGTTACTGGATTTTTCAAATTCATTCCCTAAGGAGGTGAAAGGGGGTGAATTATGTTTTTACATTTTGTTTGAAATTTATAGAACGCAACGAGATATCGACGAGATTATTGTTTTAAAATATTACTTCATTCATTCTTTACAAATTGATTTCTGGATTTTTCGAAATTCATCTTCTAAGAAGGTGAAAGGGTGAGAAATATGTTTTTACATTTTTTTTTCAATATTTCTATAACGCGTGAAACGTCGAAGAGATTTTTATTTTGAAATATTCTTTATAGTACTTAGGTGGGTATTCATTCCTTAACACAATCAGTTTCTAGATTTTTAAAAATTCATCCCTTAAAGGGGTGAAAAAATGTGAAATATATTTTTTTATTTTTTTAAAGTATTTCTATAACGTGGTGAGATTTCGAAGAGATATTTGCTTTGAAATATTACAAAATACATTCCTTAAAAATCAAATTCTTGATTTTTCGAAATTCGTCCGCGCTAAAGGTGTAAACGTATCTTGGGCGATACCGTGACTGCGATGATGGTCACTCAGAGAACACATCTTTGAGAAGTTCGGATGTAATAGTTTCTAATTTGTGATAAACACGATAAATTTAGTCTGATGTCTGAACGAGTTAATTATCTTCAGCATTAAGCTGATGAAAAATATTGTCTAATTAGAGCAGCCACAACCAAATATTGAGATTTGAGAGAATTAGAGCACAAACGAATACCTACCTTAACTGAATGAAGGTTTATCATAAATTTTATGAGACGGGAAAAGTTGGCTCGTGGAAACACTGTTGTTGCATATTATTTTGAAAATCTTCAACTAATTTGCTCCCCCAATTTGAATCCCACTTTGTTCAGGTGTCACGTTTCATCCTTACGTACTGACTATAAATTACCTACAAATGAAGCAAAACTCCAACAAAAAAATCAAAATGACTTTATATTATTTAAGATTTTTAATTTTTTTTTTTTTTTTTCATTTTTCTCATTTACTAAAAATGTTGGTTGTATTCCGAGTTTCGGGGTTAAACTCTTTTCTGAATAGATTATAATCAATACAAAAATAAATAGGGGCTGTATCTATTTTAGAGCGTTCCGAGAACCTAATTTATCAGCGTACAGTCTTTAAATAAATATATTTTTTTAAATCTTCGATTCAGGATTTTGTGTAGAATTCAGTTTTTTTCGAACGGTCAACAAATGAACGCACCATAACGATCTCTCATCACAAAGCTGAAGATCGTTCAGCCAAGAATAGTTAATTCGAATAAATGAGCGGCTATACCGTTTATTAATTATACATCTTCGAATTAAATTCTTACGTAAATCAACAACTTTTAATTTAACATCGAGTGCCTTTAGCTGTCATCATAGCTTAATATAATGAGTTTCAACAACAACATATGTCCAAGTAAGATTTACGTAAGTACAAGTTTTTTATTTTTTGTTAATGAAAATTTGACCTTTCGCGGCGAATCGAGCCACGCTACTTACTGTTCTTCTTTTCCTATCTCCATCGGTAACATTTGTTGCCGTTTTTCATAAATACAGAATTTTTTTCTTCTTCTTTGATAGTTCACACTGCGACAAAACCAAATGGACTTATAATTTAAAACATTCCCGTATGTAATTTAATCAGCAACTTTGTCAGAAAAAAACTAGGTAAGTACTAAACCTTTATAGTCCTTTTATTCTACGTTGAAATATAAAGACCTGTTACTACCATATATACTTTTCTTTTTTTTTTTTGTACTGTTTTCGTGGAAAAAGAAAACCTATTTTAGGCGCTATAACAACTCAAATATAAAATGACTAAGTTTTTTTTTTTTTTTTTTTTTTTTTTTTTTTTTTTTTTTTGAAAGGAGAAGCCTCTTTAACACTCATAGGGAAAATCGTTTCTCATTCGCAAAGTTACACAAGTTCTTTCTAAATCTATAAGTTCTATTGGAATGATGTAACTTTTACTTTTCTTGAGGGAAATGGTTCAAGCTTCATCCCTCACCCATGGGTAGATACAACCAGGATGCGTGAATAGAGTAGCCTAAGTGTAAGGCGAAGATAAAAATATTGGAAAGAATTTTCTAAACGTTTTTACTAAAAAAATATTTTCGGGTAATGTGTTAAGGTAATTTTTCAATCTTCAAAAGACGGTACACAAAGGTGTTCGCGAATAACTGAAAAACGTTGCAGATTTTAAAAATTGGTGGCAAAATGATTGACGAGAGCCTTAAGGAATGGCTTTAGAGTAAATATATAACACGACGGACATTGCACAATACTTAGCAATTATACAGATTTCCTTTTCAAATATTTTGACACGAAATGTAACTAGAATGATATTATTTTCGATCACTTTTAACAATAAAAGAAGAGACAAAAAAAAACACACACACACGTTTGACAGTCGTAAAAGTCAATCTCCCTTACACAAATTTTCTTACCCAGGTAAATAGGCACGAGCTACTCGCATAAAATGTGATTATCATCTCCTAATGCGTAGATAGCCAACAATAATTCTGTAGGTAGTCGCTTATGTTTGAAAATATCTGTCAAAGAAAAGGGTAGTTATAATATCGCTCCATGATTTCATGTAAAAATACAAATCAGACGATAAAAATGTCTGCCCTGTAACCATAAAATAAATTTACTTTCCTTACACACGATTTGAGCCTTTATAATAGGTGCGTAAATGTGTTTACCTTTATATGTAGGTTTATGATTTTTTTTTTTTTTTCGTAACCTACACGTTACGACCACATCGTCAAATTCTCGTGATTTCGTCAACGTGAATATTACTGCGAATTCGTGTCGAAATCTCCTTAAAATGAGGGAAAAAATTCTTTTAAAAGGATTATAATATATAGTATTTGCAAATATGTTTTAGCGCTATCGGCGAAAGAAACGATAGACGAAAAAAAAAAGAAAAAAAGAAAAGACGTTTTTAATTTTTAATGTCGATCTTAGCCCAATGTAAAAGAAAATAAAAAGAATAAGAATCTCCCCTATACTTTGAAAAAAAAATTTTTTTTTTTAACTTAAGTTATTCAGAGATAAACACAATGAAAGAACTTCCCAAAAAATAACCCCTAAATTTAAAGCGGGCTGTCTGAGTTCCGGTCTTCTGAACTAGTTTTCTTACCTATATATACATAGTCTCTTTAGTCTGTATAGGTATGTATATGTGTATTGAGGTATACGTGCGTACATACCTTTAGAGACTTCTCTAATACACATATAGCCTTTTGCTGTATGCGCAACAGCCGAGAGTCATATTCATCCCCTTTTTTTTTTCGCATGTGCTCTGGTTTTTTCTTTTATTTTAGAAATGAAAGAGACGACGACAACGACGAAAAAATCTTTTTAACGACTAAGGCCCTTTTACTCTGCTCCAGCAGCATTGACGAATATGCCGAAAAAATCCACGGGTCGAAAAAGTATTGTACGATTTTTTCACCTTCAAATGGGCCCTCCTCTCTCTTCATCATTCTTTCTTATATCACGATATACATATATATACATATGTACGCCTAGTACCCATACCTTTATATATGTACATACTATAGTTACCTACATATATTTCTTATATACGCCACATCTTAAGAATGCATTCTACGAGGCACATACACAAATACACGGTCGCCTTAGACAGAAATTCTCTTTTGTTATAAGACGTGATGCTCTCTTCGCCAGGTGTGCCGTAGACAATCAAATTTTTGGCATCGTGCTAAATGTATATATATATGTATATATATATATATATATATACGGTATTACTCTATCCATAAGAAACATATGTCTCGCTCGTGTAAAAATTTTTACTTTCTATTAAAAATACGTTTTACTGTCGAAAGATCGAATTAAAAAATAACTCTCCGAAAGTGAAAACAAAACACTGGAGCCATTATTACGAGGAAATAGACTAAAAAAGCATTCACCATTTTGCTCTTCAGCACTTTAAAAGAACATTTATCTCGAAGAATTACCTTCGATACATGTTGGTGCCTTTGATAGAAGAGCATAGCGTATTCACCCACAAGTTATTGAAATAAACCTTAATATTTTCTTGTTACGCCCATTATTCGTAATGAGAAAAAAATTATAATTTCATGGGCTGCAATAATAATTTAAACAAATTAGACGGAGGTATAGGAGAAAAATAAAAACATTTCACTTTAACAAATTTGTAAATTGCTATCCAACCATCCACCTCTGAGGCTAATTTTTTATGGGAATTTGAACATCCTAAAAACTGGTTTTTCAAAATAATCTCAAAAACTTTGGGACATATGTAAAAACTTTTCAGACAAAACGTTTTTCTGACTTAATTTACTACACATTTTATTCTTGCATAGGTATTTCTTAATAGAGTCAATCTTAAGCACCCAAAATACAGCTTAAACTTAAGTACGTATTTTACTACGATTATTTTCAAAAAGCTGATAAGTCACTTTTGCCATTTTCCCGGAGACAGAAAAAAAAAATTTAACTGAAAATATAAATTCAGGAAATCAACTAATTGTAAACTGCAGTATGAAGTAGTGAAAATTGTGTTCTGAGGGGTCTATTTTCAGTGAATTATGAGTGCAACTTAAAATAGTGATTAGATTGTTGAAAAATACAGAGAGAAGAAAAAGATTCCATCACCTATCATGTTTTGCCATATGATGACATATCACGTTTTTCCATGTGACATATTATATTTTGTCAAAAAAGTACTCTGCCATATCATTTTTTAGGGTGGTATAATATACTAATCATGTCTTGGCGAAAAGTAACTTGCAGTTACTAAAAAATCAGTGACATAGCAAGTTTTTTTAGTACCTACTTATCAATTTTGACAGGGAATCAAAGGTTTCTGCGGACATATTATGTATTTTCTAAAGCAAATTATATGATAAAGAATGATCAATTGAGATATCATCTTTTGCTCGATATTCTAGAATTGGTTTTCTTCTATCATACCCAATGCTTAACTCAAAACTGCCAAACGTAGTGACATATCAGCTTTTTGAAAATAATCACAACATGTATTTTTTGTGAAAACGATAATTGTCATAATTTTCAGAAGATAAAGGGGTAATTGAGCATATAGATACATTATATGTCAAAGATTTACCCTATCAAGTTTTAGTGCAAATTGAAAATATACAAGTATGATATCGCCAATTTTTTTTTCTTTTTTGTTTTCTTAACAATATAGGGGAACCAACATTGTAATAATTTTCAAAAAATTTGGTACATAAGTAGGTATTGCAAGGTAGAAGAACTCCATTGATTTTGGTTTGAATTGTTTCATTTGTTCTGAAGTTATTAACAAATATTTTGTGAATTTGTAGTAAATTGAGTGGGGAAAATGTTTTGTCTAAAAATTTTTCAAATATACTTAATTTATAGTTTAATTTTTGAGATTTTTTTATAATATCAATTTTGAGGGTCTAAACCCCCTTGAAAATATTCTGTCAAGAGGTTAGGAGTGGGATTTTTGATATGATGTTACTCTCAACAATGGTCTGCTAAAGAAAAATGTTTTTTATTGTTTCTCTATAGATAATAACTCCAGAACAAATGAAACAATCAAAATCAACTTGGTTCTTCTACACTGAAATACCGACATATGTATAAAATTTTTCTAAAATTGTTAGAATATTGTTACCCCTATAGTGCTAAGAAAAATAGTTAAAAAAACAACAATATTGACCTTTGCGTATAGCTGTTGTACGTCCAATTTACACCAAACTTGATGGGATAAATTTGTAGCATAGAATATATCTGCATATTAAATTTCATCCTTTTCGACTAAAAATTACATCAGTTATTGTGATAAGAAAAAATTCATAAATTCAGTATATATACTTCAGTTTTAGGTGTTTTTTGAGTGTTTATGATTGATTTAATGAAGAAATGTTGTGAAAATTAAATTTATTGTAAATTAAGTACGAAAAATGTTATTTCTGAAAAATTTTTACATTTGTCCCGCAGTTTTTGAGATTTTCTTGGAAAAACCAACTTTGGTAAGGTTAAAACCCACAAAAATATTTCAACACAATCGAATACATCTCTATCCACCACGCAGTTCCTCAAAGTTTCGATTCATGTAATTGTTTCTCAATCGTATAGAAACGTCCTTATGAAATATATTTCTTCGCAGTATACCCTTCATCTTATTTTAGTAAGAAAATATGAAAAAAATTGTAATAATTTTTATGAATTCCTCAGTCAGTAATATTTTTTTAAGTAGACGCCGTTACCATCGAACTTCAATAGGAAAATGGTCAAAACTAAAAATACCTTTTATTAGGAAACACAAGTTCGCTATTAGTCTGAAGATATAATGGGAATTTGAAATCCGGAGAATCTTTTCTGGTTTATTTCTTATCATCAATGTATTTTTTTTTTTTAAACTAACTTAAGCTATATGTGTACAAAATATTTTAATCGATGGCAAGTGTACCAATCATCGCAAAATTAGTGAAAATTCGCCTGTTTTCAGGGAAATATTACTTAGGTAATAACAATAAAAATCGAGGTACCTCTTAGACAAAAGACTAAAAGAGTACCTACTTTTTAGAATACAGTTTTTAAGAGCTTTCTATCTGAAAGCTCAAAATTTTTAAAACTTGTTTAAAAATTCGAAGAAAAATTCTTAAGAAATTTTCTCGACTTATGACTAATAGTTTTACTGATAACAAGCATTTATTTCCGACTCGTTTTCCTACTCACTAAATAAGCTTTGAAACACATTTCCCCTCGCTAAAGCATTCGTACTGTAAACGCAAAACTTTGTGAAGATAATCAAATTAAGAAGTCCTTACCGGAAATAAAGAATAATAGTAATTAGTACTTAATGATACTTATTTGTATTTCTATTGTGAATAACAAAAAAAGAAAAAAACAACTATATAAACGGTAACTTCAATACAACAGCACTACGTCTGAGAGATAAAGATCTCTTTTAAATTCAAAACGATTTTTTAGTTTCTTCACAACATTGATTTCCAGATTTAATATTCATCGTTTTGTTAATTGACGCAGGGTTACATTTTCATTTCCTTTTGTTGCAACATTTATAAAGAAAAATCTTTGAGTTAAAAGGGCAACGTTGTCTCCTTTCTTTTCCGAGCGTAGTTAGGGGTACCTATACTAATACTAGCCACTGGCCTTCATATAGGACACAATTTCTCCTAATAATAAGTCCGATTAAAAAATATATAATACTGTATTTAATTTCCTGCACAAATAAAAAAGCCGCCTATAACGTCTCTAAGGGAAAACAAAAACCAAAAAAACCATCAACGTTCCTTTCTTTCGTTATAAAATACTTACCTACCATTAGTGTACCACTTTAATCTGAAACCAACTTGATGAGTGGAGTACTGCTGTGAAATTGTGGTTAAATTGAATTAACACACAGTAACAACTCGCTTAGCATGTGGCTTTTAGTGTTTAATGAACTTTGAAGAAAAATTAGTAGGCTGCTGCTCAGTTCCAAAGAAGTGTTTGTAATAGTTTGGAGGGAGAGAGAGAGAGAGAGAGAGAGAGAGAGAGAGAGAGAGAGAGAGAGAGAGAGAGAGAATGCGAAAGAGAAAAAAGAAAACATTTCCCTTTTCACTATGTTAATGTTGTTGTTGTTGTTTTTTGTTTTTTTTCGCATTAGATAGGTACAGGTGAAGTCAGAAAACTGCAACAGACAAAAATAAAAAGGTAAAAAGTTTTCGTAATTTGGAGAAAATTAATAAAACCCAAAGTACTTTTATAAACCATCGATATGAATTAGAATAAAATTTATAGCAGTGCACTGAACACATAAAATGAGAGTTGAGTCTCCATTCGGCAGTCAAATTAAAGAAGGTGCCATCTGGTGGCCAAGTTTGTAAACAACGAAAAAGGTGAAGCAATTAAAAAAGTGTAGGTAATTGCTTTGAATGTAGATTTATGAAAAATTTGAAACAATTGTTTATCAGTATTTAAGGATTATAAAAATACAGGTTAATTCTTGCACTTTCATTTGTGCAGTAAAGTTAATGGAGTTCTATCATCTGCGAGTGCGATTTTCTCCAGAAAAACTTCCAAAAGTGTTTTGTACAATAAAAACGTGATCCCGGATGCATATTTCATTGGCTTTACATCGTTTATAATTTCTGTACGCAGTCTAAGGGTACAATCAATTGCTCGTATTTAATAGGAATGTGGTCATGGACAGGTCTCAAAGATGAGCTTGGAGGCCTCCGAAATAGAAAATATGCTGAGCACCGTCTTCTAAATTTGTGAGCACGCCGCTTTTTGTACTACACGTAAATATCGGTCCAACAGTGAAAGGTTCGAGGATACATTTTCAATTTTTTTCTCATATTTTCCTCATGATCGGCATCTTTGATAATAATTTATAAATTTTCTACTGCTTAAAGAAACTGTTTCTTCGTCATCATTGCAGAATAGGTATAATATCTGTGCTAATCGCTAGCATGTATAAAATATTATCAAAGTATATAAAGTGAAAACAATTCATTTAAAGAAAGTTTTATCATAGAAAATGGTATTCGGAGAAGAATAAACCCGCAATTACACACCAACGAAGGAAATTCTTAAAAATTAAAATATATCCCTAGGTTAGTGAAAAATTTTAGGAGTCTTTAGAAGTCATCATTTAAACTAAGGTATTACCTTTATCGTTCATATCAATGCATAATTCATAGTGTACTCCTCAATTTGTAATCTTGAAACCAGCTTATTTTCAGGGAAGATAACCTATTTGGCATGTTCTTTTTAAGAATCTTATTTCAAATCCTTTCAACTCAAAAACGGCTTCATTCATTTTTTACATCCAGTCTTCAATTATTGCTAATATGTAAAACAATAAAACCAGACAGAAATTAAGGAGACAGTGAATTTGGTAACAGTGGGGGGGAAGTGAATGGCCCCTGGGTTACTATCTTCGAAACCTCTTCAAGTGAAAATTATTAGTTTTGGGTTCATAATGTTTAACACTGAAAAAACAATAAATTTTGTTCTCCACAAAAGTCTAGTTCACAGCAACTGTAAATAATAGGTATTGTGACTAAAAGTCTACTGAAGAATAGTATTGCAGTAAGAGGAATGTATACAACGTCGAGGCAAAATTTACATTTGCATTCAATAGCCGTACTTATTCGTTAATCTTTGCAAACGCTATCATAACCGTATATCTGTATACGTATTATTTACAATTACCAATAAAAGAAATATATAGTAGGCAAATACTTTTATCGAATTATTAACGAGAATAAGCCTATTTTGATACAATATGAGTAATACGTACCGTATCTTCATTACCTACTTTCTTTTTATTTTCATTTCACATTGTGAAATGTTTCGTGAATTTTCCTTCATGGCAATTTTCTGTACCAATACCAAAAGTAAATGATACATTTTTATTACCGTACCAATGTGTGCACCAAACAATGGATCCACACAGCATCTCTAAATTCTAAAATTTCAGAAATTCGAATTCAACATCATTAAACACAATTTCTCAGCGTTTAAACGCAAGGCAGGTTTTAAGGGGAGATTTGTGCCGAAGAAAAAGTTCAGTTTAGAACAAAATTATTCGGATTTTCAAATTTCACGTCTACGAAATATGTAAAAACAAGTTAACCACTACCAGAAAAATTTCGTAAATATGATAAAATGTGATTCTATTCCCCCTCCCCGAAAAAAAGTCCTAAAACCAAACATGTTTAAACGATATCAAAGTTCGAAAGCTGCAGCTAAATTCTTTTCAGGAATGATTTTCCGTAAATTAATTTCGATAAAAATGAAAAAATATTCTCCTCACCCTTCTAACAAAATAATCCAACTATCGAATTTTTTATTAAAAGAATTTTTGCTTGGAATAAGACATCATATTCTGATCATGTTTCAACGGTCGAGTGATCAAAGTAATCGCTTGTACGGCAGTAATGGAGAAGCCAAAGGACTGCAACTTTTTCCAAAAGCGTTTCCTTTTGTTCTTTTTCAAGACCCAATGAATGACTTTAGTCATTAACCAGCGAGTAAAATTGGTAAGTTAGTGATATTGGACTAAACGTGTGCAAAATAACAAATTTGAAAGTATATGATGACCGCAAGAGTTCTAGTATCTCGTAGGTGAGTAGGCTAACTTATAAAAGTCGTGGGAAAATAGGATAGGCCTAAATATTTGAAAATATATTCATTCATAATTTCCATCAGATAGTAAAACGCGTTCAAAAGCTTGGAGATAGCATAAAAATATTATAGCACTTCAAAATCATTTATCCTGCCCCATCCTCTTTATTTTTGACTTTTTTTAGTATCGGTGAGAATTGTCATACTCGTAGGTCAACCTGAATCACAAATCTTCTTTTAATCATTTTTGTTTTTACCTTGTGACGTCCGAAAACAAACGTACATCCCGAGTATAGGGAATGATATCACGATTCGAAGTATATCAATAAGTCTCAATCAATCGTAGAGTCGAAACCACAAACCAGCTCAAACAGTTAGGCCACCAGCCTACCAGCGATAGCTCCCAAGGCCTACGAAGTATATCGGGCGAATTTACATAAGTGGAAATAAACAAGTTGGCCGACCCATTATCACAGTATACACTTTATTACAATCAAAAAGGTTACTTACAGATATGGTAACTAATATCAGGTCGTGCAGGTTATTCTTCACATTGCCTCATGGTTCTCGAAGTTCGGTGAACCATCAAATCTCGATCGGATATTCCTTTTGAGTTCGAAAGAATAGTATCGCGAGTTATTTAGATCTACTACTGACGTTCAAATTCGAAAGTATCGGTGAAAACAATTTAAAAGGTGACTTGCTGTCGTATAAAAGAGCTGTATTATGTCGTGAATAATGTTTCGTATTCACGACAAACGAGAAACTATCACGTTTAAAACGAGACTGACTGTTCACTCTTAGGCCAAAAACGTGAACAGTCAAAGAGATTAGAGTTGGTTCACCAGTGATCGATATCATATTTCTACACGTCACCATATCGTTAAATAATAGTTAATCGACGTGTCTTTGATGTTTCCTAGACTTTGGGAATTTATTTCCGTTGGGGAATCGGCGTACTTCCCGCTTACCTTATCGTTGTTACAAGCTTATAATTCGAGAGCCGTTCCTTATTGTAATAGTAGTACAAGTCGATGGTGACGTGAAGGGAAGGCTATGGGTAATCAGATGTCACAACCTCCTTGCCGAAAATAACTTTAAAAATATAGGTATCTTGTTTAGCTTTTACCTATGCTGCAACGCTTCAACTTTGAAGATGCAAAAGGCATACAAACATTCATGTATGCGCATAGGTCGCTGGGTTAGATAATCTTCTTTTCAAAATTCAGGTACCTATACGAAATCATGGAAAATATGCAAATTTTTGCATTACAAAAAATTTTTTAGTTTCCTTTTTAAAATATAAGTAGCTTGTATTTTATTTTATTTTTTTGTTTCTTATGGACACGAAAAGGAGTTGAGATCATGTCATTTTTTCGTTCTTCAACACATGCAAATTATTCGCATGTACGGTAGGTACCGACTAAATTGCGAGTACCTATATCAGGTGCAAGCCATAGCATTTCATCGATCCATCGGCAACGTTGGGTGTTTTTTTTTTTTCTCAACAAATTTTTAATAATATAAAATCCCCTTCTCTCAAGTGCTCGCAGGAAATGCCAATTATTAACGTTCGCACTCTCATAGGTATCGGCTCGTAGCGACAAGTACCACAATAGCTCTTCAAAAAGCAAAACATCCGTTCTGTGAATTTGCAAAAACAAAAAAACACCACGCAATCGCCTAAACTATATATATAGACAATATTATTACATCTGCCCGTATGCGAAATATAGAAATTAAAGAAAAAAAATCTCTCTTTGGTACCGTTCGTCGAATGCACCAAAACGTCCAACCAGTTCGTATCGGTATCCGAACTTTGCCTTTGAAAATCATTATCAATAATAACGATTCGCCAAGCCGAATATTACTGACATCCATTTTACGTATATTGTTTCGATATTAATGATATAAAAATGATGTTACCGAAATTAAAAAGCTACACAACAATCCGCATGCGGTCTGTAAACATATAATAAATTTCCATAGGGAGTCCCTGAACACTTTCGTTAAAACTACTGCAAATTAAATGGAAAGTGCAACGTAATACAGTACGTACATCGTTTTTTTCCTCTTTGCCACTATCTCTCATTCTTATTTTTATCATTCGAGAAGACGATTTATCATAATCCATGTGACATATATGGGCCATAACATTACCGCTTGTTATACTTTCAATTAGATCTATCAAAAGTGAGAAGGCAAACCAAACCTTTCGAAGAGGGTAAAGTAAGCGAAGAAGGATAAAAAAAAAAAGGTTACCTTAAAAAACAATTTCTCACAATCTTTTATTCATAAATTCACGTGCAAAAGGTGCACACACTAAAAACTGCATTGCTTGTTGTTACCTTCCTATTGTTAACGAAATTCTTTTGTGTCAACGTTACAGTTGCCATATCTCAGGTATAACAATTTCTATAACTTTTTTCAATTTTATATATATATATATATATATATACTTACACATTTCTATTTTTTTTTTTTTTTCAATTTTTGTAGATAAGAAAGAAAACTATAAGTTTTCCTGCTTTTTTCTCTCTCTTTTCACTCTTTCCAATCCCCCTTTCTGTGGAGAATAGAACACCTTCTATACTATCTACCCTTGTTTCCGTGTGTAAAACTTTTTACATCATATTCTGCAATTATAATCGTTACCTATGGATATGGTAGGTAAAGTGTAAGTGATATTTGTATCAACCGGAGCGACCGCTGAAAATCGTTCTTTTTTCTTCGACGACCAGACCATTGCCTTTTGTAATTGATATTTTCTTCGTTTTTTTTTTTCCCTTTTCTTTCTCTTTCTCACACATTCTCAATGATGTCAGCGCTGAAAAGTTTTAGAATCGCAGTTACGATCACTAGGCCTATAGGTACCTACTTATGTGGGAATAAATTCGTTGATAAATCCATTAAAGGTTGAGCAGCGAAAAAAATTAATTAAACGATTACGGTTGCCTTCTTGCATTTTGGGATACCTGCTATACTTGAAGAATGAGTATATTGTTAAGATCTAACACCAGTGTACAGGATCGTTAAAATCGTAAAAAAAAAAAAAAAGTTTTTGCAGAATTAAACGGAGAAAGGCAATTTGAATTTTATAAGATTTGACGGTTCCCTGCGCAACATAAATGAGAGGTTCATTTATTTATTATACACTTCATTTCGATGGCTCAGTGCATTAGATTTGTTCATATTTTTTTAATTGGCGGATGTTCCAATCGTTGGTATTTTAATGAAATTCATTTGCTAAACATTTATGAAATGTTCATAAAAACCTATTCATTTATTTCTTTTTTTTTTCACATTTTAGAGAATTTTTGATTACTTATACGAGCAGGTACTAGTAATGAGTAGGTAATTTTTTAAGCAAAGAAGGAAATGAAGGACGAAGTACGGATGGTAATGAATTTGATAGAAATATATTTTTAATTAGGCGAGTGATGAATCGCGTTGGTTCAGTTACCAAATCAAAATGTGTGACCGTCAAAAGTTCGTGAAAATGAAATTCAACATTTTCAGTATGTTTCCCCTTTAGTTTCATGCTTAGTATTTGTAGGTATTTATGTTTCTGTATCATATGTTTGCTTAATTATACATATTTTTCGTCTATTTGTGGATTAAAATTTAAAAAAATATGTTATTTAAAAGTAAAAAAATTCTAAAAATCATTTAAAAAATACAAATTAAAAAATAATTTACAAATAAATAAAAAAATTTTAAAACATAAATGTTTCTAAAAACACTTTTATTTTGAAGTAAAATAAAAATCAAACAATATGTTTGAAAAGCAATAAGATTTTAAAAATTAATCTATTTTTAATGCACCAAAAACTATAAAATAATTGAATTAATATTGAATTGCTTATCTTTAAATTTATGTTAGGGCTATACCTATTAATAACTAAAATATACCAGGAACCTTAAGTAATTTAATTAATTTGCAGGTTCAGCTCGAAAATCGGTCAATAAACACATATTCACCGAGAATAAAAGAGTGGGACAATAATTAAAAATTTCTGCAATATAGTAGATAAAAGTAACTTCATATTTATCCCAACATGTTTTAATTTGTCTTATTTAAACACAAATTTGTTTCTTTTGTTTGATTCAAAGTTTGCAGGAATTTGCTTTTGTTATTGGGTATCCTGTAAAGTGTTTAATTATTGCCTCACGCTTTTATCCTGGGTGAACATATGTTCATTGACCAATTTTCAAGTTGATCCTGCAAATTGTTCAAATGACTTAAGGTTGACCTGGTATTAAGTTATTAATATAGCCTAATATAAATGTAAATATTACCAATTCAATATTAACTTAATTATTTTATAGTTTTTGGTGCATTAAAAATAGATTAATTTTTAAAATCTTATTATTTTTTATTTATATTGTTTCCTTCAAATTTCACAGGAGACACCCGATATTCTCCATTGAATAGTATATTGTGTTATAAGTGCGTAATATGGGCTATTTTTTTACAGAGTGCTGCAAACATGACATGAGTTAAAATAGCCCACAAGCACTTGTTACACGCCATACATTTTGCAACTAACGCACAAAAACAAAATATAGCAACAACTCCCACTCCCAATAAAAAAAACTAATAAAGGAAATAAATTTTGGAAATTATAGCTAAAAAAACACAAAAAATCCAAATTTTCCATTATTTTTTGTTTTTTTGTTTGTTTATTTTCAAACTGCTAAAAACCATTAACAAATTATGAGGAAAATAGATTCAAATAAATTTTTTTCTCTTTCTAGCAGTACTAATTCCCAATTTCTAGCTCAAACAGGGGCTGAGGAATCATTGAATGAAAGAAGAGAAATTTCTGGATTTAAACAAATTTTTTTTATCAATTTGCGTTTTTTTTTATTTGTTTATTTTCAAATTGTTAACGGCGATAAAAAAATTAAACGAAGACTAAATTCAGGTCAATTTTCTCCTCTTTTCAGAGATAATATTTTCAGCTCTCTAGCTTAAATAGCGACTGAGAAATCATTGAGTGAAAGAGGAGAAATTTTTAGATTCCAAAATACGACAAAATTTCCCATTAATTTGCGTTTATTTTGTTTATTTTTTTGTCAAATAGCTAAAGAAAATTAGAAGATTATGTGGAAATTTTTTAAATTTTACCTGCTTTCGATCATTACAAAACCCCAGCTTTCTAACTTAATTTGAGGCTGAGAAATCATTTGAGACATATTTTTTGAAAATTGAAATGTTGTGTTTGATTGGAGTGGCAACTTGACGAATAGTTTTTCACGAAATAACTAAATAATAATGTCAAAATGATTATAGGTTCGAATATTTTACATTCTGTTACGCAGGATTGGGATGTGCAAGGGAGTGTAAAGTACTTTACACACTCTTGCGCAGGATTTGAATGCGCGAGAGATTGTAAAATCATCGTCTACTTCACAGGCCAAAAATTTGTTTGTTTACATTGGTTGTACATGCATGTAAAACTCGTTCTTTTGCGCATGTGTTGCAAAAATACTTTTATTTTAAATGTGTATCATTATCATCCACTATTGTCTTGTATTCTGCTTCCAATATGGTACCAATCTAATTAATAAAATCTTCCATTAGCCTCTGCTAAATATTTTTTTCGATTTAAACGAAACTTAAACAACTAACTGAAATCATATGTAATAAGAAATGTTTATCTCCGTTAATATCGTCTTAACTGTAAAATTTTTGTGCTGTAAGTCTTTCTTCTTGTTCAAGGTCACAAATTCTGATTTGCCAGTAAATGAGGAATTTAGTGAATGAAATTAACGCAAGTGATATTCTTTAAAGTCAAAAGCAGGAAATCGAAGATCAGGTTAGTAATTACCAAGAGAAAATCAACAAAACTGTTATTTAACGTCAACGACTGCAAGTGGAAAGTAATTTCAGCTCTTCATATTCCACCTTCCTTTTTTTTTTTTAAATAACACTAAGTACTGTTCGTAGATTCACTGATTCACTTTTATCTATTTAGTCCAAACACTAAAGTGACTTAAACCACTTTTCATCCGTGTCTTCCAAACGTAAAAATTATCGTGCTCAATAAATACCATTCTGATTTTGCGAAAGTTCTTATTGGTGGCTTTGATCAATCCCATATACCTACCAAGTTCTTACTCAACGTTGCTTTTCCCATTAAAAGAGATTTCATCAAAACGATTAATTTATCAAAAGAATACATACTTTTTCATTCATCATAATTTTCGCACCATCTAATAACAAATCAACCACGATGGACGAAAATAACATTGTGATTTCACGCTTTTTCTGTTTTTTTTTTTTTTTTTTTTACACTGTCTTTTCTCAAACTGATGATTCATCCCCTCTGGCAAAAAGAAGAAAAACGGTAAAATTGTAAAAAATACAAAAAAAAAAAAATAAATAAATAAAAAGAACAAACAAGAAACACACCCTTCATTAAACCCATTAAAACGCTTTTTCCACGCTTATTTATAACTGTTACAGGTCATTAACTCACTTGCGTATAATTCGAGCGTAGGATACTTTAACCTATTAAGGTACCTTATAAGTAAGTATAGTCTGTAAAATCGTAAACTATTTGCGCAAAAATTTGATTTTTTTTTCTCTCACTTTCGTTTTTACTTTTCATTTCTTTTTTTTTTTTTTTTTTTTTTTTTTTTAAGAGAAGAAAGCAAAAACGAAAACCACAGCAGATTAACACGTAGAATTAAGGGATGTTAAGAGAAGTGGAGACATAAAAAGATAGGTAAGTAGGTAGTGTTTTCAAAAAAAAAAAAAAAAAAAGCCAAACTGAAGGTATAAGGCGTGGCGGAATATATTATATATCGGATGACGGACACAGACACGTATCGCGTGTCTTTCGCTGATATCATCTTTCAATGAATGAGGCAGATAATAGACAGATGTTCGAAAGGTAACTAACGCGTTACACATTCAAAATGCAAACATCACGTACCTACGTTACGTACCTACATACGTGTATACGTATACCAGCAGCTTAAAATAAACGATATAAATAATATGCGAATGTTGTATAGGTACGTTTATTACCCGGCCGCGAACTATACGTATATATTATAACAACAGCCACTGTTTTGCGTACATAAAGTTCATTGTTTACACATGGGCCTGTATTAGTTATCCGACTAAAAATAATATCGACGTAAGTTTTTTCTCTTTTTACTTTTCAATAATAATAATAATACGAAAAAATAAAAAAAAAGAAAAAAAAGTAGCACTAGCCGGAACAATAACCTCTCGAGTTTATGTTTACAAAATGATCAACAACATAAGTCACTTCTTAATCGTGCATTAGGTTGTGCACAACGTTTATTCGCAGCTATAAAAATTTCATTCTTCGCTAATTTTAATTTTTTTTTCTTTTTTTTCTTTTTTTTCTTTTTTTTTGTTACAGTGTAGGGTGTGTGGAAAAACAAAACCGTAAATATGAAACATTGCAAATAATTCGAAATAAATTTTTTTTCGCATTTATCTTGAAAGCAAGATTATTCAGAGCCTCTCAATATTATTAGTGGTTCTTTTATCTGTCCAATTAATCAATCTAATAATAGCACTATAGTAAAGCTCGAAGTTGCATAAAATAGTAAATTTTTCAAAATTAGCTTCTATTCCGAATATTATTGTTATTCTTTCGATTTACGTTATCTTGATAAAAATGTATTCCAGATAATATTCACTCGCGTTGCTTACTTTGGTAGATTTTGGTTCAATTTTTCAGAGCATATTCCAGAAATAGGTATTTTGTCATTTGAGGAGCACGGAGTAAAGGTGGACATTTAGTGGAAGGTGTATCCAGTATTTTTCCATGAAAATTCATTTCTCTGTCAGTAACTACCGATAGCATTGGTTTAAATTTTTATGTAAATTTTTTCATAATCCTTAATGGCGAAAAGTAAACTTTAAACTCATTTTTTCACGAAATCAAATTTCGTACACTTGGTAAATTTTTGCTTCGAACCTCTCATTTAACTAATTTTCAAAAGTAATATTACCATTGCCTGTACTCGCATTTACACACCAGTACAAAAATTTACGACGGCGAGATGTTTTCGTTGATTTTCATCGTAATTCTAAAATTTTCTGTCGGTACTTATTTATAGTTAAAAGTATGGATGGGCTAGTTAGTATTCACTGAAACCATCAAAATAATACTCACTAGCAAGTTTTTAAGTGAAGCATTTCGGAGGTTTTCAGACAATTGGGTAATTATTTTGATTTATTTTTCGCTGATTAATTCACATATAAAAGGCATTACTGCACACAAGTGTAGTTATGTTTTTAGGATAGCCTATACAAATTCTGGTCCGAGTATATAACATATTATAGACTTTCAGTACTTTTTCCAATTTTAGTTTAATTTTAGCTTCACTTAAATGTAGATTACCTTTATAATTAACACAAGGACGTAGATGTGTATAATTTTATCCTTGAAAATTGCGTGAATATTCGTATCTTCAGCATGGGTGCAGTTAGGACCGTTTTTTAAGCAGCTATCCTCAGTAGTATTCTTTAGAGTGCTATTTTTTATTTCTTTAGGCTTCTCATTCTTAAAGCGCAATTTTCAGATGTGTACTAACGGTTTTTATTGTAAAACAAATAGCATATGAAACATACAAATTAACTGTAATTTTTTTACTTCATCCAAAATTTTCCTACTGCACTATATTCTTATTAAAAATCTCTTGTGGAAGATAACAAAAATTTTTAAAGGAAAAACAAGTGTTGGAGGAGGGAAAAATTTTTTGGTGTAAATAAATTTATATTTTAAAGAGTAATCCTCATAGGGGTAGGAGTGTGATCCTCGCTTGGGTAGGGGATACAGCATACCTTGGTCTTCAGAACCTAGATACTGAGTAAAACTCACTGCAGAGGTTGAGATTGATTCAGAGCAAAGCACTCAAACATCATATTTTTATGTTTTTCATTCACTCGCGATCAAATCCTGAATAATTTAATTAATTTTTGCAGGAGTGGTTATCGAACAAATGAATCATTTGTTCCATTCGCATTGAATCTAAATGAATTAAGATTAAAAATAAAAATTTTGAAGGTAGGAGCGAGAGAGTAGGGAATTTTATCATAAGATGGGAAGGATTCGATCTTTGAACTTGTGCCTTCATTACGAAAATATGATTCCAGCATAGCTTACTCGGAGTAGACATTTTCTTTGTGAACAGGAACACCAACTTTTACCTTCTACGATAGGCTACCGTAGCAGGAACAACTGTAAAATTATTTTAAATAACAGTCTAAACAAGCACATCAATCGAGCTACCGTAAATCAAAGCTTTTTTCAAATACCTTGATTCACTTGAATTAATTTCATAGATACCAAAATACCTTTAAAGTGGACATTCAAGAACGAATACGAATTCAATTTGGTAGTACCTACTTTAGTCAGCCTACTCAACTTCGAATATACGTTATATTCGATACGATCGATAAAGATAATCACCTATACCTTTAACAAAATGATGAAATACAAGACCATAGACAGAAAACATATCACAATATAATACACCATTACCTGGTATAGATTAAAAAATTAAATCCTTGCAAACCTAATATTTTCATTAATCCGAATATGTATATTCACCATTATAACGGTATTTAAGGCGATTTTAAGTAGTCAAATAAAGAAAAATTTTAGAAGCGATTTCTCACTACCGAACTGCAAAATATGCAAATCCTCTGCCTAAAATTATTCAACCATAAGCACCGATAATATCTCTTTCCACGAAAATCCAATTATCGATCAATCGAAGCATATCTAATCAATATGTGGGTATACAAACTCTTCCACACCGCATATTCACGCATTTTACGAAGGAAAAATGGTTTTAGGGACAAATGAAAAAAATAGATACCTACCCTTCCAGAAAAAACAATGAACTACTATTAGCTGGTGAATACGTATTGAGGAGGGGGAATAACAAGACATTGTAAAAAAGTCGTATATGTGATTCAGGAATTTAGCACAATCTCGATATTTTTTTTAATTCTAAAGCATGTTGTAAGAATGTATTTAATAAATTTTGCTAAGAAATGTCATTTCTCATGTCAATCAGACATAGAGAGAAAATTTTCAATTTATGTCTCGCCCTTTTTAAGTAAATTTTTTTCAAATACTTTCTTTTTTTTTCTTTTTTTTTTTCACCGTACAGATGATTTAACGTGAGATTGTATTTCCAATTTTCTTTTCTGTCTTTCTCTCGCTCTCTCACACTAACCTCTTTTCTTCGAATCCTTTTATTTTCCTCTTACCCCTAACTAAAGAGAAGGCGAGTAACAAACGAAAATTTATATATTTCAACCCCGCATATATGCTGTTCGACGTAAATTTCCAAACTTTTGACTCGAATTTTTGTCACGTATTATAAAATCAAACATGACGACAGACAAAAAACTTCAAGTCGAACAATAACATAAATTTTCATTTTGTTGTCGAGAAAAGTTGTGCTTAATTTATTGGGTGGAGAAAATTGTTTGCAACGATTAGTAGTTCGGCATCTTTTTATTTGATTAATATTTTATACAACTGCTTTCCCATATGGTAGGTGCATCTATTGATGAAAAAAAAAATTTTCGAATATAAATTTTCAATTTCTTCTTTGAAAATGTTGGAGGTGCGTTAAAAAAGTTCGTGCTTACGTAAATTCGATAGAAGAATTTGTAAAATTTTAAAATAATTACATATTATAACGTTTTTGCACATTGGTGAAAAATAACAACGCAATATTTTCGAATAAAACTCGTGGCCGGTAATACGGACCCGATGGATCCAAGTAGCAAGAAAAGCAACAATTTCGCGTCATTACTGAAGGTGTGTGAAACAGAAATTTTCGATAAGCTGCCAAAAATGTCTAAAATGTAAACAAATACGTATACACGTTAAAAAATTAACCAATCTTACGAGAAAATCTAAGAAAACTGTTCATAATAAATAATGAGCCTACTAATGGCGTAGTTGTGAGGGATATGGTAGTTCAAATTCCCCCCAAGCCATAAAAGGGTATTTTTAGGCACAAGACAAACATCAATAATTGATTCGTTAGCTTAGTAGGTATAGGTATTAATTTTTCACTTGTTGAAACTTCCTCCCGCACCCGAATATCTTGAGTTATTTATGCCACTGATTCCAGCGACCAAAAATGTTCCGAATAGCCTAGAATAAATTTTATCAACAGGATAACGACTGACAGTAAATGTCCTGATTTTCTTTTCTTTTTTTTTCAGCTGCTAAGTAACAAATTTCATAAGAACTTCTGTTCGCTTTCATCATTAATAAGAAGAAATTAATTTTTAAAAAGGGTTTCTTTAAAAAATCTACTTATTACGCTTGGTGCGGTATTAGCCCCCAGGGTTGGGGGTAGGTACGTTTTTCGTTTCATGATCTAAGGAAAGTTTTGGCACCAATAACTCAAATTTATATATATATATGTATATATATTATAGATAGATAGATAGATAAAGTTAATTTCTTGTTTCCACGGTACAGGTCGCAATTTTTATCAATCACGAAATTTGGTACGTACATTTATACTAAGCCAAGGACCAGACCTATCGAATTTGGTGCGGATCGGCCGGACGGTTTTTCCGATATCACCATTTTTGGTTTTATTTTGGCTATAAAATGCTCAATTTTGCATCAATAGCCACGAAATTCAGAAAAATTATTTATCATAATTTATTGTAATATGTTACTAATTTTGGCGGAAATCGGCTGGACGGTACTTCCCGTAAAGCTTTTTTTCCTTTTTTTTCTAATTTACGTGAACTTTTCTCCTTACAAAAGGTAACCACATGCTAATGTTTTCTTTTTTTTTATTGCCTAAATTTATTATATTTTATTTGTTTTATTTTAAATTATATGACGCTGTACCATACTTTATCATCTTAATTTATTTCTCATTTTTTCAAGAAAAAATGCTTTTATATATCACATTGTCTAATATTTTGTCAGCAACTAACACATTTCACCCAATCATAACATACCATTAACGCATATATAAACTTACACACAAGGTGACCATCAAAATTCATAATTATTTCTTTCGGAAACCTACTTTTTCTAGGGAGGCTTGCTGCGCTAGAGTTTTTTATTTTCCTTTTACTCGATTGGTCGATTTTAAACACTAGGTGTAATATAGAGTTCAGTAACCACACCGGTCAAAAAAAAAAAGGGTTATTCTGAGAGTAGCAATTCTTTCACACTGCCAAACGATAGAAGCTGGAAATGTCTCGCGTACAATTCTGAGTAAGTTAACTTTTTTTTTCTCTTGCCTTAAAACCAGTTGTCTGAAAAAAGAAAAAAAAAATCAGAAAAAAATTGAAAATACAAGATATTACCCTCGTCCTCTCGGTTTATCCTTTGGTAATCGTAATAAAGCCGTCATAACAAATCGCAACACCAAAATGATTGATCCTTTCGGATACAGGGGTGCTGCAACCAATCGTTTCGAGAGTCTTGTAGGTATATTTCTTTTCGACCATCAAAAGTACAAAAACGTACACACATACTCATATTATTCAATGAAGTAAAGAAATTCGTTAGCTGTCGCATGACAACTCGTGCAATGGAGCCCAGAAATGGAGAAATGCTGGAGGAGGTGGTGACGTAGAATGAAGGTGATGGCGGTGGCGGTTCTATAGCTGTAATAGCAGTCTTTTTTATTTATTTTTTTTCTCTTTCAAATTCGAAGTATGAAAAAACTTTTCCGCTGCCGAATATTATGTACGGAAGGAAGATAACCATTTCTTCGATCAGTTCGTATAAATTCAACGTAATGTAATTTATTCAAAATAGTACTTCGAAAACGTAATGCATATGTTGGTTTACTTGTGTTTTTTTTTTTTAAAGTTGGTTTTGTTTTATTAACGATCACCCTGAGGCGAGACGTAAATTCATAGCACGTGCTTCTAGTATTCCAATTTTTTTCATCTTCACAATGCGATTCTTTTTTAACGAACTTGATACTCAACTTCAGTTTTGCAAATTACAAGAGAAGAAAAATGGTGCACTCAATTTATAACAGGGACGAAACCAAAGGAGTTTGATTTAGAATCTCCCCATTTATAATTCGAAAAAATTCGAATGATGTTTCTTGCATTCGTGCCTAAAATCCGTTTTGTTTGTCGCACTTCAACGCTCTCTTGAGGAATTTTTGACTCCTTATTAACTGTTGATAAGAAGAGACATTTAAAAAAAAAAAAAGGAAAAACCAAACATGCTCTTCGTCATTTTCTCCATAATATTTTAGAAATTTAATTGCTAATACCAAGAAAAACCGTAAAGTTTTTTCGTCGACTTGTTGCTTTTTTCAAGAAAATGACTGACACAGAGGCTGCGTGAAGCGATCTTATTAAGGGGGATGTAACCGGTCAGTTTTTACAACACATCCAAAAAAATTGCAATTTTTACCAAAAAAAACATTAGTTGGTCAGTGGAATAGCGAAAAGAAAATAGTCACCAACTCTTTTTTCGACAGCTTCGCTCAAAAGGGTGCGTCACACCGCCCATTCCCCCTCCCAAGCACTCTGAGCCGACATTATGCCAATTGTGGATCCAAGGAAAAAATCTCAGGTATAAAATGCTTGATAAGGCCCATAATAATTTTTCATGAAGCTACGAAGGGCGAAAAAGTCTTTTTGGTAAAAGGCTCGGGTGTAAATTTTCTGAGTTAATATCCGTTACATCGGCCACTGTATTATGCAAATTTGAATCCCCCAATAGTTTTCTTCACCTATAATTAATAATAATATTTCCTGCAATAAAAATAAAGTCGTCTAAAATTTTTTCAAGTTTATATTAGTTGAACGATTAAAAATTTCGAGATTCAGACAGTATAGACTTCAAGTACAAAATTCAAAATAGAGACAATATTCTAACATTCACAGTTCACTAATTTGAAGAGCCCACTAACTGTCTGAACACCGAAATGCGATAATTTTCCTGCGTTTATTGTTGCCACCAAAATCTTTTTAAAATAAGTACCATAAAAATTAATTTTTTTAAATAGGTACCTACGCCTTAATTACGTGTAAAACGTAGGGTGAAACCAAGAGCACTCACACAGACACATAGGAATGTGTATCTCTGTTCTCTGACTACTGTACCTAACCCGAAAATATGACTATCGTAGCGCTAAACAAACGCGGTGGTCGGCTCTCGTGCTACATTTTTATTCGAGTGGAATGAGTACAATATCCAGTCCTAGAATAAAGTCTAGATTCTACCTAACCGCAGAGAGTTGAATAAATTAAAACGTGTAAAAATATACAATCTCACATTTTAGTCAATAGGTAACACATTATGGGGGAGAAAATTACTGAGGAAACGACTCTAAAGAAAACATAAAACGTAAACTTTTTTTCAAAGAAAACTGGCCAAAAATTCATTTTTCGCACATTTTTACTACATAGTTAAGGACAATTAAAGTGATTTACGTCAGCAAAATAAAAGAAAGAATAGGCCCCACTCAGGCTAGCAAATGCGATCAAACAGATTTAGCTTGATATCAAAATAAGAAAAACGAACGATCCCAGATGAAAAACGTTGGAATTATTGTCCAGCGGTAAAACAGGTTCTTCTTATTACATTTTTGTTGTTTTTTCTTTTTTCATTTTTTTTTTGTTTTTTTTTTCACTCAGAAATTATGAATGAAAGATAATTTGATAGGATGAACAACGCTAATAAAAACTGCGAGCGAGATTTGTGACCTTCATGGCTCTCCTTGACTACGTCACCACCCAGCATTCTTATAAGTTTCGGCGGTAAAATTTGTCCACTCGCAAAAAATCTACGAGCACGTGGCCACACAGAAAATTAGCGCACTGTCCAATAACATAAAAAAAGATGTACTACCTTTGATCATTCCGCTTTGCATTCACCGAGAGTATTGAGTAATGTGAGATAAGTATTCATTCACCGTAGTAATACTCGCTCATCTCCAAATACATATATTATGTGATTTCACATCAAAATATTCGGTCATTACTGAAACACAAAACGACCATACACTCGTTTTATTGCACAAAAATTCAAAAGATATAAGCTGCAGTGTTCGATTTGGTAAAAAAGTTTCGCACTAACAGTTATATGTATAGTTCTAGACCAAGAGGACCACCCACTACTGTAAATCTTACGTGATTATATGCGCTAATAAAAAACGCATGTGACTTTAACGTTAGCGGAACAGCCTCCTTTCTACGACTTTCAAGATGACATTTTTTTACCATATCAAACGTATAGCTACGAAATTAATTTTCATACAAAAATCTCAAAAAATATTTTCTTCGTACATTCTTCACACATCGAAATGTGTTGGTACCCTGCCCATTTTATGATTCTTCTCAACAAAATGACACAATTTTCGCAATTCGCGTGCCATTAAAAACCGTGAAGTCTTCTTTCCTCCTAAACATTCTTCCTTATCCTTGATTGAAATCCTGAAAATGCTAATGACAATGAGCATGCGTCAGAAAAAATAAATTACTTGCAAATCATACCAACAAGGAACAACGTTATCTTGTCCTCACATTTATCTGAAATTTTTCAATCATGCTGCTTCTTACATATATATATATATATGTATAATAATAATACTCGTATATACAAATACATATAAAACTTATATTACCTACGTTTTTCCATCGCAGATTGTCATGTAAAACAATTTTTTATTTCCTTATGAGTTTTTCATCTTTAAATTTTGTCATAAATTTTTGTAATACTTTAAGGAGGAATCGACTTGTTGAATTGGATTCAAGGAAACTACAGAAAAAAAAAGTATTTTCACTGCATAGTATTGCTTGAAGTTCTAATTTAGTACGTGTTTAATTATTACAGGTTGCATATTGCTCAGTAAAAATGTAGGGGATGGGAAACGGATAAGATGACCACTTGGTATACAGTCACTGCGCTGACACTCCTAAAATACAATGAAAAACTTTATTTTAAAGCTTTCTAGTGGCAAAGTGGTAAAAAACATTTGAATTTAAACTTCGAGGGGTCGTAACAACAAAGGGGTGAGAGAAAAGTAGGTAGGTATGAAGTTCCTTTTTTGAATTCTCTAATATTCTCACCACTAGCCGTCTCTTCCGAAAAACTTTTTTTAAATATAACTTCAAGTTATGTAGAACTAATTTTTAAATTTTTCTCATCAGTAAACAAAAAAAAACCCTAAATATTATTAAACCTCGTTTCACCTCATTACAATTTTGATTCCCTCTCAGATCAAATCTTCAAACAGTGTCGAATACAAAACTTGAGAGCACCATAAGTATATACCTACAAACTAATAGTCCAATACTAATAATCCAAGTCTATAACATATAAATTGAAAATAGAATTAAAGAATACTTCCTGTATGTACCTACATCGTCTTTTTACAATTTAATTGAACTTAATTAGTAGTAATTACGATTCTAAAAATAGTGGCATTCTAAAATGAATCATACGTTTAAATTCATTCTAAAGATACTCTCTATGCCCTAAAATGGCAAAATCACTCATCCAATGCCCTTCAAAATTTTAGCTGTTGCCTTTAGATCCTGTTCTGAAAACCAAATCTACCTTTTAACTTGTGCAATTTGCATGGTCTTAGAATCTGAAGTGCAAAAGAGCAAATAAGGACACTGATAAAAAGTATCCACTTGACACGGTCAAGTCATGCATTCAGTTTTTAATAGAATGCTAATGGTTGAAAAGTAGGCACAATGCGGTCAAGACCAAGAGATGGTCAACTGAACATTATAATGCAGTTGACATTAATCTCGAAACACGTTATACCTACTAACATAACGATGCAAAACCATCGAAATAAGTGATGCTACTGTAAGACAAATAGTCATAAATTTATTCAATAAATACCAATAATCACAAATTGGTACCTACTCACCGTGTGATAAACCACTCGTGAGGAAAGAAAATACATTCACAGTACGTCAAAAATCGTAAGTTTTGGTGGCTGTTGTTATTGTTTTTGTTGGCGTGGTTGTGGTTTTCTACATCAATTTCTTCTTTTCATACGAAATTACCGACAAGACACGACACGAAAGAACACCAATTATATACAAAAATAAACGCACTATTCTTATTTTATTAAAACCGTTGTTGTTTTTTGCAAAATTTTATTTATTCCCCAAAATATTTACATAGCTAAATTGCAAAAAATCTCACAAAATCACGAACACGGTCGCGCACAATTTGTTAAAAATGAAAATCAAAAGAAAAAATTATTCTCGTGTAGATCACTGCGCATTCTTGACCCGAGGTAACACCGTACTAGCCGACTGGAGAATTCAAAGTATACCTGTGTTTTTGTTGTTGTTGCTGAATAACCAGATCTCGCTCCTGCTGGCTCACCCAATCTAACCCCCTCCAAAAAATATGTTGATCGGCGAGACGTATTTTTTTTTTCACTCTTCTCCTCTCTTTCCCACTGTTCTTCTCCAGAGTTTACCGCCTTGACTCGTCGACTCGCAATCCAGCGTTTAAGTCACCGTTCGTATTCCTTTTCTTCCTTTTCTTTTTTTCTTTTTCTTTTTTTGCTCGACTTCCCAGACGTCAAGCGAACGAGACTGCTACGTGGTATTCATAGGAGGGAGACAAGAGAAGGGTTGAAAATGTGAGTACTGGAACCCTATTTTCATATTATTCGGACTTCGCAGACGTCTAAAAAGTGTGAATAAAAATAAGAAAAGAAAAAACTTTCAAATTGGGTCAGATCATGGACCGTCTGCGAAGGTAATTTTGAGGTTTTTCTTGTTTTTTTCTCCCCCCCCCCTATAATCGCGACGGACGAACCTGCGTCAATTCGATATAAAATTTTACTTCATCAAATATAATGGTTGTGATTTGCATAGTTTGTCATTCTAAAAAACGGTTAACGACTTCATTTTGTCGAAATGCAGTTTCGGTTATGACGTGTAAAATCGACAATGTGAACACGCGCGAAATAATTTTCCATAATGATGAAAATAAATGGCGCAGTATATTTTATCAACGATTTAAGACTACTTGTTTATTTATTTACTTCTAAAAATTCTTCAGAGGCCATTTTCACTTTAGTTATTTTACTTGTAACGTCTACACCACAAAGGGGATTAGGCTTCGGCTTCTATTTCCGTAATGTATTTCCATCTCAACCACCACTTAGTTGATTCATTTAATCTAAATACCTATACCTACGTTATACGTATTTATGCAGAAAAAATTATGAAACATCTTTCATAAGGCTAATATTTATTGTTTTTAAAATGATGCTAAAACACTTCTTTCGACCATCTTAGCAGGAGTCACTAAGGATCAAGGCCGGAGAAGGGAGAATAAAAGGGGGATTTCCTCCAAGTCCAGACTTTCTAAAAGGGCCCAAAGGGCCATCTCAAAATTCTTGTACCCCTAAAAATTGAAAACTCGATTGTTTGTTGAAATAGTTATTTTCAGCCCTGGGCCCATTTTTTCTCTCTCCGGCCCTGCTAAAGAGCATAGCAGTTGTTCCTTATTTTGTCGTGGACCGAACATTGACGAATTTAAAAGGGCTGCAAGGGACAATTTTAAGAAATATAACTGGCTACCTAATAAGTTACTTCTAATAAATTACGCAGCTATGATCTTTTACTAATAATTCTAGATGATCAAACTAGGTGAACAAAGTTCATCGAGTTCTTATCATTTAATGGAAGTTGTCAAGAACCAAGATCCTAAGTGCAGCCTTTTCTTGGCCGAATGAAATGCATTCATTATTTCTCACAGTTTTTCATATCATTCCTATTCTCCTCTACAAATGAGGCAAATAAATATACAAATAAATAAATATATAACAACTAGCTGTCAATAATCTAAGTAAGAAGGTACCTAAGTATTATTTTAAGATTTTTTTTTTCAATGGTTTATATTGATGATATTTTTATTATCTTGTGAATAACATCAAGTAATATAGGTGAACGTAAAAACACGAATACCTCATTTCATACGGAGCTATACTTTCAAGTAGACACTGGATAGGTTTATCTATATTACGATGAATTTAAAAATAATAGCGAAAAAATGTACCAAGTTTGTAACGAGAAGTTTAAAAAAGAAACGATTCAATAAAACAACGTTCACTACCAATGTGAAACTCAGCACCTTAAAAGATAAAATATGTTTTGATGTACCTACAGTCCTACATATATCGATCATTGAAAACAAGCTGCGATAATAGGAAGTTTTCACATTTGTTACAAACTCAGGCTAAGGAACGATCTATATAACAGGAGGAAAAACACAAAATTTGAATTTAATAACTCAAAAAAAAACAGCTTTTGGTACCTGTTTAAAATTAATAATAAACCAGAAAAGGTGCCAAATTACCACCAATTTAAGGTTACGGGGACAGAAGTTGCCAAACGAGATCTGATAACAAAACTCAATATTTCTTTCGGTCATTTTTTCTAATTCTTCACTTAAATTATTAGAAATTTAATACTGCAGCGATACATGTAAGGAGTAGTACGTAGCCTATAATACAGCTTACTATTCACAATCGGTTACACAAACATGATCACGTGGGCAAAAACGGCTAATTTTACATATTACCATCAACAATCACCCGGCTGATAGTTATATTGGTTAAGTTAATTTGCAAAAGAGTGTAATTACATTATGGTTATTGAAATAGGGGGAGATATGAGATTTTTATCTGTCACACAAGTACACGAATAAAAAAAAAGAAACAGAAATAAAAAAAAGAAAGAGGAAGCAGTTGCAAATAATTTTTTATCCTTTTTTATTTGAATCCAACATAAGGGTGGGTTTCTCCTTCTTTTCCTTTCTTTTTTTTTTTTTTTTTTTTCAGATTCATGAGACCTAGTCTCGATAATTTTATTAGTTTTGTCGAATAAACCGACACGATTCATGATAATTTGGCGTCGATTCATACGTGATATCAAATAAATTAGTGAACAGTTCCCAAACGACAGCTCCAATAGAGATATAATAAAAGTAAATCGCAATAAAAAAACTATCGAAGTCAGATTTTCTGAATTTTAAAGATCGTAAATTAAATTACGAGTAAAAAAAAAATAAATAACAGCACAGAGGGAGCTCACGTCAATGAAAATAACGAAAATTAGGGTGTTATACTTGGTTTTGCTGTTTATGGTGTAGTGGAGAAAAAATTCTCAAAGATACTAAATTTTTTCAAATTTTTCGAATGAAAATAAATTTTTCAGTACAACAATTTGAACCAGGAATTTGTAAGCTAATGAACAGTGTCATAGGTACTGGTGATTATTTTCTTTATAATTTCAAGTTTTCAGGGAAAATTATAAAAAAAAAAAAATGGACTGGTACTTGTAGTAGGTAACTATATACATGAGATGATTTATTTTACGTAGGATAGTAAAATATATTTTCATTATATTGATAAATATATTTTTGTTGGAAGGAAGTAAAAAGTCAAAAATCAATTAGTCTTCTTTCACTAATGGGTATTGACTCAAAAACGGTTTCTTAACAGTGCTGTGATTCTTTGAATGTGATAAAAAATATGAAATAGTTGAAACCCAAGTCTCAAAAGAACATTTTTTTTTTCAAGTGCCATCATTAAAATTTGAACCACAATTATTCTGAAAGGAAAATGAATCACCCTTTTCAGCTGTAATAAAATTTTTCCAGAAGATAAAACAAGTAAAAGGATAAATCTTTATTGACATGTCTGAGGATTCTGGGTGACTGCGGCTTCAATCTCAGCAACTAAACTGTAATGAAAATAATTCCAAGAAAACTAAATACTTAATCTAAACACATAAATTGCCGGCCCACCATGTTCAATCCAAAATGGACAAGTAAAACCGAAGGTTAAATTTCCAATTTTTGTCTTGTTTTCAGAGAAAAATCAAAAAAAAACTAAATGTTTGCTCTCCTAATCTCCATAACTTCGAATAAACAAAGAATTTGATAAAGGCATACTACACAATAATATCGAACCATAAAATTTTTTATAGAAAACTTTTTGCATATCGAATTCTATATCATCAGGGACGTAGTGAACGACTTGGAGAGAAAAAGGAAAACAGCCAACTGAAATTTTTGAAATCGCCACCTCATTAAAAAAAAAAAAAAGGCCATCAACAGGCACAATTTTTACGATTCACCAACTACTTAGTAGGTATGTACAACTACCAATTTTGCTAACTCCAAAATTGCAAACTGCTGCAAAAATTTTTAAATTACCTAAAAAAAAGAAAAAAAAAAGGTTATCAACTCCCTCAATTTGCCAACTCTAAAAATACTTTGGAGGGAGCCTCCCTCATTCCCCCGTAGATACGTCTTTTGTTTTCTCATAATTGTTGAGCCCCCAACCCTTTTTTACGCATACAGTTTTGAGAATAGGATAATTAGAGCAGAGTGAATTTTATTCCAAGTTGAAAGGCACTTGTTCCTCCTGGTTAGGTTCAGATGAAAATTTTTCGTATAATATTTCAAGAGAAATGAACGAATTTTTTTCGAATAAAATTATAAGGAATATTACGTAACACTTTTATTCGCTACCTACTTTATTTCGCAGTGCTTCCAAAATCATAGGCCAGTACAATATTTATAGTCAAATGAAACCACATGCACAGCAAAAACCCTAATTTGATACATCACATTATAATAATACGTCTACTTCGATCGGACATTCTCGTTAAATGGTTTCTGTTCACTAACGAATAAAAAATTCCCATCCTAAGTACCAGCAAATGATACCAAAACAAGCAAAATCCTCCTTTTTTATTTTTTTATTTATTGCGTAGAATACGACGTATACTTACCCACTTTGGTTGACGTTCACTATAAATCAAAGTGGTAATTGCAAAAACTTTTTGAAATTGGAAAATATTTCTCATCGTAATTTTCAAAGAATTGGGAAAAAAACAGAATGGGTTGTTATTTTTTTTTTTTTCTTTCTTGGCTGAATCATTTACACTATATTACATTTCTATAAAGGCGTACTATGTGCGAATAGGGTATATCGGTGATGCGATTTGAGAATACCAGAAAAAAACAAAAAAAAAACAAATAAGCTGTCTTGTTCTCTGAAGTACGTTTCCATAATAAACGATGAATTCTGCTCCAATGATTTTCAATGATGGTCTTTTTTTTTTTTTTTTTTTTTCATGCACCCTGCATTAGCGATAAGTAAAATAATGCTCGGATAGTTTTTAAATAAAATGCTAATATCATGTTGCAGGAACAATAGTAAATGACAATAACTGAAATCATTGTAATCGTTTAAACGACAAATGCAAGTTTTACTCCCTTGCATCCTCAGGTAAATTGGTTAACGTTTATCTACAGTTTTTCCAGCTACTAACGATGTCTGAATTTGGCCGAAATTTTGACTGACAGGGTAATGAAAGTTGAATACAGTTTTATCCAAAATAAAAGAAAGGTGATGGAAGAGAAAAAAATACACCAGTCGACAAGAATGTTTTTGTCGCCATTGACGCGTGATATATATATATATATATATATGTATATGGTAAACAGTAGCGCCAGATTTTGATATGGTTTTTGACATTGATGTTTTTTTGTGTTTTTTAGCCTGAGGGGGAGTTTTTATGTGTCGTATTAATGAACGAGACATTTAGGGGATGAACAACATGAGCGTATTTAACCCTCCGTTTTCCTATTAATCTTCACGTTTTTTACACTTTTGAAAAGCTATCTCATGTAAACACACGCTGAACTGACCATGCAGTGATTTGAAAAATGTCGATGAACGAAGGGTTTTGTTGAATGACCTTTCAACTCTAAATGAGTAAAAAAAAAAAAAACTTGCCCAAAATAAAAAAGGAACAAAGATTTTACATTCATCTGTCAATCAGCGATTAGTAAATTGGCCCTGCCCAATGAGATAGAACGAATGTTGGATACGTTTCATTTCGAACAGCTTTTTGAACACATGCTGACAAAAACTTTTGCATATTAAAACGAAAATTTAGAATGATATGGCAGGAAAATTGAGTAAGGTAAAACGGAAGCTACTACCGATACAAAAAAATTATCTATGTTCTTAAAATATTCCAATTGAAGGCTTTTATATCTTTTCACTTGGTTAGTTTTCAAGCTACTAACCAGCTACTTGGGGTACTATTCCGCGAGCAGTTTATGTCACTATGTCGTTCAAGACATTGATTCTTAAAAATCAAGGCACTATTTAGTAGGTGTAAAACATAAATTTAACAATTAACAATAAAATATATAATATTCTCTTGACTTTTAGGTTTTTCATCTGGAAAAGGGGCTTAGTTTCCAGGCTTTCCCACTATCCCACAAAATGTAGAGACGCATAAAAAAAGAAAAGAAAAAAAAACAGTAAGTATTTCTCGTCATCGTTGCAATAAAAACTAAAAACAAAAGAAATGCGTGAACATGAATGCACAATTTAGATCTACCAGCTCTGATAAGCTCAGTTGGTCAGCTTCGAGACAGATGTGATATTAAGTTGAGCTATAATTACGCATCACGTCCACATTAAAACATCTGGAGAATTCATCCTGGTATCACAAATTGGTTGAAGATTCACGAAACGAAAATTAAACCTAGTCTATTAATAAAAAAATAAAAAATAAAAGAAAAAGAAAAAGAAAAAAAAGGTGAAGAAAAATACAAATTCAATTACGCATGGAGGAAACGAATTTTTGCACAAATGTGGAAAGAAAATGGCAAAACCATTTCAAACAAAAACAGCATCTATCTCCTCGATCATTGTATAAATACAAGTACACCCAGCGAATGATAATGGCTACCGAATATAAAGCTGCCAATAAATCAAAAACTATTGAAATAACATTTTGCGAAGAAGTGTAGAGTTTGTTAGAAACCTTCGTCAACGGCTAGTGGGGGAAAAAACGGATAAAAGCCAGCAGTAAGATCCTATTATATTGTATCTCTTCGAAATTAGATATATATTATAAGATTTACTTTGTCCATTAGAGCAATGGGAAAAAATCTTTCCGCCGTCGAATTTCCCAATGCAGGCATGTTCAGATCTTTAATATTTTAGATCATACGAGTATTATCTCTTTTACAAATCGAAAGTAGAAATCAGAATAACAACTTTTATGAACCTCCGGTCCATAATAGCACGTTTTCTGCCTTCATTCTAGAGCTGAAAGTTCATCTTTTCGAATCAGGTAACTACTTCGTGGCAGTAGGACCGAAAAATTCGAAAAAAGACAACATTTAATTATTTTTATAATTCATGATCAGAAAGGCCATGTTTACAATCGTATTTTTTAAGCGAAAAGCAGCCCTTGTCATTCATGAATTTATGCTAGCATCAAAGTAAAATGATGTCGCTCAATTTAGACTAATAATGTTTTAGAAAAATTCGCCATCCGCCTTTGGATTCTAATCTGCGATCTCCGGGTTTTGAAGGCAGATTTCTGAACCAGTAGACTACACAAGTTAGTTGAGGAAAGACAGTTAATATGACCATATCTGTTTATTTCGATTATTTTTTTCTCTTTGAAATTGCTAGTTAATGATTTTGTTGCTTTTTGATCATTAATTATAAAAAATATCTTCCTTGACAAAGGTTTGAAAGTGAGTTTACATGACTCGGGAATTACTCACTTGCTACGCTTGTTTTGCAAACTCAACCTCGCATGTAATTCCTCACTTTCAAGCTTTGGTGTATAATATACTATTATATAACACATAATCAGAAGGCAATATTTACGCTGGTATTTTGCAAGTGAGAAGTAGCTCCTATCATTGGTGAATGTAATCTCGATGTAAATGAACGCACCTTCATATAAAAATGTGAGGCATATTTTACAAGGAAGCACGTTCACTTTTCATCGTGGTAGAAGTAGCATGTTCTGAAAGAAACGTTAAATCGCTCTTTTGGTTTTTTATAATTTTTGCAAATGACCCATCATTATGACAGAATTTTAACATTTCATTGCTTTCTGGTTATTAATTATGCAGAATATCTTCCTCAATGAAATTCAAAAGTGAGTTCACATAACTTAGGAATTGCTGACTTGCTATTCTCATTTTGCAAACTTCCCTCATATGTAGAAGCTCACTTTTGAACCTTGGTGTGTAATATATTATCCTTGTACTAGGACAAAAAAGTGACATTTAGAGATCTGAAAAGTACACATTTCAGTCCTAGAACAGAAAAATCAATGAAACAATCATGAAAATCTTGTTTGAAATAACAACATTTTTATTTTGAGAAAAACCTCCGTCTTTCATTCAATCATTTCTCAGCTGCTATTGAAGCTAGAAATCTAGGTTGGTATTGCTGGAGAAAGAAAAAAAAAGTTACTCAAATTTCCCACCTATAATATCCTTTTTTATTGTTTAATGACTTCTTTGTAATAAGAGAATAAAAAATAACTAGGTATTTAATGGAAAAATGGCCGTTTTTTAAATTGTTGTTTATTTCAAAAACGAATAGTTGTAGAAAACAATTTTCAGCGATAACTACCCCTATTTTTTAACGACAAATTAATTTTTATCATCAGATTTCGCTGAAAAAGAAGTCATTTTGAGTTATTGGCGAGTGAAAGTATTAGAAAAAAACTCAAACGCGTTTTTTCACGATAATATTTTCCCTCTTAATTTTACGGTATAAATGGGTCATTACGAAAGTAAAGCCCATAAATTTCCCGACAAAAAAAGTTCTAAGAATTTCTTCATTGGGTCACCAAAAACGTCGTCGACACATAAAATAAGGTGTCCACCATGGTGGGAATTGTGTTTTTTATCTTCCCTGTTGGCAACCCTTGTCTCCGGCTCGCTATACTCGTCCAGGACGTGTCTAGCAAACTTAGGCTCGGTCAAAAAATACCACTTTCTCCCCTTGGTACACAATCTGCTGAAATAAATAAAAAATTCTAAAACTTCATTCATTCGTAAAAGGATGTAAATACCTGCATTAGGAGATATCTACCCCCGCATTATTTTTGAATGATGGAAAATTGTATCAACTCGTGGTAAGGTATTATTTGTACATGAAACATAAGTTTTAAATCCATCTTATTCATCAAAATTGGTAGATATGTTTTGAAGAATTTTTAAATAATCCAACGTTTTTCCTCAACTTGTATCAATTACAAAATTGCTCATATTTACAATCCTATTTCAATCTCTTTAGGAGGTAATAAATATTATTTTCCCTCTTTTTTTTTTTTTTTTTGAGAAAACTTTTACACAAAATTTAGTTTTGTATTCTACACCTCATTATTTGCTAACTGCGTGTTTTGTTTCTTTTTACTCAGTTTGCTTGCAAACGGGATGTTAAAATTTATCTCACAAAAAAGTTAAGGGTATGGATGATGAAAATTATCCGTTTTATGAGAAGAGAAAACGATTGAGATCACTTTCCTATTTTGGCCTAATTTTTTTTTTTTTACATATAAACAATATAATTATGTATGCACCTATCGCCCAAAAGTTTGTGTTCACGGTTTTGAGAAAATTACTGAACTGATAGAGTTGAAATTTTCACGATAGAATCAGATCTGAAATAAGTTTGATATCTATCGATTACTTAGTTTCTGAAAAAACTGGAAAACAAGAAATTCCTGGACAAGGGGTTTGAAAAAATGACATAAGGAATGGAATTGAAATTTTCCCGATGGATCATTCTGATGTAGATGCAAGTCCGATTGAATTTTGATGCCTATTAATTTGGTAGTTTCTGATAAAACTTGAGAAGAAAAATTCCAGAAAAAAATTTTGTTTCACAGTTTTGAGGAAACTGCCAAACAGATAAGGCTAAAATTTTTACGAAAGATAGTAAGGAATCAGGTCTGAAATAAGTTTGATAATTCTTGAAAAAACTGGAAGACAAAAAATTCCTGGAAAAGTTATTAACAGCAATTTAAAGTTACGTAATAATTGTTTTTCCTTACTGATGAGATTTTTTTATTATTTTTCTAAATGAAATATAAAAAGTGCTAATCAATCTTTTTTATTTCTGAAAAAACTGGTTGGGCCAAAATTTTTTTTGCAAAAGCTAGGCTCGCCTTTAGCTACGCCATTGAGAGAGAGATAAATATCAATACAGACTGTTGGAGAGAGAAAAAAACTGAAATTAGGATTTGACCCCTCTTTAAAAAGTTCCGGATCCGCCTCTGAATACGTGAAAAATTCGAGCTCTGAATACTCACGCCATAAATTTAACTCCTTGACAATATTGGGAAAAGAAAAAACAATTCCGCTACCAAAAACCGTTGCGAGAAACTAATATTATATTGATGGAGAAGGAAAAAAAAAAAGATCTCAGCTCGTCGTCTGATCTCTACGAATACCTACATCCCTTCACATAGAACCGTCTTTTTTTTTCTCGGTATTTCTCCCTTTCTTCGATCTAATTCTTACTTTATTAAATCTCAGTTTATATATTTTCACTACCTATTCCAAAAATCCACAAAACGATTCAGTGCCCATTTATGAAGCTTACCTTTTTTCTTTTTCACTTTTATCCAGCGCTTTATGGTTTACTTGGATTCGCTAAATATATAGGAGAATTTTTAATTAATAAATTGTATTAAAATAAACTAAAAAAAAAAAAACTGAAAAAAAAAAAATTGTACAGAAAACTGAAACCGGTCCGAATTAGATAAAGTACCGAGTAATGTTGGCAAAATAATGATATGTTGAACTTTGTACGCACTGTTTACCATAGAAGTCGAACAAGAAATGCCCACCTCTGCATGTGTATTTGACAGTAAACCCTGATTCAGGTACAATACACTTTAATTAGATCGAACATATCGTCGTTCTCTTTCACAATGATTCGTTTTTACAGATTTAACTAAAATGCGTACCTACTGTAGACCTATAGGTAACCGTTATTTTTTCACACTCGACTCATTTGTTCCATTATACGAATTTAATTTTTTTCTTTTCTTTTCTTTCCTTTACTTTCCTTTCGTTTTTATTCCTTTATAGAGATAAGGCTTTGCTGCGTCTATTGACGAAAAGGAGGAAAAAAAAAAACAATAGATAAAGACGAAGAAAACCGCAATATGTTCAAACAAGTTTTTTTTTTAGTCTACAACCAACTTGGTTAATTATTTTCGCGCAGAAAAAATACGAAATCATTTATGCCAGGACGAAATAGAATAATAGACTGCCCTTTTCAGTGTACGCAATGGACAATATTATCCTCAAATTCGAATACGTGCAGTATACTGAGCTGTATAAAGGCTAAACAATTTTTTTTTTGACCTATTATAAAAACGGTGACTAATGCGCAAAGGCTTAAGAGTAATTTAAAAAGACATAAAAGTCAGATAAGGTCCGCGACCAACAATTACAATAACGGTCGCATCCTTTGTTTCTTTCTTTGCCTTTTTACCTTCAGTTTGCTTGCAAACGGGGTATTAAAATTAACCTCGTGGAGGAGTTAAGAGTGGGGGTGATGAAAATTTTCCGTTTTACGATAAAAGAAAACTAATGACATCATTTTCCTGTTTTGACCTAATTTTTTTTACATATGATTATACATATATGCGTAATAGATAAGGATACCTACGTAGAAAAACACGGCTGAAATGGCTGACTTTTTTTTTATGGTCTGTATTCATTCAGCTATGTTGGAGAATATTTGGGTCCTTTTTTTTCCTGAAGTTGATATTTTTTCATTTAGAACAGTTTACTTTTTCACCTTTAGGTAGCCATAATAATTATTACCCGCCGAGTTGAAAAAAAAATTTCTTTTCAAAAAATTTTGAGGAAGTATCATACAGAGTCTATTTTTTAGCTAGCGGATATCATGAAATATAAACGTTTCCACCCATCAAGTTGATGTTACCTCTTTTTACAACCCATTAAAAACAAAATTTTGTGCAATAAAATATTTAACAGCTTTCAGCTCCACAACCATGGCTCCTACGAATATTGAGTAAATGACCTAATTTGTAGAAAATTTTATGAAAAATCTTTTTACGAAGATTAGAATTTTCTATAGGATTGACCTTCAAGCCAAAAAATCAAGAGAGCAACTATAAAATATGGTTTAAAACATGTTGGGAAGTGGAGAGGGGAGGATTAAATTTAAAGGAGATGTGTATTCCATTTTGTATAGTTAGCCCCCTAATACACTGAACCTCCAAGTGTCTAAATATTATCTCCGTTTTTTCCAGAGAAAAAAAAGTGTGCTAAGGTGGTGGATCAAAAAGTCCACCACATTACCTGTGAATTTATACATGTCTATATATGTGTGTATAGGTAAATTTTCAGACAATGCGGCGGTCTTTATTCTTAACAACAGGTAATGTGTCTTATTTTTGGTGAAGCTGCATACTTTTTGGTCCGCAATATTACCATGTTATTTATATAGCACCTTACACCACTAGGATCACAATGTGAAAAACCCTGACTTTATCACAAATTAAAAAACTCTGAAAAAGTGTGACATTTATTTACAATTATCATTAATTCTAATTATCGCAGATACCAATAAAAACCTAATTAATACCAATTATCATTAATACCAATTATTATTAATACCAATTATCACTAATACCAATTATCATTAATATCTACAAATTATCATTAACATCAATTATCATTAATTCTAATTATCACAAATACCAATAATAGTCTAATTAATATAACCACTTGTCATTAATACCAATTATCATTAATACAAATTATTATTAATACCAATTATCACTAATACCAATTATCATTAATACAAATTATCACTAACATCAATTATCATTAATTCCAATTATCACAAATACCAATAATAGACTAATTAATATACCACTTGTCACTAATACCAATTATCATTAATGTCCATTATATTGTTAATACCAATTATTATTATAATACCGATTATGATTAATGCTAATTATCGTTCATAGCAAATATCATTGATACCAAATATAATTAATACCAGTTACAGGTATATTCACTGTAGGATGGTTATTTTCAAGACTCACTGTAGTGGGAAAAAACTGCGTTGAACTTAGTTTGTAGAAAATTTTATGCCTAACAATTTTTTACCAACATATTTTTATCACAAAATCGAAATTCTGGGAGAAAAAGGTGACAAATCAAATTTTAGGGGATACAAACTCCGTCTTAAAAAATGCAAGTGCGGTGAGGCGGACGCAACTTTTTGCATGTTAATATAGAGGACCCACCAAACAATCCTATACAGGTAAAGTTCGTGTTAATTTTTTATTTTTTTATTTAATATTTGACTGTACTAATGTGAAGGAGTAATCTTCTTCTTTTTTTTTTTTTTCCGTTCTACCGCATAACCGAACCATAAATATTGAGAACGATCATTGGGCGAAAATCATAAACCGTATCATAAACCAGCTGTATTTCTATGTTAGTCGTAATACAGGTCGACAGCTTGCACGAAGATAAGATTAACAAATTATTAGCATGTTTATCATTGAAAACGTACAAGTTACCAATGTCCGACGTCAACGTTCGTTTGTCAATGGGCCTGAAAGAAAATAATGGCGTATACAACCTTTTTAGCGTGTATATAGGTGCATTCCACACGGGTATGTAAAATGTAAATGTCGTGTAACCTTCGACGAAAGATTAACGTGAAAAACCCATAAAGTCATTATCTACACACTCTACCCACATATCGTCGACCAAACTTGGACAATGACCGAAACGCGACCTTTGAGAGGCCAAAAAATATGCATCATAACCTGAATAGGTTACCTACTGAAAAAATTTTGACACCTCTCCGTAAAAGCTGAACGTGATTTATAACGTTTACAAAAACTGGAGAAGACGGAGGAAGAAAAAAAACACGCGAAACTCATTCGTCGAATAATTCACGGCGAATGAATTAAAAATGTTAAACCGCACGTATGAAAATCGAAATTAGATAACAAACCGAGCGTAAGTAATGTCATTAGAGATGCAACCACGTTGAACGTATTAATAATTGTTCAAGTGATATTATCACTGATCGCAATCTATCATAGGTTGACGCCCGCTGGGACCAGATACAAATACGTTTTCAAAAAAAAAAAAAAAAAAAAAAAGCCACAAGAAAAGGGTTCAAAATAAAAATAAGCCCACTATTAAACCGAGCTACTGTGAACAATATTAAAAAAAAAAATCAACGATTGTGTGTGTATAAAAGAGAGGGTTAATAATATTTGATAAACTAATTTAAAAAACTCTTCCGTCCAGTCGTTTACACAAAAAAAAAAAATTCTACGAGTTGACCGTTTGAATATGATCGTTCATTTTTTTCGAAAACTTTTTTCCATCTATTCATGGAGCGGTTAATTAACCAGTATAGGCGATACTGCACACAGATGGAGAGCAACTGAATAGGTATCCGTATTTACTTGATAACAGACCTAATAAAGAATGTGTTGAGAAGTGCACTTGAAAAATGGATAGCCCATACCCAGTTCTCGTTTGTTAATTATTGCGTTGAGTGTTGAAGTTAACGAAAATTTAGCACCTTTCTTCAACAGTTAAACCATTGTTTTGTTTTTTTGGGCCTTTTTTCTGCGACACTATTAATATTCTATTCTTTAAAAACTTTTTGATAAATCCAACCTACTGGAAGTGTGACCTTAGTTTTTCACTTTTTTGATGTCGCTTGTTAAACAAATACAAGCCTTATTACAAATAATTTTATTGCTCTTTAATCTCAATTCTTATACTCGGCATCAAATAAGTTTAACTCTCACGTTAAAGGCCATTCAACGTTTGTATGTCATATTTCCCATCTTCTTCGAAGCTCAGCTTATTTGGTGCGAGTGCCACCTATAACTCACAATTTGCATTGTAAATGCCTATCTCTTCACCTTTGTACAAGCTGAACTATTAACTTGTTGGAACTATTTGATTATTGTATATGAACTAGTTGGCTACACTGATATATCGTCTGCATATATATATTACGTATTATTGGTTGATTAACCACAATCGATTCTTTGTTTGTCTGTATTACTAATACGACTTACTTTTCGGTTTTTCTCTATGAGTACAATAAATATTCTTATGGTGTGGTAAATGTGTTTTATATTTTATTTATAATTAATAACATCATCACTTCTCACATGTACATCAAAACTCCCTTGATGTCCAATATAACTACAACTACTTGGTTTGTTGTTATGGAAACTAACTGTCGAATATTAGTTTGTTGAATTATACTCATGCAGCTAATACTCCATAACCAGATTAATTGGTTGTAGTTGTAAATTAATAAAAGTATAACTACGTAGGACAACTAGCTACAACAATTTTAGTCCTGGAAAACTCGTTGCATGAGCAGTATTATATGGAAGATATAACTCGTAATTATCGTATTATGAAGATAATTTATAAACCCAATACATATATACTACCCATCCACTCCCCTTCCATAATTCCGTATCATCCCCTCAAACTTCGCAATTTATGTTTGACACCCATAAAATTTCAAAACTGTTTCTTAGTCAAAATCAGAAGTAAGGTGGGTTGTTTCTTTTTTCTAGTGCTGGGTCAGGTGAAGTGAATTGTTTTTTTTTCTATAGCTTTATCGTACAGTGGATCTTTACTTTGGGTAGTTGAGCGTAGTGGGTAAAAAAAAAAAGGTTTTTTTTTATTCAAGTTTTAAATTTAAATTTTACTTTTACTCGAGGGGTATTTCTACATTGTCCAAAGATACAAAAAACTCGTAAATAAAAAAAGTCTGTCCATTTGGTGTGCATTCTTCCTTTTAACTCTAATCAGATTGTAAAATGCATGAATATCTAATGGTTACCACTTTACTAGTGCTCCAAGCAGCTAAAACAATATAATAATCAGTTTCTAAATAATAAGATAAAAATTTGTCTTTATTTTTAAGTTATTTTGACTGTCGGATGATTTCTTCCATTAGGCAAAACTACATAGTTTTGAGTAGTCAATATTGAGATTAAATTTAAATCCAGTCATTAATATAACTAAAGAATAAATTTTATTTCAGTCACTACCAGTTTTGACCAGCTAAAAATAATTTTGTCAAAAAAAATTAGGAATAAATATAGTATTTACTGGTCAAAACAAGTTTTGATGCATTTTACGTGTTAACGATAATATATTATGAATAACGTTTAGTGACAGAGTCACTACTGTTAGGGCAATTATTGTGTGTTTAACATCCATAGGACTATAAAATATATGTCGTCACACACCTATCTCACTCACTGGGTACAACAACAACTGCCAGCAACCTCCTCAGCCCAGTCTCTTGTCTACCTACTTTATTTCAGTAGACAAGTGTCCTGTTTGCCTGCCAGGCACGCAGGAGATTGTGGGTAATGCCCACGATATATCGTATACTTATATGAATAAAGCATTTGGTGACAAAATTGTCCTTGGATTATGTAACAAAAAAACAAATCAATCCTCACCCCCAAATCATTTCAAGAGATCAAAATTAATGAGTAGATTTCTAAAGAAACCTTTTTTTACAAAAATGAAGAAGAAAGATATATTAATACACTGAACTGTAATAAAAATTAAAAACATATATACTTGAGTTCAAGAACACAGCTTAATCATAACACCTTTTATTAGTACCTTCAACAACAAGTAAGTAGGCAAGACAGAGGTACCATGGGACACTTTTTTCTTTTTTGTTTGTGGTGCAAACTAGAATTGAATCAGAAATTTGGGACCATTAAATTTGAAAAGAAGGAACCTTCATCTACAAAAAAAAAACAAAAAGAAATAATTAAATGGGGTCGTTTTTTTAAAATTCTATCTTAAAGGGGATAATCTTTTTTGTTTCATGGTACACCACCCCAGTGTACCATGGTACATGTTAAATTCCATAAATAAAAAATATTTTTAATTCAACCCATTAAATTAATTTTATCTAACAAAATATGAAATGCACTGCACCTAAAAGCAATTATATTTAGAAAAAAAAAATGATATCTGCTATTTGAATTATAATAATATAATTATTATTATGAAAATTGATTTTTTTTTCAATTGTGTCCCTCCTTTTCTCATGAATTGGCTAATTTGAGATATCTTTTATATCATCCTTAACTTTCTCAAGATCCAATGTTTCATGTTTTTGGCCAGTTTTAATTCTCCAAATTATTTGCAAAAAATTTAAAGATATTTTTAGTATGTTCCATGGTACAGCAGAAAATTTACACCATGGTGAACTAGGTTCATCTTCTTACTAGAAATTAACATTAAAATTATTTAACCTAAATGTTTTCGAGTGTTGGTAACTCTGATTAATTAATTAATGACTGTTAAAGACTATTAAACTTCCTCACCCATAAATTACAGTTTTTGAGTTATCAAAATTTTATCAAAAGTAAAATTTTGATAAATATTGCAATGACTTTCCAATAATAAACTGGATTATGATTGTAGACAATAAGATATATGCTATGGGATCATTTTGTCCAAAAATTTAAAAAAAGGCAGTTTTGTCAATGATACACTTGTTCCATGGTACCCCAGTCTCCCCTATTTATATATCGACGCTAAAATTAAACTAGTAAATAAATTTCATAATTTTCCACATATTTTAATTTAAAGCTTATAGGTAAGCTACCTACGTAATCAAACCTCAATCTTGAAGATTTTTCATTTAAACTTTTTTTATTTTTTAATAATCTTCAAAACAAACATCTCTTTCAATTCTTCTGTTTTATTTCCTTAGTTTTGAGATATAAATAACCGCAATGAGAATGATTAAAAGCACGGAAAAGGGTACATAAGTACTTTATTTTGTATTTTACTAACTGACGCAGCTTCTTGTCATTTGTCATAACGTTCTCATCCGTCAAGATGTTTTGTGAAAAAGCGGAAATAAATGTCATGAAAAAATTAAACCCCTAATTACGTTTAACATGTCTTAACCAAAAATTTCGTAAAACGAATATTTCCATGTCTCAACATTTGAAAACGAATTACAGGCTACACAACTTCTACGCGATAATGGTGAAAGGTATTACCTAATGACTTGAAATATGTAAACAATTAAAATTAAATTAGGTTTCCAATTATCACGGTATAAATAAGAGTATAGGCGAAGTTATCTTTCATTCACCGTCTATTGAAATTCACGATTTTCACAGATCTTTTCGTAAAATATCTTCCGGATAAATATTTTTTCTAACTGTGAGAAAATGACGCATAAATTCTGCTGAATGCTTAAAAATAAAATGTAGACCTATTTAATGTTTCCATTTTATAAAAAAAAAAAAAAAAAGAAGATTTTTTACTATTTTTAGAAAGGGTATATTCTTCTCTGTACTCGTTATGATTTTCATTCGAAATAAAAAATAAATACATCTTGAATATTTTCTTCTTGCATCGTTTCCATTTAATTACTGAACGAACAAATCAGTTTCCAAACGTTAAAATTTTTAAACCATTAAAACAAGTTAAACGTGATTTTTAAAATTTAAAATGTAAATATTTCTATTTCAAAAATTTTTACGAACAAAAAGTTCAACTTCTGATCCTTTGTAAAATCTTAATGGATGATCTTCTCCCAAAGATTTAAGTACTTCACCCTCTCCCCATCCTCAAGAATTTACAAAATTTAAAATCAATACCTATGTATTATTATTATACTTGATGTAATGTTAACGTAACATAGGTACCTACCAACCTATACTTACCTACATAACTATATAATACATAACAGTCACTTCAGACATAGTCAGGCAGTCAACAAATCAAGCTGAAATTTTCAAGACTTATTCCTGTTGTTCCAAGGAAAGTTTTAAATCGATTCGGGGGTCCGTAGTTCTCTGAGGCAAAGTTCTGATTTTGACCCTACCTCAGCCTCCTAAAATTTTGAAGAACTTTTTCTTTCAAAAATAGATTATACTCTAAGATATATATTAGCAGGTATGCTCTTAAGATTTCATGTTTCCCAAATAGGTGAGAAAGATGAAGCGGATATTTATCTTAGAAAAATGGTTAGTGAACTTATTAAGAGGGACAAAGGGAAATAGAGAGTGAGAGGGTTTGATATGGTGGGAAAGAAAAAGACGTATTTAAATAGATATTCTATATAAAAAGGCTAGTTACTCTTAGCAAGTGGACCAATCAAAACAGGAAGTCCTGGAATGAGGCATCACTTAGATAGGTGCTAGTACATATTACATTTATGTATAGGTACGCGAGTATAAGTATATATTATATGTTATATGAATATAATTCGAGTTTTTGGTGTTAAAATTTTCCTTGAGTTATGAAAAGAATAACATGTACCTAATTGCCTACCCACACGCTCAGGTCGTTTCATAGGATCAAGATTAATAATGTAGATTCTCATAGAAAACATATTTAAAATTACACTTTCAGATGATTTGTTTTAGGCTTAAATATTTTTAAATCATTATTTTCATGAAAAGTTGTATCTCTGTTATTATTTCAACATGAATATGTAATATTTCTTTAACTGCAATTTTAAAGAATGATTTATTTGGTTTAAAAAGATTTTGATTCCTTTTGCTCGAGTCTTTCCAACCAGCCATTTTAGAATTCAATATGATGAAAAATCAACTCCCGAGTTTAAACGGTGAAATTTTTTCTGCTTGTTTGTAGAAAAATGTTTATTTTTACTTCGCTAGAACTCTAAACGATTTTGCCCCTAAGTTTTTTCAAACAAAAATGCAGACAAGTATATGACGTTAGTAATGTCTCATATTCAAAATAATATTTAAAGTTCGCATAAGAACAGAATGGACTTTCAATATTACTATCGTACTCCTTCTCAAGCCTACCATTGTCTCGACGTTACTTCAGAATCTATAAAACTTAGATTAATCATTCAACAAAGAACTTTTCCAAACAAAAAACACTCAATGGTGTTAATTCGTACCCTCTCCATGCCGTAGTTTACATATAATGCAAATAAAAATAAATGACGATCGAAAAACGATTTTGGTGACGCCCCGCAAAGCAGTCGAACAAAAGAACCATCATAGTTGGCCCTTAAAAGGGCCCTTTTTTTCAAAACAGCAAAATCACTATTGCCGCTATTCAGTATTCAAATCGTGCGCCGTTTTCACGAAGGTTCTGCTATACACCACCGCAACCTACAAATCTCGTAAAAATGTATTTCATCGTAAATAAAACCAATTTACAAATTAAACTGACATCCCGTATGAGGATGACAAAAAAAAAAAAAACTAACACAGCAGCATATCTGTTTGAAAAAGTAGGTTTTCAATAAATGATTATATTAAATTAAAATTTGTAGCCGTTAAAACCATAACCCCACAAAAATGTACGGTGCCGATTCCCACAAAAATTGGTAGCATGTTACAATAGACTGAACTACCTAAATTTTTTTTTTCAAATTTCATAGCTATTGGTCCAAAATTAGGCATTTTATAGCTAATATTAAAATGAAAATAGCGGTACCGAAAGTACCGTCCAGCTAATCCACACCAAAATCATTATATCGGGTTTGTGGTTTAGTAGGAACTATCGTACCAACCTAACTTCATGATTATCCGACAATAATTGCGACCATTACAGCGGTAATAAGAAAATAGAATGGAATATATATAATTAAGTACATATATATATATATATATATATATGAAAACGTAGCCACCCCTATCCCTAGAGACTAACACCGGTTCAAAATTAATGAGTAGAATTTTGTAGAAACCTAACTGAAAATTTTTCTTATTCGAATCTGAAGACAAGTTTTCATACAGACTGGAAACCAGGTTTCCACAACCTAAGCAAACCCATCTAATTTCTGAGGTTCAATTGATGGGACATCGGACAATCTGGCGACCGATGAGAACGGTGCCGGAAGTATTGTCCAGTCGATCCGTACCAAAATCAATAGGTTCAGGACCTTCTATTGGTTCTCAATATGTTCGTACCAAAATTGGTGACTATCGAACAAAAGTTGCGACCTAATGTACCGTGGTAAAAAGAAATTGGCTTATAAATAATGTACGTATAGGGTGTTCCACTTTCTCTTCCTATCCCGCAAAGGTATGATAGAATCTGTTCAGACAAAAAACAAGGTACTCTTCATTCATATGTTCTCTCTTCGAAATTGGTCGACTTGTAGGCCAGTGAAAAAAAATATGAAGGGAAATTTCAGAAAAATAAAACAATAAAAAATACTCCTAAAAATCCTGTTTATTCACCATGATCGAATAAAAATTTAGCTAAATCGTCTGATACAGAAAAAAAAGTATGTAAGTAAAACAAGTTGCATAACACACGTTAAAAGGCAATTCCACAAAAACATGTTTTTACGAAACTGCCTTTCAACGTGCGCTATGCAACTTGTATTACATTCATACTTTTTTGCCTGTTAGAAACGTTTGCTGGATTAGTACAGGACTTTTTTTTTTTTTTTAATTTTCTGAAATGTCTCATTTTTTTTTTTTTTCACTAGCCTATAACTCGGCCAATTTTTCATCTGAACAAGTTCTATCAAACAATTGGGGGATAGGAAGAGAAACTGGGACACCCTGTATATAAATTTAATTTTTTGATGGCGAAATTTTTGTCACGTTATAAAACGAGAAACGTACTTACCCCTAACCATAGGGGATGTTCCATAACACTAAGATTAGTAAATTGATTTTAATAGAAAAATAGAAAACCCACTTAAAAACCAAACCATTGCAAAAAAAAAATTACTATTATGTGAACATATTTGAAAATAGGCTATCGTAGGCTCGTTTTTTTTATGATAACTACGCGATTTTCGTGGTATCTCAAATGATAATAACAAGAAGTACGAGTGCATATTTATTGGTCTTTTTATTAATAGACAGAAACAGCTGGTAAAATATTTACTTAGTGCTGTTTTATAAATCGGATTCGAATAATATGATTTTTTTTTTCTGAGGAAGTTTGAAGGTAATCTATAAATCTTAACTAAAATCAAAAGAAGGAAAAAAAAAGGTTTACATTTCTCGAAAATATTGATTGATGGTGGTGTACAGAAGTTGATCAAAGAAAAAATAAAAAGTTTCGAAGTTTATAATGCCGCCTGAAGTACATATACTATGCTACACAGTTAGGTTACATACTCTTTCAGACACAATAATTCAAAACTAAAGAAAACAAACATCTATACTTTTTTTTTCGTCCGTAACCGCAATTCTGTAGCAGTCCATAAAATATGACAAAACACGAGCTCTACTGGGGGAAATCTTGAGCATAAAAAACAATAACGTAATACACAAGAAACATTGTTGTCTTGAAAAAAGAGGCTAAAATGAAAGATAAAAAAGTTATGAAAGTAAAATCTCACACGATTAAAAATTATTACCTACTCGCCCTTAATTCATTAAAAAACCATTAATTACGCAAAAAAATGTCACAAAGACGTTACATACTTGTTTTAAAAACCCAATCTAATGAGGTGCAAAATAACTAGGCCTGATTTTATTTTTTCAAAAAATGCCTTCAACCGGAACCCGAATAGAAAAACAGTTTTTTAGATCCAGTTTTCGTGTACTTCAAATGGGATAGGACGAAATGAGGGAAAATAAAAATACTGGTTTTTACGTATAACAATTAAATCGAAATTAAATATTTAAACTTGGCTTGATCGCCAGACGACTTAGGGTCAACATAGGTGACCATGCAGTCTCGCTGTGAGTGTAAAATGCAAAACTGGCTTCGGACAGAAAAAACTAACTCACAGAATGACGAAAGAAAGGGTGGTTCGTCTGGAAAATCCAACAACTGTCAGATTATTGGGTGGTGACGAATTTTTAAGAGCTATGGTCAACTGCCGAATTCAAATTGCTGATTCTTCAATTCATTGAATTTGATGAATAAAACTCGAGGTGATTGATTATAAAGTGCTCGACTATTGACTATTGCCAAGTCAAATAAAAGGTTTGAAAAGGAATTAATGTTTAGCAAATGTTGGACGGCTATAGTTGGGGTGATTTACTGGATGAGTCATGAGTGATGAAAATTCTCAATGCCATTTACTTCACTTCAACCAGGGAAAGCTCATAAACGTGCGACGAATTTCGGTTTTTGCTATTTTCTGGATAATTGAAGGATATATGCTATACAAATTATTATGTAGGTAAGTATCTACCTAAAATCTGAAACAAAAAAGTTTCTAAACATATTTCGTAACCATCATTGGGGTTGAGTTATAAGTTGGTGGGGAAGTTATTTTATTTTTCAAAATCATAATAATATCTTAATTGTGTTATATTTTTATTGTTGGGACATAGACATAAAAATGTTCGAAGAAATTAACATACAGAGATTTTCCGTCTGTACGTAGATTATCTAATGGCCTATATCCTATTTCATCTTTAAGTAATATAAAGGGTTTATCGACCATAATAATGAAAGTGAACTATGGCAGAAATATAATTTGAAAAATTGTTGTTTTATTGTATTCATTTTATAGTCTTCCCATGATTTCTTCTATAGTTCATTTCCATTATTGGGGGACGCCATGTATATACAGGCATAAAATATAATATTCTGTAAACTAAATATTGAAAAAAAATGTTAGTGCCTATGCTAATTATCTTTTTAGCTACCTTCATGTCTATGTTCATTTTCACCTTCCCCAATAATAAGAAAATTATACATGTTTATTAAATACGACTTTAATGTGAAAAAAAACTTTTTTCACCACCTTCTATCTCAACTCCTATGACAGTTACGAGTAACATCTATAGAATATTTTTTGTTCTAAATTTTATTTTTATTATTTTTTTGTTAATATGTTTACAATGTATTTTTTAATTATTGAGAAAAATTGAAAAAACTAAAATTAGTCATTCAGCAGATTTCAAATCTTTGATATTAATTCAGTTTGAACTTAATTTTAACTAAGCACTAAAGAATTTCGGTCAGAAAATTCAAAACAAACCTAGTCGAATCATCATTACTTCAAAATAGTATCTGCCAGTCGAACCATTACAGTGGCGGATCCAGGGAGAAATTAGGGAAAAAAAGAAAAAAATTAAGGGTAAAATGAAAGTTCGACCACAGAATCTGAATAAAAACAGTCAAAAATTTGTTAAAGAGCAAAAACAAAAACAAAAAAAACAAAAAAGCTCAACTCCAAAAAACTTTTTGTCACTCCCCCCTCCAAAAATATTATGTTCTGGATACACCGCTGAACCTTTCATAAGAATACACCCGATTTAATTTCTATTAAGCGGAGAATGTGTGATATTTCATGAATAAATCGCAGCATATATTTTGTGACATTCACAAAAACCGGATTAACGTTACAGAATTTCATAAATTCAAATAAATTGTCCTATGTATTTTACGACTGAATTTTGATTTACACAAAACTAGAGCGTTGGTAACTTGATTTTTGTAATCTACTTACATCCTTAGCTTTGTCGTCGTTAATTTGATCGATGTAAATTATAGATAAAAATAAATTAGGTATAGCTCGCTCTTCATTGTTGAAGTGTCATCCGTAGAAGATAACAGCAATTATTTTTCGTCCAACTGTCAATATAATAATCAATTTTATTTATCAGTATAGGTACTCTTAAAAACCCATTTAATTCCACTTCGCACACTGTCAAAATTTGTACATTATATACATAGGTAACATGAACAGATCAATGCTACCATATATTGCAAAAGTTCAATGTCAAAGAGTGGCAAAAATAAGGGTGAGATTTGCAACCAAAAATGATTTCGAAATACCGATCGGCCAAGTCGGTACATGTAATTCGATATTTTCCCATACCGAAAATTTTGTAAGAAGATGAACGTAGACGTAAAACAAGTTAATCGTCTTAGTTCCTCATTTCCGTTACTCTAGACAGCTGTAGATTTTTACGTTTCTTTCATTTTCGTAGGAAAAACCAGTTCATCAGTTCCCCATTCAAAAAAACTACAAAGAAGGAAAAAAAAATCAGTTTAATTAGGTAGATATTTATATTTTTATGATTCATTTTTCCTATTAGGATTTTTTTTTTGCCTAAACTCCTGAAATAATCAGCAATAATTATGGATCACAACAATTTTTTTTTGGCTTTGTTAGTGTCTCGTTATCGATTGGACACTGTTGTGTCACAAGTTTTGAAAATTAGGAGTTTCAAATAAAAGACGGACCGGTTATTCGTTTCAGTTAGTTTTTTGTAATTTGTTTTTTTTTTCCTTCAATTTTGGAAGGGTACGAATGGACAAAGAAAATATATTTTTGTTTACGGAAATTTATTGTACGGGACGAATGCTTCGAGCATAATATTATATTATAACCTACCTACTGTACGACCCTATTGATTTGATTCGTTTTTGTTTTTTTTTTTCTATTATTGTTTTCGCTTCGGTTTTTACGTGTTTGGATATTAGTAATAGTAGACAGAACTGTTTTATGATCGCGACTTCTATTATATTGACCAGTACTCTTGACCACGCGTGGTTCATTACTCTCAATTTTTCCAAAGAACAATCAGCAGGATATTATTTCTATTCATCTCACTGCCCTGAATTAAGGCTAAGTGGCTGTAATCGAACGGATAAATGTTAAACAAAATCTAAACTGAATATTATCATAAAAACCTACAGCGTAATGTATACCTACATAGGCATAAGATGTTTCAATTAGTGTTACGTTGTGACGTCCAAAAACAAACGTACATCCCGAGTATAGGGAATGATATCACGATCCGAAGTATATCAATAAGTCTCGATTAATCGAAGAGTTGAAACGACAAACCAGCTCAAACAGTTAGGCCACCAGCCTACCAACGATAGCTCCCGAGGCCTACGAAGTATGTCAGGCGAATTTATGTAATTGGAAATAAATAAGCTGGCCGACCCATTATTACAGTTTACGTTTTATAACAATCGAAAAGGTTACTTACAAGTATGGTAACTAATATCAGGTCGTGCAGGTTACAAATCATGTTGCCTCATGGTTCTCGAAGTTCGATGAACCGACAAATCTCGATTGAACATTCGTCTTCGAAATTGGAGAAGTAGTATCGTAAACTATTTAGTTTTATTATCGATGTTCACATTCGAAAGTACCGGTGAAAAAAATTTAAAAGGTGACTTGATGTCGTATTAAAGAGCTGTATTTTGTCGTGAATAATATTTCGTATTCACGACAAACGGAAAACTATCACGTCTAGAATGAGACTGACTGTTCACTCTTAGGCCAAAAACGTGAACAGTCAAAGAGAGATAAAGATTGGTTCACCGATGATCGAAATTGTAATCATACACGTCACCACACCGTTAAATAATAGCCGATCAATGTGTCTTCGATGTTTTGTAGATTTGGGGAATTTATTTCCATTGGGGAATTGACGTACTTCCCGTTTATCTTATCGTTATTATAAAACTTAGAATTCGAGAGCCGCTCCCTATCGTGGTAGTAATACAGATCGGTGGTGGCGTGAGGGGAAGACTACGGGTAATCAGATGTCACAACGTAGAGAAGAAAATGTGGATGAAGTGTTGAGAGAGAAGGGTTCAATAAGATGTCTCCATTAATTAGTCTATTCTTCATTGTTATAGCAGTGCAATCTAATGAATTATATTTTATTTTTAATATTTGTTTTCTAAAACCCAAACACTGCCCACTGCATAGGTATCGTTTATTTTTATAAACATTGGGTTTGTGATTTTACGACTACTGTACCATTTTTTCAATATCAATTCACTCATTTATTTAGGTATTGGGGTACCACGCTGCGGATTTTTAAATTCTACGTTTTTTACATCCGGCTTTCGTAGGCCTGTCCAGATATTCCATAACCCATTACAAATTAGCATGACGTCCGGTCAACCCCAGATCTAAGGAAAAAAGCCGAAATTCAAAATGCCTTAAAAGGTTCGTTTTATAAGAAGAAGGATTTAATCATTTTTTATGAGGCTGCGAAGGACCAGGCTACTTTTGCTGACCTATAGTGTCCGTTAGATCAGCCACTGATTCAGTTATTTTATGATATGCAGTAAGTGCTTGTCAGATTTTGCTTCAATTTAATGAATTTCAATTTAAAATTAATACTATTTTATTTAAAATTTTTAATTAGCTCCATATTTTGCAACATCACCAAAAACGGAAAGAATCACGAGTCGGACAAACGATTAAAAAACATTATTTGGTAATTTCTACAAAAGTTGATTTAAACAAACGAACATGGTTATTATAATATTATAAAACTGATGAAAAGTTTACCCAAAATATTGTTTTCTTCCATTCCCGTCTTAACAGGTTTTCAGACATGTTATTTATTGTCTTCCATTTGCAGTACCTTTACAAGCTATACATTTATAAATATGAATTCCCCCCTCTTTTTGTTCTGAATGCGTTACGTTCATTTCATAAACATCAGTACGGAAATTATTGCGAATCTATCTGTGCTTTACTGTAACACAGATCAATGATAAATTATTCACCATCATGAAATTATGATATAGTTTCTTTCTTTTTTTCTTTTTTTTTCATCCTGTGTATCTACTTAAGAATTAAGGTAAGGTAACTTAGTGGGCCGAGTCTTATTTCATTTTTTTAATAAGTCTATCAGAACAGCAACCAAGAGTTACTTACGAGAGTCAAAGAGTTCGAAATTTAAAGAAAAAAACAAAATTTCATAATAAAATACCTAATATAATATAATTTTAGCAACCCATTTTCTCAATTTTTTCGAATCGGGGAGTGGCAATGTTGAACTGTACTTCTCTTGACAATAACGCTGCACTCTACGTATAAATCTCAATTTAAGTGAATGCATCCATCTATAGCCCCCATCCCAACCCTTGCACTAAAAAGTTTTTATTTCCAAGTACCTATTTCTTAAACCAAATATCATACACAAGAAATATTACTTCCGTTTGATAGAGTTCACTGAAACTATATATACCCCCAGGGGTACGTGTTCTTAAAATTGTCGACGTCATATTATTTCTTTCCCATCATTGGATGTGAGGAAATAAAACTATGAAGAATGAGAGTAATAAAATACAAGGTTTTTCAATTATTTTTCTTCATTTTTACTTGGGCAGCATCGTTTACAAGTTTCACAATATAATTTTACCATATGTTACGAAATAGTGGCATGATTTTAGGTACCATTCTGATTCATCCGTTTTCTTCAAATTTGGCAGACTCAATCATCTTTCAAAACAAAATAATTTTGCCAAATTTTTCAAAAATCGATATTGGTACTAGAACGGTACTTTTTTGTATTGATAAGAAATGGCGGACCAGTTTATGTATGGAATCGTGACATCAATGTCATTGTTGAGATTGGTCACGGTTTGGTACTCGTACATTACTTGCATGTATGTGCAAGTAATTACGATCAAACGTAATTGGTGGATTTGGTTTAACGTCATAAAGATGAATATTTGCCAGCCTTTTGGCGGCGATTATCGTTGACGGGTCAGAGCCCCATCACCTTATAAAAATACCCGCAATAAACATTGTTACAATATTAAGAAAGTTACAACTTAATGATTTGGTGTTAATATTCTTTATGGTTAAAACAAAAAAGTACTGCGCACTAACATGAAAATAGCTCCCTCCTAAACCAGAATTAAATTTTTAAGCGTAGTATTTTTTTGTCATATAGGTAGAATACATATATAAGTATTTAAAGTATGATTAAGCAACTTAATTCTAAAATTTTGATTTCTACGAAAAATTACACACTCCTGATTTGTGAAAGTAGGCTGATAAAAAAATATATTTTGGCAACTCCATTCTTAACATTTGTTTAGTTGACTCATCGTCGAGTCTGTACTTAAGAAATCGAAAATGTACCAAAACAGGTAGGTACTTCTGAAATACGATTTATAAATTTTTCTCTATTTTGGCGAAGAAGAGTGCAATCTACGTTATAATACCTATTAGTCGGGAAAAGTTGTCCTAAATTTCTCTATTTCCATTGAAACTCATTCGTCCCGTGGGAGGAGAGTAATCCAAAATTTAAATCAAATAATTTATCTTGATTTCCTTAAAATTTCAACTTAGTGACGTCCTATTCACCCTTTCACATTACTTCTTTGATGAACTTTTATTTAAATTTTGGCCATTTCCACCGAATTTTCTAAGCATTACTTAGGTGTTGAAGAAGAAAACAAAAAATTCAACGAATTCAACTACCCGTTTGAAAAGAGGATGCGCACGTATAGCATATAGCTGTCATTAATTGGAGGCTTTGAGAAAAGCACACGCTGAGCATAGAGCATAGTCGTATTTTGAAAAAGTCAACGTATATACTATTTATGTAGCCTATACCTACTTTTGAATCCGTTATATGTGAGACAACGTCTACACGTATTAACATTTTGTCAGTGAAAATAACGTAACTTGTCGGACGTATGGACGTCGAGAAGTGAAAAACAGATTTTTGAACACAAAAACACCGCTCGGTGAATATATACGTGTGTGTATATATACATATATATATATATATACAATTAAAAATACTTAATTAAGAAAACGTGTTCGTTGTCATGCCACGCAATCGCAAATGTCAAATATTAACGAAAAAGTTACATTACGCAAAAATGTCAAAATTAAGGACGTTACTAATTCATGATGCGGATAACTGGGATGACTTACTGTGCGAGTGAATTATTAAAAAGCACCAAATTACACGTAAAACACTTAAAATTCTTGTAAACGTTGATACAGAATATTTGGGTAATTGAAATATTAGCCAACTTATACATATATTAATCTTTCTTTCTTTCCTTTTTGTTTTATCATTAATTCGAAGATGAAAAATAATTTCAATTTCCACATTATTCGCCCCCATCGCTCTATATTCATTTTTATCCAAGTTTGTAAAAATTAAAAAAATAAAAAACTAAAAACAAAAAAATTTTAAATGAGGCAAAAACAAAACATAACAAAAACCACTTTAAATTTTGTGAATGGAATAATTTTTACACAAGAAAACGAGAATAATTTGCGTCGCAAATGAATGTGGAGGATGCGGATTTGCACGTGTAATCTGCACACAAAATTCGCAATACTATTTTTCATTTTTTTTTTTTTTTTTCAAGTGAAAAATGTCTGAAAGTCGAAAAATAATGTCAAAAAATGAATACAGTGACACTGAATCAGCGAATATATATATGTCCCAACTCAATTGTCGGTTAGCGACAAAAGAGAAAATTAATTATAAAATTTTTTGAATTAAAAAAAAAAATTTTTTTATTGTTTATGTTTGTAAAGCAATTTGATATTTCAGTGAAAAATACTATTCACACGAGTTATATTATGCACTTCCTATTCCCTCTTTGCTTTTTTTTCTTCTCAAACACATGCTATATTCGCCTTCTCTAATCTTCATTTTAGTATACAGCGTAAATAAATGTAAAAGTTCCCAAAAAAAAAATATTTTTTTTTTCTCGAAACAAGTTATAATTTTGAGTAACATTAGTTTTTTCTGTCTTCAGTTTTTACCGGAAACAGTTTAAAGCTTTGTCTCGATTGGCTGGGTTCAATGAAACAAAGAAATCCCTTATCCCCCATTGGCATTCATGAAATTCCCATTTGGAGCGTTTAATAATTTCGAAAACATTTTCAACATACAAATTTACATTTTTGAGGTATGCAGGTCGAATGTAGCGATAATCTTCTGACGGTACCTAAAAATATCAACCCCAGCGGCTTTAAATTGTTATACATCTTAATATTTAGATATAATAATTTCCAGCTTTGTAGACGTAATTATGTCGATGTTCACATCTCATGGGATATCGAATTAGAATTTTGGATTATTTTTGACCGAACCTATTTTTGACTCGGGCTGATTACAACTTGAAGGCATTTTACTGCTTTCAAGCATCTTTTTGATTACATTCCACAAGAAGATACCATAACTATAGTTTTTGAATCGCTGAATTTCTATTTGAGCGTTCAAATACTCCAAATGAGGACATAGTCCTATTTCGTCAAATTGGACATCAGACGGGCATAAAGGGGACTTTGGTGTTCAAACATTCTTCCAAATAATAATAAAAAAAAAAAGGAAAATGGTTGAAAAATGAGAAGAAAGGACGGAAATAATGAAGAAAAACGAAGAAAAGGGGGAAAAAATTTGTTTTTAATCCGAAAATTTTTTCCATATCCGTAATTGGGCTATGTCAGCTTGCATTGTTTCTAAAAATACTAAATTTTCTAGTCAAATTACGAATGATTTTGAATCCGAAGTAACTTAAGTGCTACGTTTATCAGGTTGATGTCAGAGTCGATGAGGGATAAGAGGTGAGGGCTTAAATTTGTCATTGATATTGATGTCTTAATACAGTAGCATTGAAAATTTTATTCAAGAAGATGGAAAAATAAGCGGAAATCAATAAGACACAGTAGGAAAGTTAAAACCACGGGAAAAATTATTAATTATATCATAAGGATACATCATTTATCCGAAGAATTCAAAAAACCGAAAAAATTGAACCAAGCATTGAGAATAATTGACGTAAGAACATTTTGGCTACTTGAAAAATTAGTCTCAAGTTAAGACTCTAAGATAGCACGTGTCCCTGCAGCATTCGTAGGGGATTGAAAAGATATGAGTGTATTTTTACCAGTTTTAGAAGGATTAATTTTACTCTCTATTTGCGTCGATCTCGGCAGTAGCAAACCTAGGAGTTCGGAGAGATATAACCTACCAAACCAAAGTTCGGAGTCCCATTAAGCTCTAAACAAAAATATTATTAAATTTTTGTCGCATTAAAAAGGAAAAAGTGCATGTTCTCAAGATGTCGTCAAGATCTTTAAAAATTGTTTAGCATGAAGTAGGAGCCAAAATTATGAATGCCTCACAACTTCCATATTTTCCGCATAAGTATAGCTCCTTTGATTTTTCGTTGTTTCCGAAGTTGAAAAGAACATTGAATGGTCAATAATTTGTTCCTAAAGAAGAGAGAATCGTTGAGTGAACTGAAGGCTAAGCAGATAGTAAATATATCAAAAAGGTAATTCCAAAAATATTTTACACACTAGAAAGCTAATACACCTGTGGGTTATGGACTTCGGTTTTGTTTTCAGTCATTAACGTACGCGATAACGACAACTCCTTGGGAGCCTTAGTTACTTTAATTTTAGAATTTTTTTCATCCTGAAGAAATTCGAACATTTCTGTCCTTCTGTATTCTTTCTACGCCCACGTTGACAGCTAAATAACGTGATTTTCTACAAAGAAGACCAAAAAAATACAGTTCAAAAGAACAAACTGAAATTAATGACTAAGGTAAAATCCGAGCAAAGAAGCGACGTTTTTGACACAAGTAAGACTGATTAATCAAATCGATGGTTCCGATAAGGGAGGCCCAACCATGAATGATCAATGGTTATTGTGCTTTATCAAAAATTATTGGTCCTACAATTTTAGTAAGTAAAGGAATAGTTAGGTACCTACTAATGGTGCGAAAAATATCAATACGAATCGATATTCTTCTTAAATATCGATATTTTCTCCAGGAGTATCGATACGTTTTATCGCTGTTTTTTCACATTTTACCGCCAAAATTTCGAGGTTATAATGAGACAGAAATATTCCAACGCAACTCCCCTAGCGTTTGTAAGTTTTATTTCTATGGGTCTTGAAAATTTTATTATTTAACAATGGATACGTAGTCGAATTCTCATTGTATCAATCATGTATTGTTGGGAAATTAGGCATGGAGAAAATATCGATATTTCGCACCACTAGTACCTTCACTGTTTTCACTAAGCAAAAGCGAAAAAAAGCGAATGTGTTGTTCATAAACTGAAAATAAACGAAACAACGTTTCAGGTTCCTATGTTATAAAAATTTATTTTTTCTCTATCTTTCTGCACTGAATTAAGGTAATTCAACAACTTGGTATAATTGTTTTAAAAAATGCGAAGGATTTAAAATATTATTTCAGCTTCTTTTACCCACTAAATCAGAGAGTTTGCCACTAAAAACAAAACGTAAATTTTTATAATTTTTATTTATTTTTTTCCGAAAGCTGATGTATCGAAGCAAAGCCTCTCCAATGAAAATTCAGTTGGTTAATTGATGGAAATTTTTAACGTTACAGCCGTAAGTTTAACAGAAACATCGTTTGAGGGTTGTAAAAGAGTGAGAGAAAGATAAAGAATGAACGATATTAAAAGGTAATATTTACGCGCGCGTGGTTGGCAAAAATTAAGGTGAAACAAAAAAAAAAATATACGATGGTCATAAAAGCATTATCGACCGTAATTCACGAAGTTAAAATTTCATTACGATCATCATAATTATAGGGGTTATTATTTGAAATTATGCATTTGGTGTTTGCATCGCGACGCATGAAGGGTTTACTCGCGATGCGATGGGATATTTTAAAAGTAGGTACAGTCTGCTCTGTACTCCCGTGTCAACTTATTACCTTCCGTTTTCTTTTTTATGCTTTTTTTTTCAGCTCGTAATTTATGAACCAAAGGCGTAACACATAAACATAATTTTTTCAATTTCTTCACTTTTTTTTTTTTTTTTTTTTTTTTTTTTTTACTGAATTTATGTATTAATGTATGCATTTGCGGGGGAAACACGTGTCCTGCATAGGTACGTGCCTATTAATTTTGCGTATACTGTCATTCAAAGTATTCACCAATAGTGGTACATTATTGTCGAACGAGTCGAATTCGAATCAATAACGTTCTTCGTGCATGTCATTAACCTATTAATTTTTGTGATGAGGGGTTATAAAATTAACAATTATACGTCTTTACACTGTATATGGTTTACGTAATGCAGGTATACTCCACTACCAGGTTGGTTAATTTAAAAGTACGTAGGTATGCTAGAAAAAAAGTTGAACAATCATTTGCCAATACTGTTCGTTAACAACAATAATAATTTGTGGCAGGTGACACGAGTCGGACATCATGTTTAACGGTGGTAAAAGGTATGCGGGATAGCATCTGAAATGTATTTTTTACTTCTATGACGATGACGATAGCCAGCATGTCTAATGGTTGAAAAGGCCGGTAAAAAAAAAGATGCGAGAAATTTTCAGTTATTTATTTTGACAATGCACATTTGAACGAGGCCTAGAACGAGCATGGCAGAAGACGTGAAGTTATACCAGTGTCGTTTACCTAAGTGTCCTACATCATGCTAATGGTTCAAGAATTTAGAACTTTTATCGATTCAAATGAATACCTTCTTAATTACAACAAACATTCAACTACGTAGACTTGCATTTTGTAAGCTGCGTGAATGGCATGAATTTTGAAAAATTGGAAATATCTCGAAGGTAAGGATGAGTTAAAGGAGAAGGGGAGGGGGAATACCCAAAGGTAAACGCCCTCTCAAATTCGACTTGTCACCACACCCCCAAGTAATTTTTGGAGTAACTTTTTATTTCTAGAAGAAATATCCAACAGTGTTGGAAGTGAGGATATACCTTAACAAATTTCACTTTGGTTTTAAAAAGCCCGTTTTGCAGTTGTAGAGCAACATAATAGGTAGGTACTTAGGTAATTTGAGTTTTAAAATGGGGATTTGATTACGTCTCAGAAAGTTGATCCATGGGCCATGATTACATTTTTTGTAAAACTTAAAAAATTAAGTTTTATAATTAGGTAAGTTGTTTTTGTCTCAGATTTTTTACCGGAAATACAAAGAGCTAGTACACTCCTGCCTTTCCAGCTTAAGAGCTCATATTGATTAAGGAATGTATGAAGATGAATTAAAGCTGCGGTTATATACTGTATCAGAGAAAGTTAGCTTTATGAGTTAGCCATCATTCCTCTGAGATATTCTGCCTGATTGCAGTCAGCAAAAATGAGAGAAAAAAGAAGCAAAATCTTGAGTCGCGGAATTGAATATTAAAGCTAAAGTAAACTTGCATAAGCGTGCCTTACTTCGTGGGTAAGTATTTCAAAAATTCCTATTAGAGAAAGGTAACGTAATCGTGCGCACTTAGTTACTGTTAAGGCTCATTCCTCAAAAACTACTTAAATTCGGATAGTGAAAATTTCAGGGAATATACCTATAATCCTGGAAGGATAAACTGGAGGAGGACAATGGTACCATTTGTACAAAAAGTCAAAGGCGTACTTTTGAATTCCATCGAATTTAAGGATACTTATGGAAAAAAAAAATTTAAGAGCACGCACTCTTTTTAAATTAATTTATTGATACAAAAAGTCTAAAAGTCATAAAAATTATGACAAATTTTAGGATTAATGCAACGTACGAGTATTTTTCTTCAGCTATAATTTTAGCAATAATTTTTTCACAAGATGGTTAATGAAACGTAAGCAGGCATAACCTCCATCCCAGGCATCAAGAATTCTCTTGAACACGTTCTTTCCTCAATGCATAGGCTAAAATGAGATTACTCATTACAAGGATTTTTAATTTAAAAAAAATATCAACAGATCAGTACGTACCTCTCCCCGTAGACGTGTTTAGATTTATTGTTACAAATTTATGCTCCGAGTAAAATTGAATTAAAAATCAACACCCGACAAAGCTGCAGTTCACCGACACGAATAGGTTAATACAAATAGAAATAAATGAGGAATAGTATATTACACACCACGGTTCAAAAGTGAGTGCGTATGAGGGAATTTGCAAAACAAGCGCAGCAACTGAGCAATTCCCGAATCATGTAAACTCACTTTTGAATCTTGTTGAGGAAGATATTTTATATAATTATCAGAAAGCAACGAAATGTTAAAATTCTATCATAATGACTAGTCTTTCTTAAAAATTATAAAAAACAAAATAAAATATTAACCTCCTCATTTTGGCAGATTTAACGTTTCATTTAAAAAATGTAACCTCTACCTCGATGTAAACTGAACATTCTTCCATGTAAAAAGATGCTTCATGTTTTTATGTGGATGTGCGTTCACTTTATATTGAGATTATGTTCATCAATGATATGAGCTACTTTTCACTCGAAAAATATCAACGTAAACATTGCCATTTTGATCGTGTATTATATTAAAAAAAAGATGTGCGAGGGTGCTCCCTCACATATTTAATGCGTAAATATTCACGACTTTAACGTTAACCAGGACAAAAAAATGCTTGTTTGAGTAGGTGTCATGCCGCCACATGCCACAGAGAATGTGTGTGTATGGGTGCGTGCATGTATTGTGCCACCAGCTCACCACAGATATCTGCTTGTGAGTGTATGTGTATGTGTATATATATATATATGTAAGCTCTTTAGAAAATAATGAAGAATCATATAGACACATCTTTCATCTTTCCATACTTAAAATCCATCAATAGATGAATATAATACAAATCTAATATATATATATGAGAGATCTCTGCAATTCACTATATCAGCGAGTGCGAAACACAGACAGAAGCTGTGGTTATTTTAAGAATGTGAATACATATTCTTACATATATATATATATGTGTGTGTGTGTGTGTGTGTGTGTGTTATGTGACAAATAGAATTTGAAATTGGACAGTGTGCCACGCAGTTTTTTTATGCAATCTCAACTTTTTTGTATCTAATATTTTTTTACATCTGGGAAGAAGCAGACTAGAGAGCAAGAATGTTTACACATTAAAAATTTTACTCCAACTGAATTGAAATTTAATGAAAACGTAGAAGTGGGTCTGCAGATGAAGTAACCAATTTCGACGAAACTGAATCGCCATATTGTACCCTATTAATTTATTTTCTGCTACACAACGAAGACTAAAAAAAAAAAAAATGAAACCGAAAACTTAAGATAGATAGGTATTTATTGAAACGTTGATTACAAATCAAGAAGAGTTATCTGTTATACGTATAAAACCAATAGCGAAAAACGTAGACGTATGCAATTTTTTTTGTACATCTTGGGAATTCATTTTTTTTTTTTTCGTGTACGTACATACCTACTTACGTACGTATAATTTACCAGTTATACCCTACGAAGAAGGCCTATTTTAATTCGATCAGAATCGTCGGTCAAAGATCGCTCGTAATCATAAACCTTGACAGAAATTTTGGTTGCCGTTGCACATAAGCTAACAATTATCGGACGATCATGAGATGCCTACCTTGCGAACGAGTGAGCAAAAAGAAAGGGGAACAACTAGGCACGTGTTCTCTTACAACTGTCCTGCTGTCCTCCGTTTTATAATAAATTTCGGTACATTATTTTACAACAGTTACACAGAACTATAACCCCTTAGTTACCAGCGTACTTCATACACAACACACACCTACCCAAAAGGGTAGGTAGGTACAATATTTTTCAGTGGAGGCGTGTTAAAACCCATACATCGGCACTAAAATACGGCGTAGGTACTAATCCAAACTTGCACCTAAAGATACAATTCTTTTTTTTCTTTTTTTCTTTTTTTTTTTTGGTTGGATTCTCTGTTTGCCAAGTTTCAATTAATTTCGTATTCGTGCGCGCTGGTTGAATCAGCAGATGGCGTATTACCTATTTATATTATGTTTCGAAAAACTGCATAATAAATCAAAACGAGACCGTGTATTCTGTCAATGCGTTGAGAGCGTCGAAGTTATTGCAATCGTTTTACAGCCTATCGACACAAAACACCCTCAAACCTCCCTCGCATACGTCAATAACAACAAAGATTTTATTTTATAATGTAGTCGAAGCGCCGGCCGTTATAGCCAACCCTTTTTTTTTCATTTTGGTTAACCAAATAATATGCGGCCAAGGCTTTGTGAACATCAAATTCAGTCAGCTTCTGTTCCTGAACATAAAAGACAAATCATAGTGTAGTATATACACGTCCGTCTCAGTGGCGAACGAAATGTATTTGAAGCAAATCGAGACAAACAAACGTAAGACACCTTCGACGCTATTTTACTTACCTGTAATTATGTGATCCGCATTATACGAAGTGATGTTATGGGGGTAGTCTGTTCAGCACGCAGGTAATGCTTCATTTTTCTCGAAGTCGAAGTAAGCAAATATGCCTACGTTTCTGAAAGTACACCGCTTCATAACTGAAATTAAATCAAAACGTCTTGTTCTACAATCGTATTATAGAACTGCTAATAACATTCGTAAAGCGCAATATCGAATGCATGCGAAGAATATACCACTGCTACCGTACTAGGGAATAGCAAACATGTGTAAGCGACTCATTTGCAATATTTTATTGGGTGACAATTAAAACGTATTTCTCTAATTATAAAACGATCGTTGCAATCATAAATTAAATTAAATTATAAAGTGAAACATGTTCGATGTATAGTACGTACGTCTTCCGTCATGAGTAACGGGCAGTGGGTACTATCAAGGAAAACGACATATAAAAGCCTTTTATACGTGCCAAATATTTATTATGTGACTGTATGATGACTGCTGTATGACTACAAATTCACAGCACAGAATTGTGAAAATGATTTAGCGGTCGGCGCGACTGTTAAAATGCATTGCACTACGATGTCTTCTTTCAGAAATGAAAAAATAAATAAATAAATAGGCGTTACGAATTAACTTATTAGGGAAGTAAGAACGATTTTTGTCGAGACGTGGTAGGCACAACTTATAAATTCAAAAGTCCAGAAAGGTGAACTTCTTTTTTGGCCAACCAAAACAATTTTAGTAGCCAAAATGACTGTGACAATCTTTGTGCGGCGAAAATTCCACATTTTTGTGCAAAGAGGGGGAGTAGTCCTGTTAAATTTAACACAAAAAAAAAAAAAATCACTAATCTTTAATTATATACGGTTGTTGGGTGGGTCTCCTAAATTACAATACTAAACGTTGCATCCTCCCCAACTCTTAAATTTTAAGAAAGCGGGGTGTTTATCACCCAAAATTTGGTTTCTCCGCACATTTTGATTTTATAATAAAAATAGGTCAGTATATGAAATTATTCGACACAAACTTTCCTACAAAATAAGTTACATGCGATTTTTTTCCCGATCCTCACCCTTCCCTCCACAGATGTTTGGAAAACAACCACTCTTCAGTGAGTACATTCAATAGCATTATTTGGGAGATATAACTCGTAATTATCATACTATTCAAATAATTCATAAACTCAATACATATTTTCGATCCATCCACCCACACTCCGTAACTCCTTCCTAAAAAAAAGGACATATGCAGTTTTTTGCCCAACACACCCTTTCCCTCAACACAATCTTGAAATCAATCATTTTCATTGAATTTATTTTTTTCAAGATTCTCTGGAGGAGAAGGAGACATCAGATACAAAACTGTAAAGATGAGTAATGGAAAGGGAGAGGTTGGATAGAAAATATTTATTGAGTTTACAAATTATCTACATCCCATATTATACTTAATACTGTTGAACATATTCACTGACGAATGACTGTTTTCAAGACTTTCTGGAGGAGAGGAGGGACGTTGGGAAAAAACTACATTCAACTTTTTTAGTAGGAAATTTTATGCTGAACAGTATTGTACTGGTCTGTTTTTATCACAAAATCTAAATTTGCAGAAAAAAATGTGAAAAACCAGATTTTAAAGGATAAACACTACCTCCAGAAAAATGCAAGAAATAGGGAGAGTGCAGCTTTTAGTATGTTATTCCATTCCAGTAGACTCACCCAACAACTCTATTTAGTTAAAGTTTGTGCGCTTAATCATTTATAATTATTTTTTTCATCATTTTGACGTTGATTTTACTGACCCAAAGGTTAATCAAAACAGTAATAATAATAATAATTTTAAAATAACCTACTGCCTCCAGCAAAAAAGTCATCAGCCTTCTAAAATTGTTTGGTAATTCAATTTGCATAATTATCTTCTTTGATAATTACGATACTTAATTACGTACGAGTAGTTTTTGATCAAAAAAAGTACAAAGGCCTACATTTAGCCTATTTTTATTTTTTTGTTATTCGTGTCACCTAAAGAAGAGCTTCTTTTTTAAATGTTTGAATCACTGATACCAACTTTGAGGGTTGTTGAATTCATTTTACGCCACTCCCAAATGCTTCAGAAACACAGACCCTGAAAAACTGGGACCTTCTCACCTGTGTATAATTGAAAAGAAATTGAATCTCCCGTAAACTTATAATTAGTTGATAGTTTTTAGACAAAAATGTCAGGGCGTGAACAAGAAATGATTTCAACATAAAGAACGTAGAATAATATAAAGGATAAATTTACCACAAAGAATGCATAAAGATCGTCATCTTAAATGACATTTTCATTAGGTAACATAAATTTTCAAAACATCCGTGAAGTTGGTCTAGTCCTAGTAATGAGCGAAACAATTTTTTGTTCTTGCAAACAAACATAAACTTGAAAAGTAAGTACCAACTGTAAAATTTCGCAATACTACTACTTAAATAATTTTCAATTTTTATATTCTTTATTTTTTATCTTTCATATACTTATTGAAAGTACATGGTTTCAGAACAGTTACCTCGAATCCAATTGTCCGACAAGACATTTCCCTGAATTTTTTTTTGCCTGAAATAATTGTCAGTCTTTACATAGTAGGGTAAATGGGTGTTGGGTAAATGGCTGCAGAAAGTTATTTCTGATTGTACAATTTACTTTCAAATATAGTTTGTGCCCTGAAAAAAATGAATAAATAGTAATTTTTCCTATTTTTTACCGGAAAACTGAGACAATTCACAAGTAATTGTAAATATTCTTAGTGTTTGTAGTACTTACTGTTTTACCCATATATTACTAACATTAGCGTACGTTCATATAGCGCATGTTCCATTTACTTTCAAAGTCTTGGTCCAAGATGTTCCAAATGAAATGCTGCCAGTACTGGAGTACTTTAAACAAACATATATGCTTGGTCATCCTGGACAAAGACGATGCCGGCCTGTACCACCGAGATAACCTCCCTTTATATGGAATCAATATTTGGCTGTTTATGCCAACTCTTATAAAATAAACAATGTTAGTGATGGTTGGCACAACTGCTTCCACATAATTGTAGCCAAACACGACCCCAATCTGTATTTGGCAATTGCTGAACTCCACAAGGAACAGGCCAATATAGAAGTCAACCTGGCCAAACTTAGCCTTAGCTGGCAAATGACAAACTTGCCACGAGCTTAGCGATTGGAGCTGCAGACTCAATTGAGGTCAATAATCTTGGAATATGACGAGTATGTGGCTAATGACGAACAAGTTGAATTTCTAATAGCCTTGACTCGCACTATACTGTTATCCTAAAAAATGTAAATAAAACTTATAATGCTTTCCAAAAACTACTTAACACCCATTTATCTGACATTTCCTTGAATTTTTTTTAGCTGAAAAAACCGTTGGGCCTTGTATTGTTGGGTAAATGGGTATTGGGGAAATGAATTTGGGTAAAAAAACTTCAGCAAAATGTCTTATTGGGGAAATGGCCTGTCAGGGAAACGGATTTGGGGAAATGATCCGGAATCAAAGTACACGAATTGTAAGTTTGATTTAGCCATCAATACTGTTAAAAATATTGTAAACAAGGTTGAGACCAAGACCAAGACTGAGAGGAAGAGTATTCTACTAATGCGAGACCAAGACTAAAGAGTAGTGACACAAAATAAAGACAAAGACCGAATAATATTCTTGATCAACATCGGCTATACAACACTCGACCGTGCCAGATCAAGATCAAGATTAAAATTCGGACCAAGATTGACTGTACAAGACTTGACAGTGCAGCATCAAGACCATGTCCAAGACTAGAGTATTTGTGGCAAGATCAGTACCAGCCCAAATAGGTGAAGCAATGCCAAGACCAAAATTACCACGGCCTTCTTGGTTTTAATCTCACGTTTACGTAGGTACGTATTATAAAGTTGGTTTCGTAATACAGGTATTGAGGAGAATATTGTTCAATAATTATTATTGTTGGGTAAAGAAGAAAATTCATTAAGAGTTTGAAACCAATTTGAAATACTTACGTAAAGCCAATGTTCCTTGAAGATAAAATTTCCTCAAGAAAGTCATTAGGATCGTACTCCACAATTTTATGATTTTCCTGAAAATAAATTTTCAAAATTACTCTTAAGGCGACAGACAAAATGAAATAAGGGACGTTCGGGGAATTTGAGTGCGAATCAATTACACCCACTTAAATCATTGTCGCTTTATTTATTTTTTCTACGGGACTTACAACTAGAAAAACTCTATTATTGTTGGAAAATGTATTTATAAATTTTGATTTTTCTCCCCTTTTCGCTTTGATTCGTTTTCTACAAAGCAGAAAAAAATTTTTTTGTCTCATTTTCACAAAAGGACATCATCGGATGATTATAAAAAGTATCTTTTAAGTGTTTCTACATCGAACGAGTTGAAGAAAATTCCTTTGATGTGATAAAACCCTTTTGTAAATGGTATAGTCATAAATAAAAAATGGCGGTTTCTTTTTTTTTTTCTTCTTCTGAATCTAACGTGGCGACGTTAAAAGAGTTAATTATCGAAATGAAGACGCTGCTGTCACTCAAAGCAAAAAATGCAATAATTCGTTGGAAGAGGTCGTCTATGAGAGTTTTTGAGAGGGCGGAGTTGCATTTTTTGGGCGCCAACTTAGCCATATGGTGATATGATGATCTTATATACTACATTCCCATACCGTCATATAACTGGGGGCATTATATCCCACCCCCGGGATTTATTTTTATTATGGTTTTCTGTCTTTTTAACGCGAATGTTTCCACTTCGTGAACATAATATTACGATACGGACGATAGGTACCAATAGCATATTATGTACTTTTTGAACAGAAAATATTTAGAACTATCAAAATTCATAGAGTTGCAAACCGAAAAAAACCAGTGCCTACATAGTTATAATGATTATTATAATTAAATTAGACGTGCGTTCAGTTTCTTCATGAATTTAGTTTAGTTTCGTTCATTTTAAATTGAATAATGAAAAATGTGTTATCTCCACTTCTCATTAGTGTCGTCATGAATCGAATAAATGCGTGATTCTTAATTTCGCATCTTCGAACATTCGGTGGTTGTATTTTTTATGCGTTTTTTGATATTGCGGTTGTTGTTGTTGTTGTTATAATTTTTTTATTGCTAATCAAATCGCAACTCACATGTGTGGCGCCAAAATTACGCGAAGAAAATGCTGAGTTATAGCACACCACGTCAAGATGAACTCAAAGTACCTCATGCAGATAATATGTTCTCAAATTTGATCGCTGAATCAGAAAATGCTCACCGGTTTTCGGTATCATCTTTACTACAACTTGAAGTAAAATGTAAGAAACGTAACTCAAGTAAAGAGGAAAATGGTGAGTTTAGCACTTCATGATTCTATACAAGGTATGTACCGATATAAAAGTATTGCCAAACGATTGTCGGATTTCATTGCTCGTCTATGCTCTGCCCTAGGTACACATCAAGAAAATTATACATAACTTTTCGATTAAGTATTGCAAAATGTCTCGAAAAACTAAATGCAACGTATATATAGGCTATTGAATTTCTGACATTTTTCAGACAAACCGATAACTATAGGTGTGTTCGATATGGCAAAAAAGTGCAACCTTAAAGTTTTTCATTTAGATAAGTTCTTTTGAGAATTAGTTCTCAGTTTTTTCTCCACGGTTTTAGTACCCACTGGGTTAGTTCTGTGAAGTGAGAAAAGAAAACAGTTGATTTCTCAAATAAGTAATAGAATATTACACATCAAAGTTTGAGGTATACATTTGAGGGCAAGTTTGCAAAATGAATGTGGCCAGTGAGCAATTCTTGTGTCATGCAAACTCATTTTCAAACCTTACCGAGAAAGAAGTTTTTTATAATTAATGATCAGAAAGCAACGAAATCGTAGGGACAGAATCATTAATAAATGTAATTGTTAGCAATTTCGAAGCGAAAAAATAATCAAAATAAACAAATATACCCATAGTGATTACCTTTGCTCAGTTAGCGTTTGTAGCATAGTTGGTATGGTACCTAGTAACTTCATAACGCAGTGTTTGCAGATTTGTCTTTCTGTTAGGCGAGTGAGTTTTTCATAAATATAAAAATTTTAATTCAATGAAAAATCACTTTACATCGAGGTTACATCATTCATCAATGATAAGCACAACTTTTCATTCGCAAAATATGATTGTAAACATTGTCTTTCTGATCATACATTATAAAATAGTATTTTACACATCAAGGTTCAAAAATGAGCGATTACATGTGAGGGAGTTTGCAAAACAAGGGCAGCAAGTGAGCAATTCCCAAGTCATGTAAAATTATTTTTGAACCTTGTTGAGGAAGATATTTTATATAATCAATGATCAGAAAGCAAAAAAACAAGAAAGTGGACGGACAGCCAAATTTGTTTGGCACAATGACGTCATAAATCATGAAATTATAACACAAATGAGAACTGATTGTATGTCTATGACAAACCAAGTTCAGTATCTGCCACTGTGGCTCAGTGATTAAGTATTAAGTAGGAGATGGCATACCCAAGATGTAGATTCAAATCTGCAGTCATTCAATTATTTTTTGAATTTTTTTTTTAGTTAACTTTGATATTTTCATGTATTGGAATGCTGGGTGGGGTCTTATTTAATTTTTTCGAATTTTTCATCATACTTACAATGAGAAAAAAAAAGCCAAAACCAGTCTATGACGTCATTGTGCCAAACGAATTTTGCTGTCCGTCCACTTTCCTAACAAAATATTAAAATTTTGTCATAATGATGAGTCCTTCATAAAAATTACCAAAAACGTAACAAAATATCAACTTCCTCACTAGGGCCAACTTGACGTTTTATTTAGAAAATTTAACCTCTACCTTGATGTAAACTGAACATGCTACCAGTAAAAAGATGCTTCACATTTTTACATGGAGGTCCTCTCAATTTATATCGAGATTATATTCATCAATGATTTGAGCTACTTTTTACTGGCAAAATAACATCATAAACATTTCTTTTCTGATCATGTATTATATAAAACAATTTAAACAAATGTGTTTAAAAAGAAGGGCATATCGTCCCGCATCTGGAAAAATCCTAAATACACCATAAAACATTTTTCCACATTCCTCATTCCTTCTCCAGTAATAATTGTGTTGAGATAAAATGAATAATGAAGATGGACGAAATAGGGGCAATGTTTTATTTAAAATAAATTCTGTATTGCGGGGGATGAAGGAAACATGATTTTGTTAGTGTATTACTTGACGGAATTATAATTTGTTTTATAAACAAATAAAACTGAAACAGTTATTTGTGATACGAGCGCGCAAAGTAGGTGATTTTAACTCGTATGATTTGCATCACTCATCAGCGAAAATGCGATGATATGTTTTCAGAAGAATATTTTGTAGGAACCTGTAGTCCTGTACTTACTGATTTGGGTCAGGAAATTCATCAGTTATTGAGAAAAATGAGCCTATAACATTAAGAAGGGCTAAAATTTCCACAATTTTTGCCATGTCGAACAGATCTTGTTCATAAAGTCGTGTGAAGTCAACCTATCAACAAATTGTGCGAATAAGAATGATCTCCTCTAAAAGCGGCGTCAGTTTAAAATAATACCCATCCCATTTGCGGGCAAACCTCGGCCTTTAAAAGGAATCTATTCGATTAAGTTGTCTTAAGCGAGGTTAAAAAATATTTGCAATTACACAAATGAATATCTACCGACATATACTTATACCTATATGAAAGTCACCCATATGCTTTTAAAAACAGTATTTATTTTGGTTTGGATGCCAAACTAAGATACCACATGATGAACAAACCCACTTTAATGAAACACTATGCATAACTTGAATTTTACAAGTAAATATTTTTCGAACATTTAGGGTTAGGGGCATTAAGATTGTATATAGGCATTGGATAAGTATAATTCAAATACTATAAATACCTACTTAAAAAAAATTCTGAATACAGCTTTGAATTTACCCAAAAAATGCTCCGCAGTATAGTTGGACAAAGAGTATTTGGACAAAATTTTTTCCCACTTACAAATCAACAAAACTTCGGTACCTACTTTTTAATTTTTTTTTTTTTTTAAATTCTAGTCAAACATTCCAATAGCTTACGGGATACAATACATGCAGGTATTATGAAGAATTTTTTAAAGAAAATTTGGAGAGTATATTTCGTCTAAAAACTTAACGTCATCTCAATTGAATTAAACTTCATTTTTGCTTAATTTCTTTTTTTGCAAGTAAAATAGTCTATATTAATCTGCTTCTTGGTTATGTGTATGATTGTATGAAAAATGCAGTCAAGAAAAAGGTCGACCAATCCAGAAAAAAAATCGTTATTCGTAAATATTTAAAGAATAAAATTTTATTAAAAAATGAGCAGATGAAACTCAAATTTGTTGAAAATTTATCTTCAATTAGGATGAAGCTTCCTCACGATATCAAGGTAAATTGAATTCAAAAGCCTTTATTCCATTCTTACTCGGCTAGTGATTTTCATTTAATTTCACTTCAATGATGTAGATACCCAAACTAAAGGTTCTTTACCTACATCTAAGTACGATCATGTCATGTTGATGATGATGAGCCACCATTTTAATCTTTTTTGTAATCATCAATGACCGCATGCTCTCGAATAATTCTCGAATATAAACAATATACGTAATGGAGAAAGCAAAACATTCAAAATGGCGGCTCATTATCATTATCACAACGTGAGTCTACTTGGGCGTAACGAGCCGTACCCAAACAAGTCATAACCTGAAGTTTTTCGGCAAAGTGAATCTAGTAGTTTAATCCAGATTTCCGGTATAATTTAAAATGAATAAAACAAACGAACTTTCATTCCTTCCTCTGCTCTAGATAAATGGCCAATAATAGATTTTGAAAGCTGCCAAACCCCCTGAAAAATTACACCTTACATCTATTTCCTTCAATACGATTACACATATTTTAACAAATTTTAAATTAGCTCGGTGAAGTATAGCCATAAAGAACGAACGAAAATTAATTTTACTCTTTTCAAAACATTTCACATAACTTATTTTTCAAAAGTATACTGATTTAAAATTTAAATTTATAGATATAGATTACCCATATAGGCTAATGTAGAGAAAAAAAGTTTCTTTCGCTAGAAAAGTAAGAAAATTTTCATTTTTCTTTTCTCTTTTCGGATAATATTGAAAAATAATTCTTTCTAATTTGATGAGTACGAACATATTATCTCTTTAAAACAACAAACAAATGAACAAACAAAACAAAAAAGTTGTCAACATCTTGCTTGATAAATAACAATCGATTCTAATTTAAATTTATCGAAAGAATTTGTTGGTAGGTACGTTAAAATATCAGCACCCATGTATTTATTCTTGTTCTGAATCTCAAAATAAAGCAAAGTCAATACATTTCCCAGGTCGCTTAAGATACATAGTACCAAAGCTAACTTCATTTATCAAGCTGTGAAGTAAAAATCGCAGTACTTCGCAAACTGATATTTAAGGCACCTATTTTTGACAGAACTAAAGTTTTATAAGTTGATTTTCAAATTCTTTATTCCAAAAAATATAATATGTAATTCGTCATAAATTTCTGCGATAGTTTTCGTCATTTTTTCTTAAGTTATGCTCGAATATGTGCTAAAAAAGTGAAGCTGGCAATTGTGTTGAGGAACTGATTTTCATTCTACTTCATGGCTTGATAAGTGCAGTTGGTTTTGATAGTGCGTATATTTTTATACTGCATATACATATAAAATAATACCTATATTATAAGTATAATTTATAAATCGTAAAATTTTTTGATCAATATAATTCGACGCGATAGCGTATCGTCAAAATGTAAATATCGTCGAGAAAAAAAAGTGGTGAAATGACTTTTATTGCTAACTTCCAGTAATCCCCTTCAACTTCAACCACTCTGTAGACATCGTATATTACCTTACATAAACGTATATTTTACGCATCCGTGGCTGTCCATCATCAATTGTGACGAAGTTTTTTAACTGGTTAAAAAAAAAAAAAAAATTATGGGACACGACGATATAACTTATCGGCACACTAAAAAGACACATAAGAAGCAAACAGCGTAGAAAATTGTAACAGTTTTTGCGTTAAAAAAAGAATATATATATATATATATATCTATATATCTACACATATACATATTACGTATAGACATATAGCCTATATATAATATTATACTGTCTGTATAAATAAACGCAGTCATATTATACACATATCTACAGTAGTCTGTATTACGGTTCATAGGAATCGGATGTAATTGCGAAATTAAACGGCGAAATAAGCCCAGACGAAATAGAACCACATTTTCCAGTTGCCAGTTGAACGCCCTGGAAAGGGTATTCGAACGGACTCATTATCCAGACGCTTTTGTTCGCGAAGAATTGGCAAAAGGGGTGTGTTTAAGCGAAGCCAGAGTACAGGTACCAAATTTGAAATAATATTTTAAAAAAAATAATAATAAGTAAAATAAAAGTCATAAATGTTATAAACTAAAGAAAATTGTAATTTAACAGAATTTATTAGAATCGTAAAAAAAAAATTGATGAATCGATGATAACGAAAGGTACTTACTTCACGTGTACCTACATATATATATATATATATATTTATATATATATATATATAATATTGGTAAAAGGAAATACAGAAAGGAGCCATCAACGTTTTAATACAATAATATAAGGGTTGTTGAAGCCTACACCGTTCTCATCATCGTTGTGGCATAGGTATCTGCCGTTCGCACCAATAGCCCATTGGTATAGTTTATTTTTATATAGGTAATAATATACGGTGTGCGAAAGCAGTGCAAAAACTATAAATTACAAAAAAAAAAATATATATCGTAAATATACGATGCGGTCGGCGAGTAAAAATCGATTTACTTGGTTTCGGATGGGTTAACATCGTATATCTCAGGAACCAAGTACTTTTCAAACTTCTAAAATTTGTGACAGGATACGAGTTTCTAGAAAATTCTGTTACACACGCACACTGCAAGTCAGTAGGTAACTACGCTACCGGTGCACAAGAAAAGGGACGGATATTCAAGAGCGGGCTTCCACCGCGCACGTAGAAGAGGAGAAAAATGATAGAAGAACGATATCAGATACTGAGGATGCTGGTCGGAGACAAAATTACGACTGCAGAAACAAAAGACAAGAGTACAATTCCGTATTGAACGGAAGTACATTTTTCTTTTTCGTCGATCTTTTCGGTTTTCCGTTGCCTCAGCTCTTGCGCATGAAACCTGTTTTCACGGCTCATAAACCAATTATAACAAACGATGATTTAATTTCAAGGTGCGTACGTCAGCACCTTTCAATGGACCGGTATTCCAAATTGAAAATATTGGTTTAATAAATTTGATTCTCGATCGCCAATATTTTGTCATTTGGAGAAAAAAAAAAACAAAAAACAAAAAAAAGGTCGAGTAAATGAATGGTGCGAAGAGGTTCTCGAGGTAGAAATCGACGGTTTTGACGCGAAAATTTCGAGAACAATGGATATACATGTCGCATTGCGAGTTTAACTGGCATATACTTTGTTGATAGGTTTACACGACGAACGTCTATGTGACAATAATTCTGAATGCCAAGCGAGTACGGTAAAGTCTACAATCTATTTTTTTTTTTTTGTTTAACTATATTTATAGATTTACTTAGTTGTATACTTAGTAGGATCAGTTATAAAAGATCACTTGTTCGTCCAGACTCTTATACAAATAAAATCATAGTACTTAGGTACTTACTCTATGGGAATATGGCGACGGCTATAACTCAAAATCACATGCACGGAAAAAGAAAACGAATCTGCAGACCGATAGGTAACCCATTAATCATGGAAAAATGTGCTAAAATATTTTTCCTACCGCCTAAACCTAAAATATACCATTCTGTTCCGCGGAAAACTCTAAATATAGTAGGTACGTTCTTATGGACCTAGGCATAAGAATACTGGTAATGAAAGACTTGAAATGTATTTTTCGTAATTTTTTCGGTCGCCTTAGAATCTGAAAATTAGAAGTGGGAACTACAAAGTGTAGTCTTGGTGACGTATTTTCGATGAAGTTTGTGCTCAAACAAACAACTTTACGGTCTTAAGGCGAGAAAGTCCCACATCTCCCATTTGTAGTACCTAATAAAGGTGAAGTTTTTATAATTTCCAAATAAAATAGTTACATCTATACTTTTAATGGGAAAATTTTAAAGAAGCCAGCTATTGGTTGTTGAAAATTTAATCCGATTTTTCCCCATCCCAACAACCATGGCCACACTAGACCGGTGGTTCTCAAACTTTTTTTAGTCATGCACTCCTTATAACCCGATGTGCCCCCCTATTTTCGTAATTTTGTTCTATTTTTATGATGTCTAACACCTCCCCCCCTTGAATCGATATGGCACCAAAAAATGATATACGTTTTCAATTTTCGCTGCTGCGGTGTTAGTAGGAAGGACCATGTTCATCCATTAGCCTATACGTAAATTTTCGAGTTCCAAATTTTTCACTCCTTGAAGTAACCATAAAGATATTTAGCTATGTTAATTCCAACAACGAATATATAATTAATTTGAAACATTTCAAAATTATTCGCAACAGCATTTTATCGGCTATAATAGGAAAGCGCACAACCGTGAAAACGTCCCCCATCCTTGGGTGTACACGAATAACGTTTTGATGAAATGGTGCGGTGCGCATTCTTATTATAGCCCCCACAATACACCTAATTTTTAATTCTTTCTATTTTCGGCGAAATCTACCTTTCTGACTGTCTTTAATTAAATAATCGGATTATACACTTTCCACTGTGTCTTTTGGGGTCTTTCATATCTATTTCTGTGTCTGTGAGCCTTTCTTACATTGTGCGCATTTCTAGTTTACCGATTTTTATCAATAGAACCCTGAATCATGTTAATTATTAGAATTTTGAAATTTTTAAAATAATCCTCATAGGCGTAATTAAGGTGGGGGGAAGAAAATCTTTGATGATTTATCGCTCAATTGAAACTTCGTTTCAATTTAAAATACAGATGTATATGTAACGGCATAAAAAAGATCTGTTTGTACCTACCAGATTAGACCACTTTACATGTTACACCATACACAAAATATTAATACCAAAAATGAATATCAATATCGCTATAAAATATTAAAATAATTAGTTTATTATCGACTAACTACCGTGGACCTTAATTTCTTGAAAGACTTTATAGAATATTTCAAACACAAAGACTAATTTGAACACTTTTAATAAAATAATAATTTATACAACACAAGTACATAAAATAATGTTTCAAACACTGATAACAGGTTGAACATTGAGATAAACTGTTTTATAAGTAAGAACAATGTTAAACTGTACTAAGATTGTCTCATAACTGTACTGTTACAAAACTGTGCCGTTTTATTGGTAAACAGAGTTTTTATACCCATTCTGGGTACCTAAACATACACGATGAATAGACTAAGTGAAGTAAGAACTTGTTATTAAAGGGATATGCTGATTCACGATATAATCCAGGGACCAGTGTTTTTAGGTCATTGAGTAATATAACGATATTCACATATTATCATAATATTCAAGGCGGCTATTTTATATTGTTTTGGGGAAATAATAACGCTTTTTTAATTACAAGGCCGAGTACCTGAAATACTGGTACTATAATGGTGTCAATGAATATGTTCATCATTTTTGAAAATAGATGAAAATATACATTACAGTATATCATGCTTTGCCAGCTTTTTTTTTGTTTTTTCCAGATGAAATTCTGAATATACGCCTGATGGTTAGCCTATCTTTCACTCCTTCAATCCAGCTATCGACAAGGATTTGACTTTATCAAGACTCTGCCAGGAGATTTTCTCCATTATTTATCTTGAAGCAATCAACCCCACTATTATGCGATCAAAAAAATTTTGTAAAAGTCTGGACTCCGCAGTAGCAATGACATAATTAAAATTAAATTATTGGAAAATAAATTTATAAGTACTCCAATTAATTTTTAATGCAAAATCAAATTTCCTATATGTAGTCTGGTGTGCGCAACTTCTTCCTTTCAGTTTCATCGGCATGAGATCTGCCAGGTTCCGATTGTGTGTTCAATTTATGTTTGGTATCTTGTTCAAGATGGTTATTTTTGTGGAACAACGCTAATTTTGTGATGGACTTACGGGTGTGACATCGAACATAATATAACGTGGATTGTTAAGACGTGACTGTTTCATTAAGATCAGATAGGTATTTACAAAGATGTTCTCGATCAAGTGCAATTAGAGATAAGACTGAAAATAATACGTTCACTATTGTCACAAACCCCGCCCCCGTGATGAAAACAAACAATGAAGAAACATTAAGGCGAGTTATTTGTCAATCAGTTGCTATTTTGGATGGTATCATCTGGCTGGACACCCAGGTTGCTACTGGAAGTTCCAATATATGAATTTTGATATTGAGGTTGGATAGATACATACTGTCAAGCCCTAACTGCTCAAGGTTTGTACAGGTAGACTCCCTAGTTACCAGTTTTCTGAAATACCTTGTACTAATTTCCATTATATGCTTCACTGTGGCTTATTTCACATAATTAATATTTTAAGATAAAATAGACTCCACAATTTTCCGATAAGAGTGTGTCTGTTTCTGCCAAAAGGCTCTGTATAGGATGTGAACAGAATTCACCAGTGCCTAGTCTGCAGGCTGTATATTTCATAGATAGTATTAAGTTTAGCTGGATTATCAGGGACCCAGCAAGGGGGGTGTAGGAAGTGTGACACCCCCATTGCCAATTTTGTTGCAAATTTGTTGTAAAATTTGACTGATGTAAAAATTATTAAATTAAAAGTAAAAGTATATAAAACTTTGTTTGAGAAAAATAATTATGTGTGAGAATACAGAATACTGATGTTCACTGAACCCTGGCCCTAAAAACATATTATCTATGATGACAAAATCCAACAAATCAAAATTCACCGCACATTTTTACATTATTTGGACATAAGAAATTGTTTAATCTCTGCTCACTAAATTCTCTCATCATTGCTGCTTTAATGAAGAAGAAATGTAGGTAACTTCAAAACTTCCATATCTACGTTCAATATGCATTTCCTCCTCCTCTACTTCTTCATCGTCATCATCCACACATGTATCCTTGAAATAACAATTTTACTTGAAGTACCAGTAAATGTATTATGATGATATTAATAATTCACCTCCTTCTATTCCAAATAATATTACCTCTTGTTTTCTCTTCTTCCTTCTATTAATGTTTCCATGGTAAATAGGTAAAGATTATTTTAATTCCTTCTATCAATATTAATATAATCTAATAATCTTCATCTAGCCACCAAAAAGAAGAACTTAATAAGTAACATTTATACTAATTGATCTCTCGGTGGTGATTAATACACAATTGTTCTTCATTTTTTCATTGGACCAATTCTTTAACCACTTGAAGGCTAAGAGGGATAAATTTTGAATTTATTTTTGTTTTTGCGTAATACATCAACGAGTAAGTATGTTTTTTGGAGTGCTGATTTCCAATTTGATGTTTGTTCTTCTATTTGACCCATTGTTTGACTCCCAGGGGCCAATTTTGAGTTTATAAACTTTATTATGTGATACATCATTATGTATTTTTTGGAGGTTACTGATTTCAAATTTTACATTCATTTTTTCATTCAACTTATTCTTCAACCCAAAGGGGCTGTAAAATTGGGAAAAATTTTCAATTCACATTTGATTTTATTATAGGTATTATAGCAGTAGTTTCTTAGGGTGCTCATTTCAAATTTGATGAGGCTTCAAAATTGGCTAAAGTTTGATTTCTCATATTTTATTATGTGATACATAAACCAGTATTTTTTTTTAGGGTACTACTTTAAAATTTGACTCTTTTTGTTTACATTTGAAAATGAAAGATAATAGGTAACTGAAGCAAAAATTTTTTTCGTCACTCAAATAGCCTGTTAGTAGGACAGGTTTTGTAGCTTGTTTACATAATTATATGTGGCAATGTCTTTTAAATCTTTTTAAAACTACTAATATAAACTGTTTCTTATTCTCAAATATCAGTTTTCAGGTTATAAAAAAATTCAGGGGAAGGGGGAATGTGAAAAGAAAAGAAAAAAGAGAGCATCAGTAGGCTAAATTACATTTAATGTGATAACATTTTCATTTGTTTCTATTATCAAATTTTGATAACTAAAAAAATTAATTGATATATCTTGCCTCATATTATCAAAATTGTTTTCTTACCATGGAATTTCCTTTTCTACCCGATTGATTTTGGTAATACTATAGATATGTCGAGATTAAATACAAAACACAGGGAAAATATTTCAATATGTTATCTATAATTTTGGAAAAAACATTGCAAAGAAGGAAGGAAAAATGACAATCGAATGTAAAATGCAACCTGGGTACTGAAAATAAAAATGTTATCACATTAAAAAATGGTTAATGATAAAAATTTATCACAGGCTAAATTATATTTATAAACCAATTAATTATAGAACTATCCATAATTGCAACTTTCTTGACAGTACAACGAGTAATTATTTATAAAGAAGTTACCTTAGGTATATATGTGTTTGTGTCTTTCTCTGTGTACTGTGTATAAATTCATCCAGATTTTCCTTATTTGAATATTACACAATGAACTTTTTTTTTTGCTTGTTTGAAAAATTAGCACTTTGTTACAAATTTCTCAATATATGACAAAAATATCATAAATTTTGAAAAACTTGTAAAAATTAAGCCATTACACCCCCCCAAGTGATACTGCTTCGCTGGGCGCCTGTGGATTATGTTTACTAGCTGAGTCACATACACAGAATATGGCGCTATAGTCGAGTATGGGCTGCTGGATTTGTGGAGTAAATTTTTGTCATGATACCTCCGTCAGCTCAGCATGTGGTTCTACATTATACTCTCTTAAATATAAATTATTTCTCGTATAAATTTTTCTGGCCAAAAAATTTCAAATAGGTAGGTAGGTAACAAAATAAGAACGATACCTGAATTTGTTCTGACCAAACCTTAACAGTCAAATTTTAACATCAATTCAAAAATACTGTTTTTTTTTAGTCTCCAATTTTACATTCCCAATTTCAAATTTTAAAAAATATACACAATGTGAGTTTTAAGCTAGTTTTGTGTTTCAAAAAATTAAAAAAAAAAAAAATCATTTTGAAGATTTGAAGAAATTTGCATTACCTATATTTTCAAAACATTCACCTTTATTCACAGCGTCGAAAAAGTTGAAAAATTACGCTGATACCTAAAGATTTAAAGACCTGAGCCAAAAACTGCCCAATACAAGAGGATAGGTGCAAAAAAAAACACATGAACAACAAGAATCGCTGAACTGAAAAGTATCCGATAAGTAACATCATACGGATTAAAACAGTGAAAATTAGAAATATTAAAAGCTAGACGTTCGCTCCCCATTGAAGCACATAATTTATTCGTCTTTAATCATCTAAGAAAAAAAAAAAAAAGTGTTTTATTATAGAGATGACTGAACGACGTTCCGGTTTAAATATGCGGCGAATTTCATGGTGACAGATGAAGAAACAGACTAGGTACAGCTACCTGGGATAAAAACAAACTGTCAGCAACGTTTTACGCTTCAAATACTAACAGACTGCACGGAGACTGCGTGGTGTATAAAAATATTAGAAATGACATCAATCACATATCAGAATTGCAGTGAAATGAAGAAGTATTTTATTTTATTTTTTGGAGAAGAACTCTGAGCAACCTATTCCGCAAGCATTACCACTCCATCCCACGATGAGGTAGAGAAAGACTTGTAACGTCAGTTGTCTTATAAAATTAAAATTGACTTCGTAACATGTCGCTACAGTTTTTGGCTCGAATTGTACCATGCTGAAGTTTATAGCCATCATTTTCCTCCTCTACAACGATGAAAATAAGGCGAGGCCACTACTATAGTGCCTCTGACGAAACTCGAATATTGATGGAATTAAAAACATTTTTCTAAAGAAAACGACCGAATAAGAGCCATTTTGCGGGCTGTAATTTTGGTGTTTTTTTTTTTTTTTTTCTTCAAATAAATTGTATACACCTTCATATGTTTTTGTAGTGTCGAATAGGGAATATTGAATGAGAGCGCAACTTGTCTTACACTCTTTTCTTATTTTTCAACAGCTTTCATGGCCTCAACTAATGTTTCCTGTCCGACTTTCTTTCATATAGTTGTGAACCATCTGCGTGAAAATAATAAAAATTTATTAAATTTTTTGATTGGCAAATGTGATTTCTTTTGCCCGGGTAGTTCATATCTTCGTTTATTATGAAATTATGAAATCTTATGAGGAATTTAACTAAAAACGATCAATATATTCTAAAAATATATACAATTACCCACTGTTATGTCTCTAGCCCAGATTGTAGAGACAAACAAAATAAATATGTGATTATCAAGTTATTTTTATTCAAAATGAATACGTCACAATTATACACTCTGATTATTACGTTGCGAATATCTTATACTTAGTCTTATAATATAATTATCCTATTTCTATAGGTGTCACACCTTCACCTAGGGTGGACAGCTAACTTGAGGCATATTGGAACACCATCAGACTAAGAGATCAGTGGATAGTAGAACTACTCTGATACTCTGTAGAAAGGCAAGTGAAGTCCCAGTGTAAATCACTTTACCAGGTAACTTCTTTTAGAGCCTAAAGTGTTTATGTTTACCAAAAAGAACTTATAGTATATATCTGAATAGTGCTGACAGATACGCTGATTAGTTGTTTGTCTGCATATCCGCTAGCTCCATTAATTAGGTTACTGGTCGGAGGTAACGGTGAATATTTAGAAGAAATATTCGCCGTTATTTGTTACGAAGTATTTAGGTCAGCGAATATATTCATCTGCCTAAATACGACGGAACACCCACTTAATTAATTATTAACTTACTTTGTTTTCTTAATTTTGCAACGAATGATTTTCATTTGAACAATTCGTTTTCATGAAATCTACACAGTCAGTTTCAAACAAACTCAAATCACAGATGCAATAATGAAAATAAGTTTATTGGATTTTTGCCATATATTAGTATTGTTTTGATGCTTATCATAGCAGTGCTTCTAACTCCATTATTTTGGGAAAAAAAGTTATTTGAGTGATTATTTTTGCCCGGATGATTCTTCTTATTAGGTACTCGGGTCTCCCTATACAAGGAACATTCACAATCAAAAAATTTTTCTTTTTCTTTGACAATGCTAAAAATAACCTTTTGTCCCTCTGAACTTGTATTATATGCCTATACTTACCTCCATAGAGGTCACTGCTTCACCTACTTCTACCAATGGATTATACTATCTACCAAAAATCCGTTGTATTATACATGTAAGATTCGTCGTCAAAATGAATTCATTGATTGCATCTAAATAGAGGTTTTATTAATAAGACGATCTATAATTAAACGAGGTACAAAATAAATATGTAAAGGCGGACTTACCTAAGTAGAGAAATCAATTATTAAGATATAAATGGCGAATCTAATTACATTGAATTAAGCAGACATCTTGAAAACAGAATGACAATGCAATAACTGATGTTATCAATCGAAATGGAATCTTGTTGTACACAGTATTAAGCTAATAGCGCTCCTGGCGGAGAGGTAGTGAATAGTTATCGAAGTGAGATATATTGAACTTTACATACATACCATTCAATCAAAGAAAGCAGAAAAAAAGAAGAAATTTTACCATTGAAAGTTTCAAGATAATTCCATTTAGTCGTTCCAGACGTATAAAAATTATTCAATTTCTTACTGCAACAACAATTACCCCCAAAGATATTAATATACTATATTAATAGGTATTTGACAAAAAGCCAATTAATATGGACCAGTCAAACATCGTGTCATCGATTTTTTTTTAACGAATTCAAAAAACATTATGGTGTTTTACAAAATATAGGCTAGTATTAGTGTTGCGAAATATCGATATTTTTTCGTACCTATAGGTATCGATATTTTCCCCTTTCCCACCAATAATTGATTGATAATATTTCAGTCACATTGTAATCTCGAAATTTTGGCAGTAAAACAAAGTAAAACTTAGAAAAAACAAAGGAAAAAACTGTTAAAAAATATCTATATTGGAAATATCGATGTTTAAGACAAAATATCGATATGTATTGATACGTATCGATATCTTTTGCACCACTAAAAACAATTACCTCTCACTAAAACAACTATAAAATACGGTTATACCCAACCCGCCATTTTGTTCCTTTTTTGTTTTTGAGTTTTATAGGTTTCTATTGTTTCCAGAGTAAGTATAATTTTTAGTTAAAAAGGGTTTAGTCAGGGTTTAGTGTAACAAATTATTACCAGTTTCGCAAAGAGCCACTAAATTTTTTCATGGTAAGTGTATTTCCAAAAGTAAATTTGAACTTGTCATTTTTCATTGGAAGGAAAGTGGAACATCAGGTTGCTTTTTTCATCAGTATTTTTGTAATAAATCTCAGCACAATCACACAATTTGAATATTTATGGAGACTACTAACACTAGTGAAGAAGATATGGATGTTTTTTATCAAATTAACATATCTTGGCCAAATTTCCTCCAAATTACCTTAAAAACAAAATGGCTGGTTTGGTATGCCTATATTTTACTTTTACCCTTCTATCATATAGGTGTATGTGTGGTGAGCTTGCTCGGGTATGCTCGTGTATTTGGTGTGCATCGCCAAATACTGTGTCGTAAATTTTCACAAGTCAAAGGGAACAAATATTTATGTTTGTCATGCCTATGAGTTTGCCACATCTATGTGTGAGGGTGCCCGTCTTGGTCATTTAGCAAACACAATGGCGAGCATACCTATACAATTATTTGAATTTGGCGACATTTGGAAAATGGACGAATGTATAGAGCTGGCTTGAAGCTATCTCAAAGATTTTGCAGTGAATCCTGTGAAATCGAGTGAAATCTATGCCTATTAACGGGTTATAAAGTAAAATGTTAAAATAGATTTTCATTTTTACCTAAGTATTCATACACCTATTATATGATCCAAGCTATCACCTTCATTCGTCCAGTCATCTTTTTTTTTCCATCTTTTCATCACTTTAGGTATGGTTTCAAAACAGAAGAGCCAAATTTCGACGAAAGGAGCGTAATGTATTAACGAGTAAGGGATCCGATGTCGGACAGAAGACAAAAATGGAAAAAAATACAAATATCGAACAACCATTGTTACCACGAACCATGCCTTACAACCACCTACCATCGAGTAAGTAGCTATTCGTATACATGTATAGGTACTATATAATTTAATAAGGATACTTTTATATGTTTCCCCTCCACCCTCCTATTTACTTAACGATCTTTAGAGTTTTAGCTCTTTGACTTTGGGGAGATTTTTTACGTAGAACACAATGAAGTCAATAAAACTGCGAAACACGTCGTAAAAGTCACGTCAATTCGACGTTTATACGAAGAGTACGATAATTTAATAAGGGATTTCTAGGCTATAAAACTCGATTTCTGTTGAACACATAATTATAGACTGGATACCGGTACCTATACTGAATTTTCATCTACTTTTGCCTGGCCTGTATGTAAGATGTAAGTAACTATACGATTTGATGGTATTACGTTGCAAAAGGTATGTTTTTTTTTTTTTTTTACTGTAGTAGAGAAATGAAAACCTACCTTTTAAAATTATTCTTTAAGAAGTAAGCCTACTAGTTGCGAGTGTAGAAATTGTTAGTTTATTTAAATGTAAAGTCTTTGAACCTTCTTCAATCTTAGATTTACTTGAAGTCGTGAATGTTATGATGTTAAGCCGTTGTTGCAAATCTGCACTGTATATGTATCATCTAGTTGACTTGAGTTGGAACTACAACTTGCTTTCTGTGATATAATTTTGACAGTGTATCCATCACTTGTTATAAGTATTTAAAAAGGAATTTAGAATCTTGATGTCCCCCATGGTGGTGATATTGTAATAAACCTATAAAAAGTAAATTTGCTTTATTTTGTTACCAAGTGTCGTTTACTAATTGTTCCCTCATAAAATCAACATGTTATGAACCCAGTGTAATAAAAAAAGCAACTATAATTATGAATTTTCTAGTGTTCTGTGTTTTTGTAATATGTTTTAATTAGTGGTACCAAGGCTGGACCTTGCAAGTTTGTGCAGTGCACCTGTTCTTTTGTTTGTTCACATGTTTAATTGTTTTTTATAATGGCAAATTGGGAGTGGTTTGTCAGTAAGTTGAAAGCTTTGGAACAAAAAAGTAGAGTTCAAAAGTTGTCCAGTAAAACTACGGAAGTTTGCATTATAGACTTCGCTCCATTTTTTGTGGAGAAGGCCTAGTTGAGTTACTTAATGGAGATACTGCAGCTGAAGTAAACAGAGTATCGAAAGAAAGCTGATAAATGCATTGCCTTGATTGTTTGTTTTCTTTTTGACTCGCATCTTATATTTGGCCAAGATGCTGTGGAGCCTTATGAAATCATCGAAAAACTTGATAATGTTTATATGAAAACAGGCATGGTGAGTCACATATTTTTGAAACAACAATGGTCTGATCTGCGACTCAAAGAAAAGGATGATCAAACTTATATCTGTCAGTGTAAAATTAGAGGATGTTAATGTCATAGAACAACTCTTAATGTCCATACCTTTTAGTTATAATGTCTCTGTGAAAGTGTTGGAGAATGACACTAATCTTGATTTAGAAAAGGCAAAAATGAAACTACTCAACCAATTTACCAAGCAACGAGGCAACATGTCAAAAACCAAAGTCAAAATGGAGTCTGCAATATTTGCAAGGGATTTGTCCAGCAGTACCAATCCTAAAGGACCTGACAACAGCGTCAAATGTTTTGGGTGTGGTTATTTTGGTCACATTCAAAAGGACTGTCAATCATTATCACAGGATAGTAAGAATGTTTATAAATGTTTTAAATGTTATTGTACTGGACATATAACCAAATACTGTAGTAATTTGAAGGCAAATTTATAGGTTGACAATACTGTACTAAACTGTGATACAACCTGTGATAAAAAGCCCGAGGATTCATGTTTGTGTCAATCTGAGGATAATGAACTTGAGAACAGTGATACAATTGTTTTTTCCCTTGATTCAGGATACAACACATCGTAATAACCTTTTTACTAAAAGTGTTACGTTGAATAACCCGATTAAAATTAAAGTTTATAAAAAGGACAGTTTTGTATATGCAACCAAAGTTGGTACCATAGTTTGTTGGTCTCACACTGATGTAAAGTGCATAATTAATAATGTATTTTATTCGGAGAATTAACTTGTTATCGATTAAAAAGCTTAGTCAGTCTAGTTTTAACGTAATGTTTGGCTGTAATGGTAATGTAAAAATAATAAGAAATAAGACTGAACAGTTAAAAGATTGAACAGTTAATTAATTTTAGAAAATTCATTGGTAATGAACTATACATTGTAAAAATTTTTAAAAAGCCTAATAATAGTTCAAACTCTGCTCTGTTGAGTGACAAAAATGATGTTAATTCACAGCATGTAAGACTAGGACACCCTAACTATGAATCGATAAAAAAAATGAATAAAAAACAAATATACAGAAAATTTTGATTATAATAATGTAAACTTTTGTAAAAGCTGTATTTTAGGTAAATAGCATAAACTGCCACATAAATCTATTAATTGACAAACTTCTCACCAATTAGAACTAGCTCACTCTGATGTCCGTGGACCCTTTGGCTCATTTTTGTGGGTATCTACTAGCATTACACTTCATAGTATACACCGATCATAAATCATTGATTTATCATCAAAGGTTTAATACCCCAAGCCCGAGATTAATCAGATTAATATCAAAATTAAATGAATACAGTTTTCAAATAAAACATATTGCTGGAAAAAATAACTGTATGACTGATATGTTGTCCCATCCCCACAATAAACCTGACAAAATTACTTTTGAATATAGTAAATTCTTGGTGTATAAAAAATATATTCCGAGAAAAAAATGTGAATACTATTTCTAGAATTCACAATGAAAAAGTAGTCCTATTAAATTCTGTTTTCTATCAAAACCAGAACTTATGGTTTTATCTGAACAATTCTCTCATGACCCAAAATTACCCTTACCCTTTTTCTCCTGCTTCAACATTCCCATGCTACCTTGTGGTTCAACCTACAATCCCATTCAGAAGTCACATTCTGACAAATCCCCAAATGTCCCCACTACATCAAATGTAGTTACCCAATTTGCATCAAACAGAGATTCTAATCAATCATATCTCAATGAACAGATCTCCCATTCTCCCCCCACCAAAATTCTCAACCCAAGATTCCCAATTCCCAAAAAATCATGAATCTAAGTCCTCCATTACCTGCTTGTAATAATCAAATAGAAGTTTCAATTCAAAATCCTCTCCCCAAAACAGAAATTGAACTTCCAAAAAATTTTAAATGTACACACAAAATTGATCCATGTTGTAAAAATGTAATATCGTTATTAAATTATAACAAAATTAAAAAGTATAAAAATAAATTGTATAAATTAAATAGGTCTATCAAAATATATTTTCTTAAAAAAAATAATGTATTAACAAGATTACCTACCCCAACCTCATCCTATGATAAAGTGATTACAGTAATTCCAGAAAAATGAATTCAAACATTTCTAAAACAATTACATGATGATTCTTTCATGGAGGTCATTTTGGAATTAAAAAAAAAAAATAAACTAAAAAATTATTTTTTCTCTAAAAATTTGACTCAAAAAATAACAAAGTATGTTCTCTTCTGTCACGAGTGTCAAATGATGAAAAATTTATCGCAAGAGTTTGGTCATCTCAAATATATTTCAATATAAAATCCAAAAACTTTCTCACACTTGGAAATAAATATTATTAGAAAATTTAATACGGACTACAAACACTCTTATGTTCTAGTAGGTGTTGATAAAAGTACCAACTTTTGTGCAATACTTCCAACAAAAAATCCAAATGCTTATTGTGTAATTGAGTATTTGAAATTTATCTGTCATACGTATGGCCCTCCCACAGAAATCTCGTGTGATAAAGAAAGTTATTTTCCAAATGGATCCGTTTGAAATTTTTGCAAAGAAAATAATATTATGTTGGTTTACTCATCATTCTACTCCCCACAATCTCAGGAATTAGTAGAATAAATTAATGGTGTGATAAATAAATAACTTTCCAGATACAAACGTTCAAATGAATCCGAGTGGATTGACACTATAAATAAAATTATTTTTGCTTCTAATATAAGTTCAATCGATCATTTAAATAAAAAATCTTAATTTTATTTACTTCATGGATATAACCCAAAAATAAATTTGCCCAAAATTCCCGAAGAATCAGATAATATCAAGACTCGTGAAGAAGAGATTGAAACACTTCTTCAAACGAGAGAAAAAACACCAATCCTAGCAAAAAAGCCTTTGGAAAAGAATGTGAAACATTATAACGCTCACCATAAGATAATTTTTAAACATTATGACCTAATATTGTTATGACAATCAAAGAACAATGCAAAAAATAAAATCAAATACACTGGACCACATAAGATTATTAAGGTCACAGATCTAAATTACATTATTCCCATAAAAATTTATTCCGTACAGATCTCACAAAAATATTCGCAAAGAAAAAAATAAAAATTATGATGAAAATTCTGAAACCCCATCTTGACTCAAATTGTTGCTAAACCGAGGGTTTGCCCTCACAAAAAAAATACAGAGGGTATGTAGAATCTACTTCCGGTCCTTGCCTTAGTCTTAAGTTTCTTTAGGTTAAGTTCATCCTCGCAAAAATAAATTAAAAACATCATCTTAGTATTTTTAAAAATTAACTGTCCCTAGATAATTTTTCTAATCAAAAATTCATCAATAGGTTGACAAAAATAATATACAAAAGAAAAGTAATATCTGTATAAGAAGTTCCTAATGGAAATTTTACTATTTCTTTAAAAAAACTAACTTCTTGCAAATTTTTTTTTTTAATAAAAAATCTGCTCTTAAGCTGAGCGAAATAATAAAATTTAATAAATCCCAATACAAAATTTCTCAAAATGAATATTCTTTGTAAAAAAATGAGAAATAATAAGTTTAAAATCTGTGATTTAAATAAATTAAACAAAAATTTGTAATGAAAACTTACCATCTGCTCAAATATTGGCATATCCTTCTAAGAATTCACTTAGATAGTCACAGCTGGACTCCAATGATTCCATTGTGGACACTGGTGACTGGCTGGCCTCTGAACCATCTTGTTCCATGACAAACGCCAATGCGCCCTATAAAATGGTACCTTCAATTGACAGCAAACCCCAAAGAATGATTAAATATTTGGCCATTAACCAACCATTCTGTCCCTGTTGAGCATTGTTGCCTTCCTCTGCTGACAAGTACATCCATTTAAATTGAAATTTGGAACTGGATACCATAAACCAAAGCTGAGGCCCAAATTGATCAGTAAAAAAATGCAAAAAAGATACAATTTACAAACACAAAATTAATATACCTGGTACAAGGTATACATCAATATGTATAAAACAAACTGAAATGGTATTGACAGGCACACACCAATCCGACAAACAATCCAACTAACACGCCAAGTCCCTGATCTGTTAGTGGACACTGTTCACAGGTTAAAATTAATTTCAAACTCCAAATTCCATAGAAATGGATCAAAGATACAAAAATTTAGGATTAAATAAAAACTGTTTGATTAAATCTTCGCATTCACCACAATAGGTGAAGCAAATAGAGTGTTCCCATTTCCAATCACAAAATTGTAATACCTCATCCAAATCTTGATGATGACAGTATTTCACCAAATTCTCCCAACAACTCTCATGAACAAATTTATTAACAAAAGAAAAAAGGTGATGCATTACAAAAAAGAGACCAAATTTACAAGGACATTTTAGAAAAGGTCTAACCTTCCCCAAAATGCCCCAAGAAAAAAATATATCTCATTATCATCAACTGATCCTGAAGTCAAAAAAATTCGATCATCATAAAATCAAATATGAACATCAAAATTCATTTTGATGTTTATAAAATAATAAACGATTATAAGCACTCCAACAAATAGCCCAAACTAAAAACTAAAACAACTGTCAAAAATAAAATTTGTCTGATTAGTAAAATATTTCTCTTCTCACCTTTCCAAAAAAAGGAAAATGTCTGTTTTTGTTTTTCCCTTTTTCTATAAAATTTTACAAACTACGGACCTCTAATGGGAATTAACAAAGACGTTGCACTTTCTATATTTTAGGAAAATGTACAATCAGGTTATTGTCATTATATCCTCAATGTTGATTTCCAAAAATTCAGCACAACAAATGTCATCTGACACATATCGGATTACTATGGCTTTAACAAGTGCTTATCTCCAGGAAATTAATAATATTTACGTATATGCAAAATCAACTCCCATATTGTACTCTTTAGAATTAGATTTACATGATTCAGCAGATAAAATTCTATCTATTAATTTTAAACATGCACTTTAAGTACTAGTACAAAATGAAAAAATTGCAAATATACAGAAATGGCATTGCAACTAAAAAACTCTATAAAAAATTTAAAGAATCAAAATTTGGCACTCATCCAAGATTTTTATTCTATCCCTTCAGCAATTTGAAACAAACGAAGCGTCTTTACTTCAATTAAATCTTTCTTTAGAGATGTGCTACAGTTTTGTTGTGCAGTATTTAGTTTCCATAATGGAAGAAATTTCTTAGCAAACAAAATTTCACTAAAACATGAATATGATATGAAAAATCAATTACTTTTGGAACACGCATCTTTGGTAAATACTTCTACAAATTTACATGATTTTATTGATCATACTAACCATTTTATGACCAACTTTACTGCCCATACAAACTTTTTCATGAAAATTCATTGGAAGAGCACGAATTATTTATATCTTTAAATTATTTACAAGGTTTCTATGATACCTGATGAATACTTTCAGATTATCAAATATCCTCACAACCTGTAAGTCTCATATGATTCCTTCATCGATAATCTCCAAGACTATCTTTGAACAGGACATTTTGCATACACATACAAAATTAAAAGACCTAGATTTAGATCTAGCTATCCCTATTTATACAAAATTACTGTCACGCAGGACTCGTAAATTGCAATTTATTCAAAAATACTCTCAAATTAGAAATCAAAGTCCCATTAATAAATATTAATACAAAATACAAAATTTTTGATTTCTTACCACTCACAATCAAAAGTTACATTAATGAACTGTGTAATTGATGTAGTTGGGATCAAGAGCCCTCTCTGATCATTCACAAAATCAGATCAAATGCTATGAGATATATTTCTAGAACTAATTTCCACTACTGTAACTAACTCTTTTATGTTATCTCCCTTCAAATTGAGGAAGCAATAAGCTATCATCTTGTGCAAAAAACTTTTTCTTCCAAGATTTAAAACAAAATTTACTACAATCGTGCTCATTCAAATGTACAGTTAACAATAACCAAACACTTGTACATACCATTGGACATACTAATTTGGTGTAATAAACTTTAACTCCCTAATAGCTACCAATTCAACAACAAAAAAATCTGAACAATTAAAAATTGATAATAATTCCCCTCAAACATTTATTTTAGATGCACCTTGCCATATTCAAATTGAAAACATTGATAATAATAAGAAAAACAGTATTATTTTACCTACTGAAATTCCTTGCATCTCCAAATCTGCCAAAGAGAATGAAAATTGAAAACCATCTCCCTCTCCTGTAGCCACAGATTTGATTTAGCAGTAGATCTCGCAACTTCAAAAGTTTATAAACAAAAATGGAAATCATTTGTCCCCCATTCCAATCCTACAAACTTGAAAATAAAATTAAAAATATTGAATTAAAAATGCCCAATTTTGAAAATACTAATAATTTTAATATGGTTTATATTGTGACATCTAAGTTACCCGTAGCCTTCCCTTCACGTCACCATCGACTGTATTATTATTACGATAGGGAACGGCTCTCGAAATATAAGTTTGTAGTAACAATAAGGTAAACCAGAAATACGCTGATTCCCCATCGGGAATAAATCCCCGAAATCTAAGAAACATAAGGACACGTCGACCAACTATTATTTAACGATATGGTGACGTGTAAGAATAAGATATCGATCATCGGTGAACCATTTCTAATCTCTTCGACTGTTCACGTTTTAGGCTGAAGAGTGAACAGTCAGTCTTGTTTTAGACGTGATGGTTTTTAGTTCGTCGTGAATACGAAATATTATTCACGACAAATACAGCTCTTTTATACGACAGCAAGTCACCAATTGATTGTTTTCACCGATATTTTCAAATGTGAATGCCAGTAGTAGAATTTGAATAACTCGCGATATTATTCTTTCAAACTCAAAACGAATATCCGATCGAGATTTGATGGTTCACCGAACTTCGAGAACCATGAGGCGATGTGAAGAATAACCTGCACGACCTGATTGTAGTTACCATATCTGTAAGTAATCTTTTCAATTGTAATAAAGTATATACTGTGATAATGGGTCGGCCAACTTATTTATTTCCAATTACGTAAATTCGCCCGATATACTTCGTAGGCCTAGGGAGCTATCGCTGGTAGGCTGGTGGCCAAACTGTTTGAGCTGGTTTGTGGTTTCGACTCTACGATTGATCGAGACTTATTGATATACTTCGAATCGTGATGTCATTCCCTATACTCGGGATGTACGTTCGTTTTCGGACGTCACATCTACGTTTTACTTGGCGTCCGTGACAGGACTTGATCGACTTGTCTTTCGAGTTCAGTGGCCGAGCCTAATGCAAACCCCTTATCCACAACCTTCCGTCTTAATGTTAATTCCGTCCGTTATGAGGGTGTAATTCGAGAATCGTCCATTCTTAATCTAAAACCTTCACATGCGGATATATACAGTCTCATGTTATTCGTAGATCCGTATTGCTACTCGGTACTGTAGTTCACGCGGGTGTATATCAACGAATGTGGAGAGTGTACCTCCTTCTTTCGATCATGTTCTCGAACCACCCGTCCAAAATTATTTCCATTCCTACTTTCATTTTTTTTCGGGTTCTTTTTTTACCATATCCTATCAATAAGAGTAGAAAGATCGTATGAGAAGAAACAAAAGTAAATTCGATAAAAATAATAAACTTAACGTAAACTACTAAAACAACCTGGTGTTCGAGGATTAGGTCCCTCGTGTTTAATTCGATTATTAGTGTGATAAATAATGTCCCGTTCGAGGCGCAAGCTTCCTTAATAAATATATGTTCAAGACTGTTAGTCGTTACAGTCATTTGCTATGGCCCTAAGCCTACCGATCATGTTTTGATCTTAGCATTTTATCGGCAGTGTGCCGTAGAAAATAGTTATCGTAGTTAACCTAACTATTGTACGTCGCTTTTAGTGGCCCAGTATTTTATTGTTCGACAAACTTTCTTTTAACGACTCCTAACAGACTAAAATAACATCGTACGGGTGTGTATTGAAATAGAATAAAAATATAGGCTAAATTAAAAGCCGCCCGTATTCCCGTAATCGCACTTACGACGTACCGACTTAAAGTAAAGTAATTAAGTCTAAATCGATTTTTTATCTGCCCTATGTTATGGATCTTGGTCCAATTCATAACATACATTGTAATTTAGGGATTCTAGAAATATTTTCGATACTATACTTCCGGAAAATTCCCCTAAAAGTATGACCTACCCATTAATTAGTTAAGTCGATATGCTTGTTAGTTATAGCTGAGCCGTAAATCCCCCCTGTTCCAGGTATATCGACGAGCAGAGCCATAGACATCGATTGCTAGTCTGTTAGGATAAAACGTATCGATTTAGTTAGGGGAAATAATAGCCTTTCTTACTAAACTTAGGCCAGCAAATTTCGTCCGAGATGGACGGTATTGGGGATGAGGATAACCCCAACCCCTTTGACACCCCCGACCACCTGAGAAGACGAAGTAGGGATGAAGTGACAAACACTCGAGAAATCGTGATGGGCGAAGATGAAGTAAACGTCACTAAGGGATCCGCCATCATGGAGGAAGAGGAAACATTGAAAAATCTATGGGCTTTCGACTCAAACAAGGTACCCGAGCCGCCTAAGGGAACCGATCCAGTTGAGTTTTATAAGAACCTCTATCTCCGACAATCCGAGAGTACCGCTCGATACCGGAGGGAATGTGTTGTTCGAGACTCGATGTTCGAAAAAAGTGAAAAGAGAAGGAAAGCAGCTGAATTGCATGCAGTTAAAGTAGCTGAGAAAAATAGCGAATTTGAAGATCGAGTTAAGGCTCTCGAAAGAGAAATCTCAAAACGTAAATCCTTCGAAAATCCCTCAACATCGAGAATACGCGAAAGAATAGCTGAAATTGAACTGGATCAAACGAAAAAGAAAGTAGACTTCGAGGACGCACAGTTTTATAATGACTCGTTGTATATACCTATCGATGATGACAAAACACCGCCCAAAGAAGAGGAAGAGGTCACGATTGCACAGAGCCATGCAGAGACTGCTCGAAAACCCGTAGCCAGTTCAACGTTAGTAAGTGCTATTAAAAGAAGAGAACAAAGTCCGAGTTCCAGGGAAATCCTTGAGCAAATAAAACTACTGAGCTTGGAAACGAAATCTCAGATCAGAGAACAGTTCGACTATTTCGAAAGAAAAATCGATCGATTGCCGATCTCAAGAGACCCAATATCACAAAATACTCGGAGAGAAATGTCGGACATCCCAGTAAATTTCAGACCTGAAACACCACCTCCGACAATTATGAGACACCTGAAAGATACAACAGTTCCTACGTATTTACCAAACCAAAGAGAATGAACACCAATATGTAGACGTTGTGAAACAGGAACAAATCAAACGTTTTCGTGAGTAGCACTGCTACAGAAGACATCGAGATTGTTCGACCCTTTGAGAATGCCAACGTATACTGGACACAAGGATCACCGAACTCCAGAAGAATTCCTTAGGGAATTCGAAAGCTGTGTTGAGGACCTGGACCAAGATGACGAGCAATTAGGGAGAGTCTTCGGAAAAATGATGGACGTAAATAAGTTCCCTGGAGGAGCAGTCTATCGAGAGAATTGGGGATACCAACAAGCTCGAGATCACTTTGTAACCGTGTATTGGAATAAATCAAGAAAACAGGCCCAAGTGCAAGCAATTCGAGACGGTCAGTATGACTCGAGAAAATACGATTTGGTGGCCGACTATGCAATACACATATACACGAGACTACTTGAGTGTGGCGAAGACATCCAGACCATATATGGAATCTTGGTGAAGAAAATACCGATGCCGTATAGAGACCGAATACTCGAGTCCGACGTAGCAAATCTGGTCGAATTCTCAACGAAACTCGAGTACCTACACAGCCTGTTCCATGAAGAAAATGCTGGAAATATAAGTAAACAGGTGAAACAACAACCCGTACTAAACATCGGTGACCAAAAGTACGCAAGTTCGTACATTCCCGATGAAACCTCCCACCAGAACCAGGGAAACTGAAGAAGGTGCCTATGGTCGGTCGCATAGGACGCCCCATCGAAAAATTCGATAAAAACAGACCGACAACGGTAATGAAGAACGAATTCGTAACACCAGAGTGGAAGACTTATCAAGTCTTCGGTGATGCGACTATCTTGAGCTGGTTGAGAAACAGTGGTCTATCAAGCGCCCAAAACCTCAGTATCGACAAGACGGCGGGCTTCGAGAAATTAAATCGGATAGGCCCTCTCGACACGATCATCTTGAAACTTCGATACCTCCTCGACGAGTTACTTCGAAAAAGTCGAGTTGAGAAAATAATCGTTACAACGATCTCGCCAGATCCGATGAGGATGGACAACCAGTTCTATAGATCTCGACTCCGGAGATTCAATAGCCGAATTTGGAACCTTAAGTCTGATTTCAAGGACGTGTATATTCTCGACATCGAGAGAATCTTCACTAGAAAAAAGGAGAACGAGAATAAGGATAAAGCAGTTATCCCCGGGGACGAAAGATCCATTTACGCTGTCCCACGCCGCTACAATAAAGAAGAGACACACTTAATCGATGAAAATCTAGCGTTTTTAATTGCAGACCACGTCGATCGAAGGGACAACGAAATAAGTCCCAACGTCAACCTGATTTCAGGATATGACGACCAGGATCGATGTGATGGAAACGAGCAATCGGAAACAGACGACCCTCAGCAAACAGACGAAGAAGATCCATATGGAACGTTCTGTTTCCATATCATGGATGACGTCGAATCAGATCCAGAAGAAGTTGATTCCGAGAATAACTTCGTCAATACAAGGCCGTGGTTTCCGCCCTTCATAATAAATAGTATTATGGGAAAAGCGAGAAACGTTCACAGAACCTATATCGATCAAGGTTCTCCATACAGTTGGATAACCGAGAAATTCCTCCAATTCTTGAAAAAACATAATCCAGATTTGTATCTCATGCATGTGAATTGTCCGACGCAGAAAGTTGGATATGCTGTCGGAAAACCCGCGATAAGAGTGTATGGATCGATAAATCTACGATTCATAATGGTCGATAAACGTGGGGACGACATCGAAATGACAACGACGCTCCATATAAATAAGAGCCTCAATGCACCGATCATACTAGGTCGAGAATTCCTCTATGAACACGATGGAAGACCTAGTGTAAGATATCGGTTGGTCGATTTTGTAAATCCACGAGACAAATCGAAACGAATTGAAATACCCGGAGTCCAGTTTGGTGCTGTTGAACCTATTCTCAACATCGGTCCAACGGACGAAACTCCATTCGAGATCGAGAACAAAATCGAGAAGATATTGAAGGAATTGGAGGTATCAAATAAAATAGCTCAAAGATTCGGTGACGTTTTGCGAGAAAACCACGAAGCATTCGCTGAGAGGATCGGTAGGTGTGCGGCATACACTCACACTTTAAATATGTCCCCGGATACGAAGAAGATGGACGAGAAAGAAAGGATAATTCCAAAGGCTTGGATCCCGAAGGTCAAAGAATTATTCGACGATTGGGAGAAACAAGGAATTATAAGTCCCGAATTGAGCGAATACTTCTCACCAATAACATATACGAAAAAAGAGAACGGTGATATTCGCCCTTGCCTCGACGCTCGGAAAATAAATCAGTACATGGGCATGAGAGGAGATACAGTACCACCGATCGAGACAATAAAATTAAGCTTATCCGAGATGAGGGTTTTTACGAAGCTCGATGCGAGGTGGGGATTCCTACAAATTCCTCTCGCTCCGGAATCCCAAAAATACATCGCCTTCCGATTTCAAGGGAAACCATACGTATTGAATCGAATAATCTTCGGCTTGAAGGACGCAATGCAGGCTTTTGTAGCGGCCATGAGGATTGTCATGAGGGGTCTCAATCACTGTGTTACAGTATACGTCGACGATATTTTAGTACATTCTCGGACACATAACGAACACCTGGAACACATACGGTTAGTCCTAGAGAGATTTGTAAAGTATAATATGACACTGAAATTAGAAAAGTGCTCATGGTTTCGAGATACGGCCTGGTACTTAGGGTTTATCATCGATGCTGATGGGATACCACCCGATTCGAAACGAGCGGAAGCGATCCACAATTTTAAAGCTCCGACGACGAAGAAGGAAGTTCAATCATTTCTCGGCATAGCGAATTATTATCGGGGACACGTTCCGAAGTACGCTGACATAATCGCTCCATTGTGCAACCTCCTAAAAAACGATGTTACATTCGAATGGACCGATGACCACCAGCAAGCATTCGAAAAAGTAAAATCAGAAATGATTAAATGCTTGCTCCAGTCACACCCAGACTGGAATCTTCCCTTCTACGTAATTACCGACGCCTCCGATCTCGCCATCTCAGGAATAGTTGTTCAGTTCCTCAACAAAGACGAGGATGAAAAACCGAAAGTCTTATCGATGGTAAGTAGACTCCTGAAAAAGTCCAAGAAGAACTATCCTACATTCGAAAAAGAAATGCTAGCGATAATATATACAATGAAGAAAAATCTCTACATGCTTACCGATCACGAGGTCCGGATACGAACAGATTGTCGATGCCTACAGTATCTTATAGGCTTAAAAGACGATGTCTCGCAAAGAGTGGCGTGGTGGAGAACGTTTCTCACCAGCTTCTCGATAACTGCTACTGAACACATACCGGGTAGTAAAAATGTCGCAGCAGATGCTTTGAGCAGATACTGCTCCCCACTCGAAGCCGTAGTGTACCGAAACGCTGACTTCCCGTTGATACTGATGCTAATCGGTGATGATAATACGATAACCGTATCGTCATTAATGAACAACATGCCGAGCCTGCAAAAGAAAAGCAGAGAAATTACAGGTCAACTCGAAAGACGATCACCATGTGTTGAAAAAGAAAATAATATCATATACTACATTAATCGTGATGGAGATAAAAGAATATACGCCCCTGAAGCGACCCGTGAACTACTGATCAAGTTCTATCATAACGAGTTTACCCACCCAGGGTCTCGGAAAACACTCGAATTGGTGCGACGATTCTTCGACTGGCCGGGATCAAAATACGAGATCGAACTGTGCTGCTCGAGCTGCGAAACCTGTAAAAGATCAAAGAACACAAATACAACATTGTCAGGCCCGTTCCTATCAGTCTTTGCTGACAAACCTGGTCAACTGTTGTCCGTTGATCTGTACAGTCCATTACCGTCAGGACGTGGAAACGTAAATCGAATCTTCGTGGTTATGGACGTCTTCTCAAAATTCACGAAGCTATATACGATAAACAAAGCTTCGGTAAATGTCTGTATCGATAGGATGAATCGCTTTATTGAAAAATATGGCAAACCTGAGACAATTCTTTCCGATAACGGGAGCCAATTCACAACGAAGGACTGGATCGATCACTGGAAATAATTAAAAATTCAGCCTAGGTTCACATCGCCATATACACCATCATCGAATCCAGTTGAGACACGAATGAAAATCATCGGCGATGTCCTTCGAATAAAATGTCCAACACAACACAGCAATTGGTACCAACACATAGGCGAGATCGAGCGTAGATTAAACCATATCGAACACGCTACTACGGGAATACCACCAGCAACGTTGATGGAGAGAGTAAAATTCGATTACGAAGGAAGAGCGATACCATTAACCGACGAAGAATACAAGATGTTCCTAGAAAAAGCCATACAAAACACAAAGAAAACACTCGCAAAGCGAAAAAAGAACAACGAAAGTAAAAATCTCACCGATCTCAAGGTTGGAGATATGATTTATACAAAAAATCATACACTTTCGGATAAAGCCGTTGGAGTATCGTCAAAAATCAACCCAAAATTTGTCGGCCCCTGCGAAATAATCGAGGTGAAGGGAAACGGGAGCTATCGAGTTCGTACGCCCGATGGGAAAATCCTTCAACGGAATGTACACGAATTTAAACGATAAGATCCATCTACAATCAAAAAACAACATCAAATCTGAAACAAAAACATCTCGAAAATAAATCCCATTAATCAACGACGTGAATGAATCAAAATAAATACAAGATAATTCAATTACAAAAATAAGGTAATTCCACTTACATCAACGCCACACCCTTCGTTGCAAAGTTCAACAACCATGACATCGCGTCATTGACCGATCAACTCACCGATGATTAATCAATTCATCGATGTCATCGTAGTCGGGGGGGGGGGAAGCGGTCAGAAATCATGATCAAACAACAACGCAGATCTCATAACAACGATCAACCAAACAAGAACGAGCGTATAAAAAGTTGAATTTAATTGAAAATTAATGTGGTTTTCCTTCTTATTATTAGTAATTATTGTTACCACTATCATCAAACGAATATCGATACGTAAGTACATCAACTCAGATTTCGTAATAAGATAATTAAATATTAGACTTGTAAAGTAAAAACCTTCTCACATTAATTTAGTCGAAATGGCTGAACAAAATTTGCCCGAATCGTCGATAGTGGCCGAAAGAGTCAAGGCCCGCTTCATCAAAATCTCAGCCAAAAACGAGCAGTTTCTGAAGTCGTTGAGAGAACAATTAAAAATCGCGTCCCACAACCAGATGATAACCTCAAAAGCTCTATCTGAGAGAGCGGATTTCCACATGGCAGTGGCAACGAATATCGATGGACAAACTGATTTCCTCGATTGTGTTATCGTATCTGAGGACAATGAACGAGGACAGATCTTGCAAGGGATGGAGATCTTGGAAGAAATTGTAAAATCCCAAAACAACGAGATCGAGAAGTTACGGACACGAGTGACAGAATTAAACACCGAATTAAATAAGGTGAGCGTGCATAATGCGAGATATTACGCCAAAACCCTACCAAAATGTAACATTATAGTTCCCCGAATTCCGAAACATCCCCAAAAAGAAAAAATTAAAATAACCCTATTAAAAAGTGGAGATAAATTATCAATAAAAAGAAAAACGGAAGGGGATAACCTCGATGAAAAAGAACCCCAAAGAAAAAAAAAACCCTTAAAAATAAAAAGAAAAATGTAGCAGGAAGTGATGAATTTCAGAGGGTTCCCATCGTGATCGTTGACGACGGACAGAGACCAACATCGAGCGGAAAGTCGGTCAAAATAAACGAACCATCGAAAGCTACAGCTGACGAAGAAGAAAAGGGTAAGAGGTTAACTAACTATAGGATCCCTAAAATTCTAAAAGAATCTAAAGAACTAACGATCCTCCCAATAGAGAAACATATCGAGACCGAAAACGATAACGAGAACGAGCCAGCCCCGGCAGTCCCCATCGACGAGATACCAAAAGAATTATTGGAAGAAATCGAGTACTGTCCGGGAACTGAGGTCAGAGTTATGTCCGTTTGAGAAATGAAAGCCGTGATACCGAAGGTGTTCTGCGTCGCCTTTATTATGGAAAAAACGATCTTCATCGGTAAAGAAAAGATGCTATGTTTCGACACCAGTTCACAGGTGTCGTACATGAATAAAAGAATAATCTCCGCCAACCAGCAAATAACGTTAATAAGCCGAGCCACTTGGACATGCGACTGGTCCGTACCGAAGACAATGGAGTCCAATGAAACGGTTACCATGAACCTCATAAGCCGGACCAGGGTTCAATTTGAAGAAACATTCTACCTCGTTAGACATCCAACACTCGATATCAACAGGATGGTCTTGGGAGCCCCGTTTGCCAGAAAATATCTTCGAGCTGTACGAGGCGAACTGACAAAGGGAGAGATCCTTCTTGTCAAAGAGGATCAAACCTATCGACACCGGTACGAGTTGCCAAGAAGAGTATTGTAACCTCTATCGTATTCCTACTCAATATCGATCATCGCTGGTCGTTATTCTTCTTTACTACCCTCTCCCCATCGATAATTATCCTATTTTTTAGATACTCACCACCATACTAATATTTTTGTTGTTTTGTTCGAGTTTTCGCTGTTTTGTTTGACTTTATTCTTGTTCCTATATATATATATTCTAATCATACTTTCGTCTCTTCGGATGTAATTTGATTCCTTGTGTTGCCTTTCTTTTTCTTTACCGAATAATTTGTTTTGTTGAGTTTTAATTTTTAATTTGTGCATACCTAGATATCGAACTTTTTTTTAATTTGTTCTCGTTTATCGAATATATTTCTTTTTCTTGACAATTGTAATACTTTAATCAATGGACCAGTTTTTTTCTTATTATTTTATTTCGTTTCAGCTAAGTTACCAAATGTCCGAAGGCTGCGTGTGATCTCTCGTTTCAAAATTTGGGGGGGGGGAGTTGTGACATCTAAGTTACCCGTAGCCTTCCCTTCACGTCACCATCGACTGTATTATTATTACGATAGGGAACGGCTCTCGAAATATAAGTTTGTAGTAACGATAAGGTAAACCAGAAATACGCCGATTCCCCATCGGGAATAAATTCCCGAAATCTAAGAAACATAAGGACACGTCGACCAACTATTATTTAACGATATGGTGACGTGTAAGAATAAGATATCGATCATCGGTGAACCATTTCTAATCTCTTCGACTGTTCACGTTTTAGGCTGAAGAGTGAACAGTCAGTCTCGTTTTAGACGTGATGGTTTTTAGTTCGTCGTGAATACATATTATTCACGACAAATACAGCTCTTTTATACGACAGCAAGTCACCAATTGATTGTTTTCACCGAAATTTTTGAATGTGAATGCCAGTAGTAGAATTTGAATAACTCGCGATATTATTCTTTCAAACTCAAAACGAATATCCGATCGAGATTTGATGGTTCACCGAACTTCGAGAACCATGAGGCGATGTGAAGAATAACCTGCATGACCTGATTGTAGTTACCATGTCTGTAAGTAATCTTTTCAATTGTAATAAAGTATATACTGTGATAATGGGTCGGCCAACTTATTTATTTCCAATTACGTAAATTCGCCCGATATACTTCGTAGGCCTAGGGAGCTATCGCTGGTAGGCTGGTGGCCTAACTGTTTGAGCTGGTTTGTGGTTTCGACTCTACGATTGATCGAGACTTATTGATATACTTCGAATCGTGATATCATTCCCTATACTCGGGATGTACGTTCGTTTTCGGACGTCACAATATAATATGGCTATTTTTGTTATTTATCTTAACTTGAATTATAATTGTAATAATGAAATATATGTATTCAAATACCAATCGAAATATTACTAAAATAGATATTACAAAAAGTACGTCATTATAAAAAAAAAATGTGTTGCAAAAAAATGGAATTATGTTAATTTATAATATAAAAAAAACATTAGGAACCTAAGAATTTTATGTATTATTAGTATATAAAATTTTAGATCCTAAGTTTTTAAAATTGCATTTTAAGACAAAAAATTTTTTTCTATACTTATTTATATATTTATGTGTATGTAAATGTAACTGTTAATTATAAAAAAAAAATTTATTTTATTTTAAATTAGACTTTAAAAAATCTTTTTTTCTCCTTTTTTTTCTTTCCACTGGAAAATTGTGTAACTGATATGTTCGTCATGTAATTATATTGACTGTACATTTGTCCCTTTAAATTATACAGTTAACTGGTGAAAGTACCATTACTTCCTGCCAGCACTAACAACATGTTTTTAACAGAATATTCGGTGACCTTAGTGTACTGGTCCCTGGAATATTCTCGAATTAATAAATCCCTACTTTATACCCAATACTATGTAAAAATGTATACCCTGACAATGTATCTAAACTCTTGTTTCCTTTAGAACAATTGTACTGTAATTTCCTACTCACTCAGTCTTAGTACTATGAATAATCAAACTTATTTAAACATTGTGCTTTTGTATTATTATTTTAACAGAATGCTAAAATTTATTATGTGTTTTAATTTCATTTAAAGTCTCTCAAACAGTTAAGGTCCACAATAGATGTGGATAGTAAACTTAATAAATTAAAATAATTCTCGAGGGGTAGTAATATTCAAGTGAATATTGTTATAACTTGAAGGAAGTTTAACCACACCAAAAAAGGTTCATTTCTACTACTTGACGACCTCTTTTGGCCATTACAACTATTAATATTTTATTAAAAGACACGTATATCTGTATTAAAGAACCGTATCTGATATTTGAAGATAACATTAATTGTATAAAATTTGCAAATGGACCCAAAAATAAATCCAAACATCTGGATGTTAAGTATTATTATGTTTGCGTTATGTAAACAATAAAATTATTAAACTATAATCTGTTAATACATCCGACCAAATAGCTGATACTTTAACAAAAGGCTAAGGCCATACAAAATTCGAAAGATTTTGACTATTTTACTCAATCTTTAACTCAAAATTCCTCATATAAAGTTTCAGCTAAATTTATGTTGTGTTCTAAATATTAGTATACATATATCATTTTTTTACAAATATTTTACCTGTCTCTTAATAATTTTAATTTAGGTTTCAGAGGAGGTGTTAGTTTATTTAAATGTAAAGTCTTTGAACCATTTTCAATAGTCATAAATGTTCTGATGTTAGACCATTGTTCCAAACCTCCACTGTATATATTATCTAGCTGACTTGAGTTGGTACCAGGTACAAAAACCCTAAAAAATGTAGGACAATTCCAATTAAAAAAAAAAAAAAATTGTTGAAAAAATTGAAACCTTTATAGTTTATTTAATATGGAGAGGAGGAAAAATATTTATATAGGTATGACATTTTTTAGATGTCTCGTCAAATATTATTATCTACCAACAAAATATAGCCATCATTTCATTGGACACACTGTGGGCACACCTGGTTACAGAATTTCTTCTTGAGGGGGAATAGAATCAAATTTATTTTTATGGGAGTGATTAACAATTTTTTACATATTTTATAGACATAAAATTTTAAAAACCGAATAACTGCGTTTTAAAAGACCTTTAATTTTTGCACTAGAGGGGATAATACCCTAAATCCCTCCATTAAAGCCGGCCTAGATAGTAGGTATAGGTATACCTATAAGTACTTGCCTATTTCAATAAGTACCCTATTAATACTAAACATACTTTTTTTTATAAAGTAGGTATACATAATTCAGTTTTTTACTTTGATATTTTACAGCGCATTATATCGACTACTACAGTCACAGCAGCTGGAAAAATGGCGCCATGACACAATTTGGTATGATTGGAACCAATTTCTCCACGAGTATTCCTAGTGCAGCGCTTATAGGTTAGTTTCCCTTTATAAATAAAACGTAGTTTGAATAATTTTCAGACTTAACTTATGCTATATTGTATTTCATTCCATTAAAAAATTACTTCCCATGGTATCTCAGCCGTATTGGATTAGAACCCTAGTGATCTAATCAAACTTTTTTCTACAATTCAACAATTAGAAAACATTATGAACTGCTGCTTGTGAACAACGCATCATATTCGAAGGTACTCCTCGAAAGTAACTGCGGTAATTGAATAAAACAATTATAAACTTCACAGCTAATATCATTTCTATTTGTCAAACACAGAATTTCTCCATCAGTGTCTAATTTTTTTGATATAATAAGTTCATATTTGAAAATAGGCTCAAAAGTCCATGATATCGTACCAATAAATATTTGTTACACGTTGAAAGTCTACATTCAAAAGAGAAGCAAATTCAAAGGCAAAGTGCCTACGCTCTCAACCACTAGTGACACTACTTCCAAATATCATTATTACTTGATCAAGTTAAGTAACTCGTACAACTTTTATCTCTCACATGCAGTAAACACTTTTTTGCTTTTTCCATTCAAATGCTTTTTTATAATGGAGGGAGATCTCTCATCTCCTTTTTGGTTAATCTCAGACTTATAGGTACCTACATAATTTTATTCTTTTAATGCATTTGCATTATAGTATTTCAAAATGACTTGTTCTCTTTCTTTGTATCAAAAACCTCACTTCAGTATTTTGTTTTGTATTTATGAACATTAACTTTGGGAATTTAAGGGAAGTTTTTTTCTGATATATTCTAAATTGGTGAACTTAAGCAAATGTCAAAAATATGCAGAAGGTAGGCTAGAGTTGCCTAATTTTTCACTAGCATGTCTTGACATTGAAAAGTACATTGGTCTTATGGAGCTTTATGGGTCCAGTGCTATATAAGCTCTGTTTTATAGGACTACACTAACTTACACCAGGAGAGCGATTATATAAATATAAGAATGTTATATGACTTTGCACCAAGTTTTACTCGAATATTTGTGGAATATCCCTACCAGTTTAGGTTGGTGTAAGTTAGTGTAATCCTATCAAATAAAGCTTTAGTCAAAGGTAGCTTTGTATTTGTCGATACGAAATCCCACCTCATCTCATTCTTCATCATCATCATCATATCATTCTATATATATATGTCATATGTACAGTCTAGTCACGAAGTGTTTCCCCTACTACTTTCGATCGCATATCGCTGTTGCTTCGCCATTTCTTATTTCATTTGTGAAACATAATTTAGTCGCAAAATAAATGTCTTAAAAGAAGAAAGTCTCAAGTTCTTTCGATCCTCGTTCTGCATACCTCACATCATGGTAGCCATCGCTACGGTAGAACTTTGAGGAGAGACTTAGAAAATTCAAATCGATGGAATAATTATTTTTTTTGAAATTTAATTCACTGCTGTGCGTAAAATTTTTTATGTTTTTTATTGAGTAATACACGAAAAGTTATCGTGTTTTTCGAGAAAGTAACTCGAATTTTAATTTATTTTGAAAAAATCAAAATTTAAATTTGAAGAAGAATAGCTGAAGTTCCAGACTCAATAACGGCCAATACTGGAAGTCATCGAACGCAAAATCCAGAGGGACCGCCAAAGAGATTGTGAGAACAACTGAAGGAAACCTGCTCCCGTCGTCGAGGACTCAAAGAGATCCATCATCGAAGACCCAAATTTTTCGGCCAACCTAGTGCAAAATTCAGGCAGGAAGTACGGAAGTCAACAGCGCTAAAAAACATAAATCGTTCGTCAGCACAGCAGCAGAATAAAGTAAAACCATTGTAAAGGTAATATTAGTTGAAATTATTTATTTTTCGTATTTTGTAATTGTGTTTGAAGTAAGGCCAAGAAATTAAAAATATTTAAAAAATTATATGTCCCAAATAATAAACTTGTCTGAATGTAAGATTGGTGAATACAATATTAAAAAGGAAGACTTAGAGGAATTAGTAAAAAAGTTCGAAGGAGAAAGAGTAGTTGATTTGAAAACAGAAATTTATATTTCACAGGTGAAATAATATTAGAATCCTTTGTGATAGATATATCCGGGAGAATTGAGGAAATTAGTAGTTTAAAATATATTGTAATTTCAGAATCTTCAGTAAATTATTTTTCGAACAGAATTTATAGTTCTGCTAAATCGAAGGAAAAATTTATGAACAGATTCTTTAATTAAATAAATTTAGAAAAACTGGATAAAAAAGAAAATCGTGAGGAGAAAAATTTAATAGAAAAACTGGAAAAAGAGTCAATTGAAAATAAAAAATACACATCTGTCAGTAATAAAGAAAATAATTTATTAGGTTTTTATAAAATAGAAGAAAAAATGGCATCCCAGAACGAAATTAAACCCATACAAGCCCCACTCGGAAAAGTTTTTAACGGAAAATATTACTTAGATTGGCGTAGAATGATTATATCGGCCATCCGGGGTGCGGGATATTATGATATCTTTGGGGAACATGAATTTTTACAGCCATATATAGAAAATATAGATGATCTAAACTTTCGGCCAAACAAAGACATGTTAAATTACTGCAAAATGCAGGATAACGCCAAAGCGTTTGTACTAGAAAGAGTGTCCAATGATATAACGAAACAAATACGAGACTGTAATACCGCAATATTAATGCTAAAAAAATTAGATAATATTTATGGGACTAAAACCTCAGTAACAGCTAATATGGCAAAAGCAAAATGGTTAGAATTTAGGTTTCAGCCAGGTGGCAATATGAAGGGTTTCTTGAAGAAATGGGATGAACTTGTAACAGACGTAAGAGACAGTGGGAAAGAGGTTACTGAAACTGAAGAGTTGGAAAATTTGCAATTGGCATTATGTTACGAGCAGCAAATTGCCAAAATACAATACGAAAGCTTACCTCCTAATGAAAAAAATTTGGATAATTTTAAAAGAATATTAAGAGAGGATTCAGACCAAAAATATAGGGACCAAACTTTAAAAAAGAATAATAATGGCAATAACCAATCAAATAATACATATAGAAATAATAATGGTACCGGAAATAATAATAGATATAACTACAGAGGCAGATATAATAATAATTATGGTGGTAGAAATAATTATAGAAACCAAAATAATAACTATAATAACTTTAGAAATGGAAATAGAAATGGTTTTAATAATAACGGTCAAAATGGAAATAATAATAGTAATCTGTCAGAACAAAGCCAAAATAATGGAAATACTAATAATAATAATAATGGTAATAATAACTATAGGGGAAACAATTATAGAGGAAACCCCAATTATAGAGGAAATAATTACAGAGGCAATGGTAGAAACAATAACCAAAGTAATCCTAAATGTTATAAGTGTGGGCAATTTGGTCACATAGCACAAAATTGTATGAATAATAATTCCCAAGGAAATAATAACAATGAAAATACTAACAATAGTCAGGGGAATTATCCACCAAAGATAAATTCAAATTCATCTAATAATAATAAGAAAGAAAGTTCAGACCAACAGGTAAAAATGTCCTGTATGGTGAAAAGATTTAATAGTAATGGAGATTGGTTATTAAATGAATTAACTAATGAAAATAAACAATATTTCGATGAAAATTACGAAACATTAAATAATAGAGCAATTCTTGATGGAGCCGCAGAAGTGCATTTAACTTCCGATCTCAGTAAATTAATGGATATTAAAAAATTCGTAACCCCAATTAAATTACAGTGTGCGGGTAGAAATACTTTTTTATATGCCACACATACTGGTAGAATGATCATTAAAATCGAAAATTCCAAAAAAACTCAATCATTGATAGAACTAAACGACGTTCATTATGTGCCGGATTTGAACTTGGATATTATCTCAGCCATCAAAATAACAAATACAGGCATAATCAATATCGACCAACAAAAAGAAATAGCGAACATATATTTTATTGAAACAGCAGAAATAATTATTACCGCAAAAAAAGAAGAGGGAATATTTTACATATACTATAACGTCGAAAATAATGATATAAAAAAATAAATAAATAAACAGGATTATATGGATAAAAAAAACGTAATATGTGCCCCTGTTACCCAAGAAACTAATGACGAATGGGATGATTTTACGGTAGAAATGGAAATTATTGAAGAAAACGAGAATACCCAATCATCTCAGGGGGTGACGAAATTGAAATAACAACTGAACCCAATGAAAATAATAATATAGATGAACCCAAAATTAATAATAATAATATAAATAAAAAATTAATAATGCACAGGAGATTGGGACATTTAAATGCCAGATATTTACAAAAATTAAAAAATTTAGCAATTGGAATACCCGAAAACATTAATTTTAGAGATGAAGATTTCGTAAACTGTCAAATATGTTGTATAGCCAATAATTCAAAACTGGGTCATACAGGGATAAGAACTAAACCAACCCGAAAATTGGAATTAACATCGTCGGATATTATGGGTCCATTTACGCCCTCAGTAGCCAATCAAAAATATATTTTAACATTCATAGACCATTTTTCGAAATATACATTTGTCATACCCTTAGCCAATAAGAGTCAAGTAACAAGCGAATTCAAAAACATTATAATGTCTATGAAAAATAAATTTCCAGAATACCCCATAGGGACAATAAGGTGCGATAATGCAAAAGAATACACCGATACAAAAATAATAAACTATTGTAGAGAAATAGGCATAACAATGGATTATGTGGTTCCATATTCTCCCGAATTGAATGGTGTTGCCGAGAGGCAAAATCAAACTCTAATGAGGAGAGTAAGGGCCATGTTAATTGATGCTAATCTCGATATAAAATATTGGTCTTATGCTGTCGTAACAGCAGCCTATTTGATCAATAGATCCCCTACCAAAGCTAATGAAGGGTTCAAGACACCATACGAATTATTTTATGGAAGGAAACCAAATCTAAAAAACTTAAAGGTATTCGGTGCACTCACATATAGACATATACCCATAGAAGTGAGGAAACAAAACGTCACAAAGGCGAAATCAAAATCAAAAGACAAAATTGACCCAAAATTGGCGCACAGGGCAGAAAAGAACATATTAATGGGCTACACGAACACAGGGTATTGTCTTGGAGATCCATATAATTCAAAATCACATATATCATGCGACGTTAAAGTAGATGAAAGCCAGAATATAAAATCACTCTTAATTAACAAAAAACCTCTTACAATAAAATCAGCAGATTATGATTATGATTTAGGAATAATAAATCCTATAGTAATGAATGTAAAAGTAAAATATAACAAGGCCTACATAGAAGATAATATACCAAAAACATTCTCGGAAATTGAAACTAACCCTTTTAGAGAAGAATGGATAAAGGCCATTAATGACGAATTTGGTTCTCTCGATGATTTGAAAGTATGGAAAGTGGTAGATTGTGATTGCCAAAAATTAATTGATACAAGGTGGATTTTTACTATAAAATTTGACGAGTTCGGGAACCCAAAACCTAAAGCTAGACTTGTGGCACGTGGCTTTAAGGATCGAACAGAATATGGCATTGCGGAAACTCACGGACCTGTAGCATCCATAGGTACTATAAGGTTATTATTATCAATCGTGAATAAGGAAAAATTAATAATGATACAATACGACGTAAAAACTGCCTATCTAAATTCACCAATTATAAAACCCATTTTTGTTAAAAGACCAGAAGGCATTAATATCAATAAAAATCAGGTACTAGAACTGCAAAAATCAATTTACGGCTTAAAAACTTCTAGCAAATCGTGGTATGACTTACTGGACATTAAAGTAAAAGAAATGGGATTCGAAAAAACTAGAAGCGACAGATGCTTTTACATAATGAAAAATAATAAAGAAAAAACATATTTCCTAAGTTATGTAGATGATATATTAATAGCATCAAATTCACAATCGGCCATTACGAAAATAAATGAAGAATTGCAAAAAGACTTTACAATTACGATAACAAATAATCCAAAATTTTTTGTGGGCCTAGAAATAGTGAGAGACATCGAAAACAACACAATAATAATTTCGCAATATAAACACATGGAAAAAATGATCAAAAAATTTGGAATCTCTGAACTCAAAAATACTAATACACCCATGGAAACAGGATTAAAAATTGACAAAACACAAAATGGCAGAGATGATACGGAGTATAGATCAATGATAGGGGGAATACTTTATTTAGCAAGACTTACGAGACCAGACATATTATTCCCTGTGAATTTCTTCTCCCATTTTCAGAACAATTCAAACGATACCTTAAAAAATTATGTAAAAAGGATATTCAGATACGTAAATACAACTAAAAATTATAATCTTAAATATACATCAAAAGGGGACGGAATACAGGCCTACATTGATGCATCCTACGCACCCCAGGTTGACGATAAAAATATAGAATTACAGAATTTGGATAAAGGGAAGTCAATAACTGGATTTATGCTATTCGCCTATGGAGACTTGGTGGAGTGGAATTGCTGTAAACAGACTATTCACGCCTCATCGAGTACCACGGCTGAAATAATTGCAGTTTTCGACACCCTTGATACGATCAAAGTAATGCAGTATATAAATTTCGAGATTTTTGGGGAAAAATTAATAGTAGATATTATGGAAGACAACATTTCAACACAGAAAATATGTTCTGGGGGAAGTCAAAGAAAGTCGAGAGCCCTAATGATCAAGTGCTACTCCATTTTGGAAGCCTTTGAAGAAAAAATAATATTTTTTAGAACAGTCACATCTGAGAATCAATTAGCGGATATCCTAACAAAATCATTAGATCGATCAAAATTTGAAAACATAATTGTGAAAATATTAAACGAAACGAATGTATACACATAATAATGAGTTCATGTCAAAATTAGTACATGTCCAAAAAATTTTCCTATTTCAAATACAAGTCGTAAAATGTTCAAAAGTAAGTCATAACACGAAAATAATTGCTGAAAAATTAACCTTCAATCATTGTCAAATATAATACTTAATAAGACCATTTACCGGAAAATACTTGTAACAGATAAATGCCCGACATCTCAAAAATTTTAACAAAAGAAAAAGTAGAAAAATCGAGCAAGAATAAACCCTACAATTCGCATAATAAAAACCCTATACATTTTCCAACAAGAGTGAGAGAAATACACGAAATATGAAAGGAAACTCTTCAACAATAAATACAATAGAGATAAAAACCTATTACATGACCGCAAATTAAGATAAATCAAAAACGTTGCCTTATCTCAAAACATATTAGACGCCACTTCAAATACAATACAACGTACGAAAAATAATATACGATGCAACGAATGTTATTCTACAATCTTTTTCCTATTTATATTTAAGATAAAATACGTAACGTACGTTTCAATTCATTGAACCCATAGTGGAAAAACCTTTTGTCATATATTTTCTCTCGTCTTCTTTTATTTTCATTTATTCGTATAATATGTTCGTGAATATTTTTTTTGAATTTTTTTTTCCTCGACTCGAATTATACGAGCGAAAACTTATATATTACTTGAAATATTTTAATAATTTTGCATGTTACCATTTTTTTTATATTTTTATTTTTTTTTGATTACATATATATACCATATACAATTTACATACACGATAGTGTTCATTATTGCATGCATGTTACCATATTTGTATACATATTTATTTATTTATTTATTTGTTTTTACTAATTTGTTTTTACCTATTTTTTTTGAAGCACAGCGCAATAAATTATTTTAGAAACTCAATTTACCAAAAATAATAAACAAACAATGTTAATATTTTTCAAAATTTTTTTTTGCATATTTTTTATATACTTATATTTTTTTTGGATATTTAATATATTTTTTTTCTTTTTTCAAATAATAATTGATTCGTTTTCAGGGAACATGATGAAGAAATTATTCGGTAAAATTTCAGGGGGGTGTTGATACGAAATCCCACCTCATCTCATTCTTCATCATCATCATCATATCATTCTATATATATATGTCATATGTACAGTCTAGTCACGAAGTGTTTCCCCTACTACTTTCGATCGCATATCGCTGTTGCTTCGCCATTTCGTATTTCATTTGTGAAACATAATTTAGTCGCGAAATAAATGTCTTAAAAGAAGAAAGTCTCAAGTTCTTTCGATCCTCGTTCTGCATACCTCACATCAGTATTCAAATTAATTTTTATTGAATCCGTGCCCAACCCTAATCTTTGGCTCATTTTTTACTCGTTAAAGCCTTCTCTAAAATTTCATTTTCATCGAATGAGTAGCTAAAAACAGGATCAGGAAAATTTTGAAAATATGATAAACATTTGAACAGAAACAAAAACGGAACCCCAAAGTGGAAACAGATTGAATAATGTTGGTAAAACCAGGAAACTTAACAGAAACAAAAACCAAAGTGGATAGGGAAACAAAAAATAACTAACGTAACATAACTAAGGAAACAAATGAAAAAAGGTAGTGTTTCTCAATTCCTGTCGTCTCTACTCCATCATGTACATACATATATATCCTCGAAGGTCTATGAAAAAGGCAAGAATAATGTTATTCGATTTTTTTTTTTTTTTTTTTTTAATAAAAATTAAAAACGAAAATTTATGAAAGTAGAAAAACTCCTGACATTCCAGCATTTTAAAAATTCCACCCTGAGATTCGAAATCCAAAATCTCACAAACGGTAAGACCACATTAAATCAAAATGAATTACCAAAATTGATAGAAACTGTCTCAGCTGTACGTATTCTAAACTCAACAGTATCATTTCATAGCCAATAAAGCGAATTTACAGACTCTACATTATTTACATGGGCACTTACAGATTAATAAGTACATACCTACCCCAGCACGTTCACGCAGTACTGTACCAAGTTGAAAAGTTTAACTTTTCTCCCAGCCAACTCCCCATGAGACATTCAAATGTTTCGGCAATAGCAAAAAATTCGCAACTACCTACGTCGGTATAACGAACGATAATTTCTTTCTTTTCAGCAAATTCCGATCACAGCGGTAATGGATACAATCAACCCGGACTTCCAGTTCCGTCAAGCTTATCAAATTTACATTTCCGAGTTCAAGATTTTACAATGCACTCAATGGCGCAGTAAAATCATTTTAAGAAAAACGTGGTCATGTACAAAAATTGAGCGTAATTACACAAATAAACGTATTTATTTCAAACGTAAAAAAATTATTGTTGCACAGCCATGTTCGCAGCGATGCTGGGATTATTTATCACTTCACCCAGACTATCCAATAACTCCTTTCGATAGTCATCGAAATCGCCATCTAATTCATTTATAGTTTGATCTTCGATAATCCAAAGGGAACAATCAGTTTCACGGATCAATCTTTCGTCGTGCGATACAATGATAACACCTGCGAAACCAAAGAATGAATGAGATTAAGCTCATAAGATACTATATTTATATTAAAAACTATATACTTTCACTAATTTATTCTCACATTATTGGACCGAAATAATAAATACCAGGATTACCTTTTAAGAATAGACGAGCCTAAAATTTTCAAAAAAAAATTTAAGTAAATTTTCGTACCATAGTAAAGAGAATGTTTTTCAAAATTTTTTTTCATTATAAATTCATAAGTTAATTAACCATACGATCAGTTCTAATCTCAAACTTCAAAAATCAAAAAAACGAAAAAGATAACAAGACGGAAAACTTTGGTACGAAAAAATATTACATTCAAGTAACTTTCGTTGGAATTGACTTTAGTATCAAGTTTTTTCAAACAATAGTCGTGTTCGACAGGATAAAAAAAAGCGAACCGAAAACTTTTAGGAGGGCTATTTTGCTAATGTATATCATATACGCCAATAAAAACCAAAGGTAACTTGATTACCTATCGGAACAGCCTCCCTTAATGTTCTTAGGTCCGCTCTTTTTTGAGATGTCGAACACAGCTAATTTGAAATAAATCAATAGAGTTTTCAGAACAAAATCTCACTTTGAATTAGGTTTTTCTAATCCATATAAAAGGTATCTTTAATGTAGGTTTTTCAACAAATATCGAATTTTTTCATTTAATTCTTTATGATTTAGAATCAGCGCCCATCAGTTTTTCCAAAACTGCTAGTTTTCGAATGCAACGATATTGCTCTTTGGCCTAAAGAAGTCATAATTCGCATGAAAATAAAATGTTATAATTCTTGCACTATTTTTTACTGATTAAAATCATTTGAGCATGGTTTATTGTTATTAATACGATAACAAAATGTAACATAACGCCGACCTGATTACATTCATTCAATCAACAGCAACTTATCCTCAATCAAATTACTTTCCTAATTAACAGTATAAAAACAGGCCGAGAACTGACAGCTAAGAACCATGAAGCTAGCTTTTTCGAAATAGCCAAAAAAACTGCATTTTTTTTCACTTTTCTGAATTTACAAAATAAAATTACTCTCGATAAGTTAAACACAAATTTTGGCAATAATTCATTTCTGACGTTGTATGATTGAAATACAGAGTATTCTTCGGTAATAAAACAAGTTGAAAAATTGAAGAACTGAACAGCTAACAAAAAGCTCAAATCATTTAGAAAGTAAATATAGTTTTCTTAGAACTAATTCGAAAGCTTCATTTGTTAAGTACAAAATAAAACAAATAGCTGGAGCTGACGTATTTGGGTCTCAACTCCAATACTTTCCAAAATTTTTTGACGCTTAGAAGAGGGCAGTAATAATCTACAATTCTGCATCAAGTGGACAGGCAATTTCAAAGCTACCAACATCGATTTTCACAGAATGAAACAAAAATACGATCCAATATAATAAGTTACCTATTGTTTGAATTATTACGGTTAGCAAGAATATACTATGGCCCATATTCACAAACGTCACTTTAACCTACCTTCACTTAAACTTCACTTAAAAATGAATTTTGGCACAATTTTGTATTTAAGAGTTTGGTAACATTTTATTTTTAAATTGGAACTCTCATAAGAAATACAATGTTCCCACATTTTTAAGTATAAAATAGTGCAAAAAACTTTTTTAAAATGAAATTTAAGTGAAGTAAGGTTAAAGTGACTTCTGTGAATATGGGCCTAAGCATCAATCTAAAGAAAATTATTAATTTCTTCAGAAATTTGATTACACAGATAATTTAACAGAAATACTACCGTGATGTGGATTAATCAAAATTGTTAAAAAACTTTAAAAAAATTCACCTCCTTTATAATCGTTGATAGCGTCGGCAAGGGCATCTATTGATTCGATATCTAAATTATTAGTCGGTTCATCCTGTACAGATACACAAATCATTACAGGAACACACTTCCGAACGAGAAACAAAATATTTAACGTAAAATTTATTCACCAAAATAATCACATCTGGCGCGTTCAAAGTGAGCTCTGCAAGGGCTACTCGAGCTTTCTGCCCTCCAGACAAATCTTTCATTCTGATAGTATGAGCATGACTCGCTAATCCAAAAGTACCTAACTGCTTACGAGCTTTTTCGTAGGGTAAATCAAAAAGTCGCATCAGATATTCGGACGGCGTTTCTTCAGCCGTTAAATGCTCACCCGAATGCTGATCAAAACGACCAATTCTCTAAACAAATTAAAAGAACAAAATAAAAAAAATAAGTATCCTTGATTGAAAAGTATACCATGAAAAATGTGATCAAATATGTCTACCAATCTATGATTTCTCTTCACTTCTCCTTTTTGCGGCTCCAAATCACTGGTCAATAATTTCAAAAACGTTGATTTGCCTACACCATTTGGGCCAACAATAGCGACACGTGAGCTGAGATCGATACCGAAATCAACTTTAACAAACAACGGATTTTGACCAGGATAGGCGAATGTAACATTATGTAGGCCGAGAATAGGTGGTTGTAGAGGTGGCGGATCGGGAAACGAGAATTTAACAATATATTCCTTAGGTTTCTGTAACAATTCGACAGGACCTTCGTCTTCTTCGACCTTTTGCGTTTTACTTTTGTTTTTCTCCTGTTTTCTCGTAAGCACATCCTTCTGTTTTTTCTCCTAAAACAACATATGAGAAAAAACATATGCGTAAAGTTACCAACAATTTACTATCTAATTACTCAACAAGAAAAACAGAATATTAGGGTCAACCTACAGCTGCTTTTTTAGACTGGCCATGTTGCTTCAGTTCTTTGATTTTTTTCTCTTGTTTCTCATATTCTTTGATCAATTCTTTACGTTTCTGAGCGTACATTTTTTTGAACATACTATAATTTCCCTTATAGTAAAATAATTTGCGTTGGTCCAGATGAATAATTTCATTACAGACGTTATCCAAGAAACTTTGATCGTGAGATACGACTAGCAACGTTTTCTTCCAGCCTTGAAGGTAGCTAAATAAATAAATTTACAAAACTGAACGAAGTTCAAAACTAAAAGAAAAATACCTGGAGGATATAAATCATAAAATTCAACTTTTCACATACTTATCGAGCCAAATAACAGCATTTAAATCTAAATGATTCGTAGGTTCGTCGAGCAGAAGAAGGGTAGGTTCAACGAACAATGCTCTGGCCAAAGACACCCTCATTCTCCATCCACCAGAAAAATTTTTGGTTGCTCGATCTTGCATTGATTTGGAAAAACCTAAACCAGCTAAAATTCGTCGAGCACGTGGTTCAGCAGAATCGGCGCCGATCGCTTTCAGCTCATCGTATACCTAATACCGATACAATATTTTTGATTCACCAAACAGCAAGTACAGAAAGAAAAAATAAATAAAAAATGAAGATAATAATAATTTACTTCGTTGAGACGATCCTGTTGCGATACGTCTCCTTTTTCTTGAGCAGTCTCTAATTTTTTACATTCAGCAAGTAATTCTGTACGCTTTACATCCGCCTTTAAGACGGATTCTACTGCCGAGAAATCATCAGCTACGACTTCCTGTTCACAATAAAGTATATCTATATTCGGTGGAATCGGAAATGCTCGGCTCGCTATATGTCTTAATAAAGTAGTTTTACCGTGTCTGCAAAGTACATTTATTACAACACATGAATTCGTTAATGTAAAAATTAAATCAACAAATAAAAAAATTTTATGAATACAGCTGATTGCGATAATTGAAATTTAAAATTAGCCCTCCGATGTTGAGAAACGCATCAGAAATAGGAAAATTATCAGCACAACAATTAGGAGAAAGATACGACAGAGATTCAACAGTGACGATAATAACAAGGTATAACACTAACAGAAAATGACATTCAACGAAACGTAAATAAAGCCTCATCATCCACAACTCAAATATACGCAGAGTTAACATGTTAATAGAAAATAAATTAAATGTAAAACAAAAAAAAAAAACTAACTAGACGCCAGTGTTCTGGCAGATCATTTTAATGTTCAAACAATTGAAAAATCAGACGAACTTTGTTCGACTTTAGAAAAATGCTGTCTTAATATCGAAATAACTTCAACCCAACATGATTCGAAACGCTTTCCCGTTTTGATACATACTATTAAATAAAGATATAAAATAAAGAAAAACGAAAATTACCCATTTGGACCCACTAAACCATAACGACGACCCTGAGCAATCAATAAATTGGCATTGACAAACAAATCATTTCCCTTGGCAGCTATGCTGAAATTTTCGACTTTAATATCAACAGCATATTCAAGAGCAGCAATCTGACCCATAGTTTTTTGTGTCTGCGAGACTGTAAAATTTTCACCGAGCTCGCTATGCCCTTGGCCTCCTTTTTTCGTAAGAATATCCATTTGTTTTTGATATTCCATCTAAAACAAACACATCTTCAGTTGTTGATAAAAAATAAAGAAGTATAGAACTGAACCAGATCGGAGAACACAACCTCTTTCTTCAGTTTTTTCTTTTCTTTGTGAGATAGTTTTTTTGGTAAACCTGCAAATGAAACAAAACATGAGAACACGATAGAACATTAACTTAAACACAAAAATCAAACACGAACTGACCTGCACTATCGAACTCTAATTTTGGTTCTTCAACTTTTTCAACGGCAATGTCATTAGATTCTTCCTCATCCTCGACGACTTCGTCATCAAAAGCGCCATCAATTTCATTATTCACTTCACCAGCAATTATTCTATCAAGAAGCGACTCTTTCTTCGTTTCTTTAGTCTTTTTCTTTTTGGAATTTTCTGTTGATTTTGACACAGACTTTTTATCAGCTTTACTTTTTGATTCGACTTTTTTAGTCTTCTCTTCGGTAGGAGCGACTTCCTTGGAGTCCACCTCCATTTTGGTATCTTTACTTTCAATATTTTCTTTTTTCACGAAGTCTTTTCCATCATCTACCGTTAATGATTTGATGGCTTCACAAACACCACTCACAGGGTCCTCTGCAAAATGTGCTTTTTTTTTATTTTTACTTTTTATTTTCGAGTCACCGGAAGTAGTAGTTTCCTCTTTTTTCTGCACATCTTCGACTTTTTCATCCAACAAATCAACTTTTTTATCAAGAAATTCATTCAAATTCATTTCAGCTTTAAGCTGTTCCAGATCAGCCTCGTAATCATCTTCGTCTTCAATTTTTCGACGAGACTTTTTACTTTTCTTTGAACCCTTCTGATTTACAATTCCTTCAGTATTCGTTCCAGCCGATAAATTCGTTTGCGCATTACTATAATCTTCATTGTCAGCCCTTTTCCGATGAGATTGCTTACTTTTTTCCTTATCTTCAGACGCGACGAGTATTTCTTCGTTTTTCACATCAGTTTTATCAACAACCGTGGCTGACAAAGTGTCTAATTCAACTTCGGAATCATCATCATCACCATCATCGTCTATCTTTTTTCTCGATTTTTTTTTACTTTTCTTACCACCAGCTTTAGATTTTTCAATTACTGTTACACTTTTAGCTTCATCATCATCTTCAATATCTAATTTAATTTTTTTCTTTTTTTCTTTTTTCTTAGAAGTTACATATTCGCTTCCGTCATCAACATCTACGCTCAAGATAGAAAATTTCTTCAACTTCTCTTCATCATCTGACCAATCATCATTTCTATTTTTCGTTTTCGTTTTCTTTTTGGGAACTGATTTGGTTATAAGCCTATCACCAGCTTTCTCAACGACAGAATTTACTATTGGAACATCTTCTTCACTGTCACTGCCTTCACCTCTGCGTCTTCCTTTATCTTTCTTTTTTTTACCCACTTTATTTAAAATTTTAGAGTCTTCGTCAGACTCTTCATTTTTCTTAAAGATTCTTTTGGATTTTGTTGGTTTCAACTCATCCTCCGAACTGTCAAAATCGTTTTTCTTTGATTTTGCTTTTTTAGGTGGCATTGTATTTTCATTCTAAAAAGAAGAAAAAATTAAATTAACGGGGATAAGATGAATTAGATGTAGAAAAATGAAATGCAAGATTAGCAATTATCTGTCTAAAAAACATTTCTTTGACTCGCAGAACGGTTAGCAAAACGCACTAGGTGAGATATTCTTTGAAATAAAAGTGTAAATTAGCATAGAAATTATTCATCGAAAAATACGAACACAAGAAGAGCTAAAATATGGGTACTTACAACGTTAAATGAACGAGGAAGACCACAGCACCAAACTATTGAATAAATCTATCGTTTAGACTTTATTAAAGAGGTAACGTTTCTTACTATTTTACAAGAAGGTTACATTAAAATTTAGTTTAATTTATGAATATGAACAACAAAATATAACAAGCCAAAAACAGTCCCAAAATTCAAAACAACGTGACACATAACTGGTCTGCTTACAGATAAATATAATATGTATATGTAAAATTACAAGGATATATATATATGATAGAAACGAAATGCTACTGTTTTACAATAGTTCTGTTTGATAGGACTACACCAACTTACACCAAACCTACACCGGGAGGGCGATTCCACAAATGTAGGAATGTTATATGACTTAATGTCATGTTTGATGTGAGGCGTACAGAACGAGGATCGAAAGAACTTGAGACTTTTTACTTTCACGACATTTTATTAGCGACTGAAATATATTTTACAACTGAAATACGAAATGGCGAAGCAACAGCGTTATCGGATCGAGAATGGTAGGGGAAGCACTTTGTGATGAGAGTGTACATATGACATATATATATTATGTGTTCGTGATGATGATGAAGAAAGAGAGAAGGTGGGATTTCCGTTACAACACCCCCCTGAAATTTTACCGTTCGAGTTCTTCATTATGTTATACGCTGAAAGTGAACGAATTATTATTATTTAAAAAAAAATACTAAGTACAAAAAATGATATATGCATAATAAAAAATTTCAAAAATAAAAAATGAAAATATTGACATCGTATTATTATGGTAACTTTGGTTCCTAAAAAAAATTTTGTTGTGATGTGCTTCGAGAATAATAAAAAAATAATTGAGTAAAATAAATAAATAAATAGGTAAATAAATATGGTAACATGCATAGAATATTCAATATTAATATATGATATAAAAATGGTATATGTGAAAGGCAAAAATAAATTATTAAAAATACAAAATTGGTAACATGCAAAAATATTATGAGAAACGGATAATTCATTCATCGTATATTTCAAGTGTGAAAAAAAAAATTAGAAAAAGAAAAAAAATATTCACGTACACGTATTACATTAAAGGAAAAAAGAAGAAAAAATTGACAAAGGTATTTCCGATTACGAGTTCATTGGATTTAAAGGAACGTTACGTTTCATTTCTTATCTAGATAACATGACATGTAAAAGATTGTAGAATAATATACATTGCATCGCTTATTATCTTTCATGTATTGCTATTATATTTGAACTGGCATTTAACATGTTTTTCAATAAGGCAACCTTCTTTCGATTTATCATAATTGCGGTCATGTAATGGGTTTTAATTTTTATTGTGTTCATTGTTAGAGGATTTTCTTTCATCAAATTGTGTGGGAATATTTCGTGTATTTCTCTCACGCTTGTTTGAAAATGTATAGGGTTTTTATTATACGAATTGTAGGGTTTATTCTTGCTCGATTTTAATGCTTTTTTCTTTGTTGCAATTTTCGAGAAATTGAGTATCTATCTCTTGCAAGAATTTTCTAGTAAAATGGTATTGTTAAGTACTCCTTTTGCAATAATTGAAGGTTAATTTTTCAGCAATTATTTTCATGTTACGACTTATATTTTGGACTTGGGTCGACTTGTACTTTGAAATAGAAAATTTTCGAACATATTATGACTTTAAAATAAACGAATTATTATATTATGTGTAAATGTTAGTGTCATTTAATATTTTGACAATTATATTCTCGAATTTTGAAAGATCTAATGATTTTGTCAAAATATCCGCTAATTGATTTTCGGAGCTTACAGTTCTAAAAAATATTATTTTTTCTTCGAATGCTTCTAAAATCGAGTAGCATTTGATCATTAGGGCCCTCGACTTCTTTTGACTACCCCCAGAACATATTTTTTGGGTCGAAATATTATCTTCCATAATATCTACCGTCAATTTATCTCCAAAAATTTTGTAATTTATATATTGCATTACTTTTATTGTATCAAGGGTATTGAAAACTACAATTATTTCTGCCGCAGTACTTGATGAGGCGTGAATAGTTTGCTTGGAGCAATTCCACTCCACCAAGTCTCCATAAGCAAATAACGTAAATCCAGTTATCGATTTTCCTTTTTTGAGATTGCTTAATTCTATATTTGTGTCGTCAACTTGGGGTGCATAAGAGGCATCAATATAAGCCTGTATATCATCCCCTTTTGATCTATATATTATATTATAATTTTTAGTGGTATTAACATATCTAAAGATTCTTTTTACATAATTTTTCAAAGTATCATTGAAATTATTCTGAAAATGCGAGAAAAAATTGACTGGGAACAATATGTCTGGTCTCGTAAGTCTCACTAAATATAATAGCCCTCCTATCATCGACCTATATTCTGTATCATCTCTTCCATTTTCTATTCTATCTATTTTTAAGCCCGTTTCCATAGGGGTATTCGTATTTTTTAATTCTGAAATTCCAAATTTCTTAAGCATTTTGTCTATATGTTTATACTGTGAGAGAATTATCGTATTATTTTCTATATTTCTCACTATTTCTAGACCTACAAAGAATCTTGGGTTATTTATTATAGTAATCGTAAAATCTTTTTGTAGTTCTTCATTTATTTTTGTGATGGATGATTGCAAATTTGACGCAATTAATATGTCATCCACATAAGTTAAAAAATATGTCCTTTCATCATTATTTTTAATTACATAGAGACATCTATCACTCCTTGTTCTATTAAAGCCCATATCTTTTACTTTTGCGTCCAATAAGTCGTACCATGATTTGCTGGATGTTTTTAATCCATAAATCGACTTCTTCAATTCAAGTACCTGATTTGTACTTATATTTATACCCTCAGGTCTTTTTACAAAAATGGGTTTTAATATAGGTGAATTTAAATACGCAGTTTTCACGTCATACTGCACCATTATTAATTTTTCCTTATTAACTATGGATAATAATAATCTTATGGTTCCTATCAATGCCACCGGGCCATGGGTTTCAGCAATGCCGTATTTGGTTCGATCTTTGAAACCTCTTGCCACAAGTCTCGCTTTCGGTTTTGGATTTCCAAACTCATCAAATTTTATTGTAAAAATCCATCTTGTATCAATGAATTTTTGGCGATTGTAGTCTACTATTTCCCATACCTTCAAGTCATCAAGAGAATTAAATTCATCGTTTATGGCCTTAATCCAATCTCCTCTAAATGGGTTTTTATCTATTTCAGGTCGATAAAGAATTTCGAAGATACATCGAAATACATGTTGTAATCTAGTCATTATTCATTATTAATTTAATTTTATGTAATTTATTTTATTTATTTTTGTTTGGAAAATGAAAGTAAAAGTGTAATAATATTGTAATTCAAAATTTTTGTTCTAGCGATAAACCATGTTCGCTCATTTTGTTGGACTGTGGGGGGGGGGTGTTGTTCTACACTCCACCTACACTCGCTCACTAACCGTTAGCGCTACTACTTTTGACAACATAAACTAACACTTTCAGGTTGTGCGAACAAACATGACTTTTTTTGTCCGTTCACCCGAGAACACTGAAACTCGTTTCCCACTCAAACTGTAATCTTGTAATGGAGGGAGATCGTTCATCTTCCTCAAACTTATAATTTGTATCTTCGATCATTGCATTAAAGTATCTCTAACTAACTTATTCCTTTCTTTGGATTTCAACCTCACTTCAATTTTAATTCAAAAAAATTTATATTAGTGTCTCGCCATAAATTCGTTTCTAGGACCAGTCATGTGATTTGTGTTTGTGTGTCATGTTTCTGTGTGGGTGCATGTCTTGGTTAATGTAATTTTTGTAGATTAGGTTTCTTTCAGTTCTCTACTTTTTTTTTCTACTGTTCAAGTACTCTTAAATTTTATTGAGTCCTTATCATTTAACTACAACTTATTTCCCAATTTTAATTCGAAAAAATTTATAGTCAACCAGGAAAAAATGGTTAGTTAATTGTGACCTGGCTAATCCTGCAATAAAGGAAGAAGATGAATGGAACAATTTTGGATAGGGAATCTCTGTTTAGAAATAACCAAGTGAGTTTGATTATTGAATGTATGCCTCAGTTCCAACTACTTGAAAATCTGTGCCTTTGTATTGAGGTGAGGTTCAGATGAAAATTACAATTTTTGTTATTACTGCCAAATGGTGCACTTACTGCTTTAAGATGATTTGCCGTTAAATTAATTTTGATTCGTCGGCGTTAAATTAATTGTTCAGCGACAAATTGAAGAGAATTCATCTACCTACGAATTCTCTTCGATTCATTGCCGTTAAATTAATTATGATTCCGCGACGAATTGAAGAGAATTCATCTACCTACGAATTCTCTTTGATTCGTCGCCTTGAAATTAATTATGATTCCACTACAAATTGAAGAGAATTCATCTACCTACGAATTCTGTTCGATTCGTCGACGTTAAATTAAGTATGATTCCGCAACAAATTGAAGAGAATTCATCTACCTACAAATTCTCTTCGATTCGTTGCCGTTAAATTAATTGTGATTCAGCGACAAATCGAAGAGAATTCATCTATAAATTCTCTTCGATTCGTCGCCTTGAAATTAATTATGATTCCGCGATGAATTGAAAAGAATTCATCTATAAATTCTCTTCGATTCCTCTCTGACCACCTCTCAAGATATATTTACACTGTATAAAAAGTGGATTATTGGCATAACAACGAAGGTTCGCATTTAAGAATCTGCTATAGCATTTTTAACCTAATATACTACTAATTAATTTTTACTCATTCTCAAAATCTATTCTTCAAGGTACATAATTATTTTTTTGCTGTTGGAATTAATGGCAATCCTCTATAAGGAACCGGAGATATTAGTAAAGCAGTTACTGAATGGATCATCAGGGACAAATCATTGCACGACTTGTACAGTTCCAGTCAACTCTTATCAGTGAGTTGAGTTGAAAAATATGTTTTATGGAAGTTTAACTGGGGTTTAAAACAGAGTTAAGTAAATTCCCAACGTTGATGGTTTAACTCAGTGTTAGATTGAATTTGGTTATTGTATTTTTCTTTGCTAGTTCTTAAATTCTGGATGTTATCAGTTATCATCATCAAATATCAAATATCAATAATTACCGCCTGAATATAAAGTGAGTGATCCATGAATTTCTATCGTATTAATTACTTTCTTGAATGTCTTCTAATATTGTTCTTTCCTACTATTTCTCCCTTTGATTCATCAAAAAATCAATATTGTTAAATGCCCACAAATTAATGCAGTTTAGCGCTCAAGAATTAAAGAAAATTTGTGTGCATTTAACAGCATTTATTCTTCGACGAATTTCTTTCGATTTGTCGACAAATTTGGTTTAATTCAACGGCATTATTTTGTCAACGAATCTTAAGAGAATGCGAGGACAAATTTCCTGTGATTTGTTAACGAATTTGTGTTAATTCAACGGTATTACTTCGTCGATGAATCGAAGGGAATTCGATGATAGTACAAAGATGACCACATAAGAATCTCAATCTTCAAACTAATAAAATCTAAAAGAATCTGAACCTGAAACTAAATAACACTGTTTACTTTTTCAGTTAAATCAAATCTTTACCAGTTGTTGTTTGGCGGCATTTTTTATCGTTTTTATCAACTGAATGTGAATCGTCGTCAACGTGGTTCGTATTTTTAATTATATTTGCATTTATCTATAACTTAATAAATTATTTGTTTTTTAATCTTGCTACCAATCATAATCATTTCACTATGCCTTTAAAATTAGTATACTCACGTAACCATTTTTGTGGAATTCTCTGCCTATTCAGACTAGCAGAAAACTCAGTATTCCAAAATGACAAATTGTTTCATCCATTGAACTGCAAACAATGAAAAGGTTGCTCGTGCCTCCATTACATCAGTTTTGTTATGTTTCATTCTTTATTCGATCAGGTAATGTGAATAGTTATATTTTATCAAAATGTTTACCATTGATGTAGAGGGTGTATAATGTATCTTGTACTAACGCTCACAGTCCTCTCAATCAACTCAAACGTTATCATTTTTGATACAGAGGTTTTCAAATATCAATCTCTGTCACTACCTTCGTAACTTTTAGCATCTAATTCAACCGATTATTTCCGCTTATCTGTATATTGTATGCATTTATTGGTAAACATTGAGAAGTCCATAGTCTTATTCTCAGTTAGGTATCTACTTACTTTCTCTAATTTTTTGTACCAAATATGTCACATCTTCTTGCATGTCTAGTCATCTTTCATAGTGAACGGTAATGCATATCTGTTTTAACATTATAATTTCCTGAATTATGTTTATGTTGTTCAAAATTCAGATTATGTTTAACTATTTATTTTCTTTGTATTTGTTGTTTTAGGTTTGATGAGAAGGTATTCGAAGAAATTCTTGTTTTAATTTGTCCTGAACCACTTACACGCGTGTTCTTTTCTATTTCTTCCTCCTTTTTTTGTTTCCTTGTAATTCTACGTTTTGTTGTCTTTAATCTCTTTCATATTCTGTACCTCCACATTTTACTCTTCGTAGTTGCCATATAATTTTGTTACTTTTTGTGAGAATTCCTCATGACCTCGCTCATAGTCGATATATTTAGTCGTAATGTGGTCGCTGCTTGTGACGTCATCCGCTATAGCTGATTGTATATTCGTATTTCAACTGTTAGTTAGTTGATCTCCAAATGTTGTTACGTGAACATAAAATAAAATGAGATCTTAAAACTGAATCTTTTACTTATTGTGTTGACTTCAAAATTAGTGTTTCTTCAATGGTGTTCGTTTAATATCATCGCTGGTTGTTGTTCTTATTCGGCTAATATGAAATCTTTCATATTATTGATCGTCACTTTCTCACACTTTTTAATCAACATTTTCGTCTCTCACACCTTATCAGGCCATTAAAATACTTCAGGTTATTGAAAGCATTAGTTTATGTCATCAATTTGGATGCTGTCAAAAATTTCGCTTACCATCAATATGAAGTCTGTGGCTGGTGAGTTTGTATAATTTTGTCTCTGTTAAAAAATTTTTAAAACTGGTTTTTTAGTCATATAATTGTGCTCTTATTCCGTTTTTCTTTTAATAAAACATTGATTTATAGGTCAGTTGCATCACGTTCAAAGTTTTGACAAATTTCTACACTAGTAACCAATGATTCGAAGCGCTAATATTTTGTAAGTTTCATGGTTGATCTTTTGTAATGTTGTCGCATTGTTTATAAGGTTATAAAATTGCATTATTTATTGTTTACTTCTCTTGATTGAGACTTTCATTCATATTTTTCAGTTGCTTAGACTTTGGCTGCTTTCAACTTGATTATCTAAACTCTACAACCACATTTTATATTCATGTAAGTGCTTATTCTTCAGCCTACCTAATTTTTTCTCTTCTAAAAATTAATTCAAAAATTTCTTGATCCCTATATACACCCTATCCATGAAATACAAAAATCATGTGGCCTCCTCTGTGATAAATAATTTGTTGTGAACGAAATTACTCAATATGATTAAAGTGAAAATTGGAACCAAATATGATCAGAAGAACATTCATCTATTCTACTGGTGATTCCACAGAAGAATATTCCACAATAATTTAATATAATATACTAATTACAAATTAATAATATCATTAACTTAATTAAGGACTAATAGTATGCGAAAGATATAGTACCTTTCCCTTCGACTCATTATTTATTGGTATTTTTTCTAGTATATCTGAAATTCTCATGTAACATACCCTCTGTTTTAAAACAAGATTCATTAAGCTCATAAGTTCTGAATGGGAACACATCCTGCAAGTGAAGCTGGAGGTCATAGGAGACTGGATTATGCTATATGATGATTCAGTTTACATGTCGCACAAACAGACTGATTAGCAATCATTAAAAAAAGAAAATGTAGTTGGTCTATACTGGAATTACTTTTTTCTAAAATTAATATTGAGATTTAGAGAAACTTGAAATCTGAATAATTTGCTGGTAGAATTGTAACCATTAGTTTTACAGAGATATTAATGAATGTTTGCTGAAGAGTCTTTAAAATTTCACTGAAATCAAATGTGTAGTTCTCGATATATTGCTTGAATGGCTCAAGTATGTTGATCAAATCTATCAGTAAATTGAATTTCAAAATCTAATAGTATTTAAGCAATATCTTGAGAACTAATCAGTCAATTTCATGGGAATTTTCACAGAATCTTCAGAAAATATACATTAATTTCTCAACAAAATTTCAGCTCTTTGCAACCAAGGTTCGAACACAATTGCGCTCGATATTAATATCTATGTCCATTCATTGTAAAAAAATTATGTAGTTTTACTGAGTAATTTTTATGAAAAAGTTGTAATTATCACAGAGTTGGTTTTATTGAAGATTATAGTTTATATTTTACTTGTCTTATTTGAAGAATTCTTGTTAGTCTTTAGTTCAGTAACCTTTTTAAATTATTGAAGAAATTATCAGTTATCATAACAATATTGAAATATTCACGATAGCATTTTTTTATTTCTTATTAATTTATGAATTTAGCAATTCAACTGAACAATTTTATCAAAGTTTATAATTTTATCGAAGTATTCATCATTGCACTTTATATTTCTAACAATTCTTCATGTTTCACAGGCTACCTTTGAAAAACTGGAAAATGGATTATGTGTAGTTGACCACATCACCAAGCTCTTAAAATGAAACTTTTACAACTTTTGCGTTAGTTGCAGTACTTGGAAAATCACCAGTCCTGAGTCAATTGTGCATCAAGAATAAAAAATAAGTCAATGAAATTCTTCCATTTTGGTAAGCTGTGAGAAAATTGGAACAGCCAACGGATCGAACTACACGAAATGCGACGACGAAACTTAAACTGACGAAAAGATTGAACGATGACTAGATACACACATTACGAACACATAAATAAGAAACTAAATATTCACTATTTCACGAATTTTATTCCACATAATAACAGCGGACATGTTAAATCACAGACGGTTGATGAGCGACGAGAAGGCATACAAAACATATAATCACAGTTGAGTTACAAACACAAATATCACAGATTACAAATAATAACAAAACAGTGTTGCCACAACATGTGATGTGCGAGAATAATAAGTCGACGTATAATATAATTTGCTATTATTCTCACACGCCTCCTCAAATTATATTTATACGGTTATGTCAAATACTGATAAACAAATTTTCTAAATTAATAAAGTCATTAAAACAAAAATGACAAAAGTCAACAATAACACGAAAAATTACAACAAAAAAGATATTAACACAAATGGTAAACATATACAAAAAGTTACATTAATTTTAACAGTTTACAAAACATATCAAATTTGGGCTTCGGGCAGCCCTTCGTGAAAACATCCCCCAACTGTCGTGAAGTTGGTACGTACGAATACTTAAAATCTATATCTACGTGATTGCACACAAAATGGTACTTTACGTCTATATGTTTGGATCTGCGAGTATTCCACTTTCCAGAGTGCAGAAGAGCCAGACAACTCTGGTTATCTTCGTAAATCACAGCTCTGTCATTAGTCTGAATGCAAAAATCACTTAACAGATACTTCAACCAGATCGACTCAGTGGTAGCATCGCATATTGCAATCAACTCACTCTCAGTGCTAGATAGTGCTACAGTTGGCTGCTTCTTGCTGGACCAGGACACCAGTGACCCATAAACAAAAACACAGTAACCAGAGATAGACCATCTTGTGGTGACACAGTTACCCCAATCGGCATCAGAAAAAGTTTCTAAAATATTGCCGTTATTATCACATTCATTTGAAAATATTAATTTTTTATCTTTTGTGGTAACTAAATATTTAAGTACTCTTAATAAATATTTGTGATGGTCGTCAGTGGCATAACTGGAGAATTGGCTAAAATACGATATTGCAAAGCAAATATCCGGCCATTATCCTAGCATCAGATACATTAGGCATCCCACGAGCTGTTGATAGTTGTTGTTGAGTACACTATCACACGCATTGAGATCCCTGTCCAACTGGAGTTTGGGGTCAATGGGTGTGTAGGTCGGTGCGCAATTTTCAACGCCAAAATGCCTAGCAACAGACTCAATGAGACTCCTCTGCTCAATCTCCAGTATGCCATCTTCACGATTGTGATTAATATTTAAACCTAGATATTTTTGACCTTTCCTAGATCCTTACACTTAAATCTTTTATTAATTTCTTTTTTTTAAATGTGATTTGTGTTTTATTATTTGAGCTAATCAGGACATCGTCAACATACGTGAGTAAATAGACTACAGTACCATCATTTTTTAATTCGCCTCCTCAAACGTCAAAGGGACGCCATCCTCAGCAAGATATATAATATATTGCCTGCTATTTCATCACGTTCAGTCGTTTCCTGCGGAAGACAATCCAAATTCAAGTCACCATCAACTTCAATATTTTCTAAATTTGATTCTGTGACTTCTGTGAAAATATCATCATCTTTTGTATATTTATTTATATTAGTATCATCTATTATATTTTCAAAAAACTCAACATCCCGTGACAGACGTATTTCCTTAGCATTTATATCTAATAATCTGTAACCACATGGAGAATATCCTACCATAATCAACTTTTCACTTTTATTTTTAAACTTATTAGAGTCATGTTTGAATGACAACATATATGCGTTGCATCCAAACGTTTTTAATTTTTTATAGTCATATTGTTCATTGTACCACCTTTCAAAAGGGACAAAATCCTTATTTGTGGGGCATCTGTTCACGATATAGGCAGAGCACAATATGGCTTCCAACCAAAATATCTTACCAAGACCACTCTCAAATAACAGTGTCCTTGCCCTCTCACATAGCGTCCTGTTCATCCTTTCAGCTTTTCCATTTTGCTGAGGACAGCCACCAACAGTAGGTTCGACAATGATTCCTTTCTCAGTACAATATGACTGGAAGGTAGTGTTCAAGTATTCTGTGCCGCAATCACATCGGAGTCTTTTTACATTATAACCAAATTTGTTTGAGACCATCTCATGATATTCCCTGAATTTAGAAAAAGCTTCCGTCTTACTGGTCAACAGGTACACACAACAAAAGTTGGAATAGTCATCTATAAATGTCATAAAATACTTCGCTCCTTTATATGCAGGAGGATTTATAGGACCACAGAGATCAGTATGTACCAATTCCAGAGGCTTACTAGTTTTTTGTTCATGCCTCAAGAACGGTTTCTGGCTCTGTTTCCCCATCACACAGGGCTCGCACAACAATCTGCGGTTGGAGTCAACGTTCGGTATTAAACCTCTGTTTGACAACAACTTAACATCGTTCACATTCAGATGAGCAAGTTGTCTATGCCACACAGTCAGCGGGCTCGACGACTCATCCTACAACGTCAGATTACACGATTGACTAGACATTTAAAAAAATCAATCGTGTAAAGATCTGAATTCACGCTAACACCAGTGGTCACTATTTTTCCACTGCAGCGTTGGATGACATCGACAGATTCCTCTTTAAACAGGGTATCGAAACCCGACTTGCTCATTCGTTTTACCAAAAGCAGATTCTGCGGCAGCTCCCGAGCATATCTAACATTTTTCAATTCAATTATTATACCGTTCAATAATTTTAATTTCACTGTTCCCACAGACGTGACGAAAAGCGAAACTCCCTTCTTCGCAACACAGATACTATGAGGTTTAATCAAGTCTATGTAGTCACTGAACAAACTTATATCGTTAATTATGTGAATTGTGCATCCACTGTCTACTACGAATGTGGTTCGAGGCATCAAATTCGTATCTTCCTTTGCATTATTGGAATCATCAATTTTATTATTACTATTATTATTTACTGTGAAACTATAACCCACATCTGAGCAATCGTCATTATTATTAAAATTTTCTTTGCACATCTGTGCAGAGCTCCTATTATTATTATTATTATTAGTAGCATGGTCATTAGAACGATTTCCATTATTACTATTACTACTACAATTATCGTTATTATTATTTCTATTTTTAACATAGGAATTTTTTGCTATATGTCCGATTTTATTACAATAGTGACATTTAATATTCGAATGTCCATTGTCATTGCCAGAACTACGACCATTTCCATTAAAATTATTATTATTATTGTTGCTTTGTGAGTTAGAATTGTGATTATTATTATAGTTACGTCCTTCATTATTGGAAGATGAATTATAAAAGTTATTATTATTGTGATTATTATTTCTACCTCGATTGAAACCACAATTATTATTTCGATTTTGGGACCTACCACGATTAAAACGATTACTATTACTATTATTATTACCAGAATTTCGTCCGATACTGTTATGATTCCCGAAAAACACATTCTCCTCACCAGTGACCACCACTGATGAAGGTTTTTGAAATGCAGAATTCAGAGAGTTACCTCTCACTGTCGATTTACTATCAGAAGATAGTTCATGCTGGAAGTAGTTTAGCTTCATAAACACACCATCCCAGGTGACGACTTCTGCATCCTCTATCACCACTTTGATCGGACGAAACTCTGCAGGCAGCGATCGCAGTAATACCAATATAAACTGTTTTGTGGTTGTCAGGTCTCCCAATTCAGTTAATCGTCTACAACGGGCACAAAAATCAAGCAGATACTTCTGCAAATCAGAACCAGAAACATACCATTTTGTGTACAATTCACTTCGTAAATCCATCAGTGTCTGGTCGTTGCCGTTGTCAATCAGGTTCGTCAGCACGTTGAACATCTCCTTCGCAGTGGTGTATGTCTGAAGCATCTCCAAGTATTCATCGGTCACGTTGTTTGCAATCAGGAACATAGCTTTGGCGTTCTCCTTGGACCAGGCATCTCCCCTATTACAAACAGTAGGCAAAGAATCGACAATTATATTACTTAACGATTCCTTCGCCAACAGCAGCTCCATCCTAAACTTCCACGTTCGGCCATTCTGCCCATTGAATGGCTCAATCGTATTCTGCTTTCTCACGTCCATCTCGGTAACAGGTAACGACGATCAGTTGCACCGCAAATCAGCAATTTCAGCAACTATCAGATACGTCGACCAATGATTCAACACGAACGAGATCACAGGAACATCGAGAAGCGAACATATCAAACAATGAAAAATAAATTAGAAGGCATGGTACTACTTGGGAGTGACAATCAGGATTCGACAGCACAACTTTGAAGACTCAGAACAATGGCGACCACGTTGACATCCAGGTAACTGGGCCCATAACCTGTGAGAAAATTGGAACAGCCAACGGATCGAACTACACAAAATGCGACGACGAAACCTAAACTGATGAAGAGATTGAACGATGACTAGATACACACATTACGAACACATAAATAAGAAACTAAATATTCACTATTTCACGAATTTTATTCCACATGATAACAGCGGACATGTTAAATCACTGATGGTTGATGAGCGACGAGAAGGCATACAAAACATATAATCACTGTTGAGTTACAAACACAAATATCACAGATTACAAATAATAACAAAACAGTGTTGCCACAACATGTGATGTGCGAGAATAATAAGTCGACGTATAATATAATTTGCTATTATTCTCACAGAAATACTAAAAAGTAAGTTACGTAAGAATAATAAGGTTAACATAAAAGGTAAAGATGATAATGTAAAGAAGAGATAAAATGTACATGGTTACATGAGTTTTTATAGTTAGAAGTTTTGGGAGGAGAATATGGCGATTTCTTGGAGAGTGGAAATGGTAGTGATAGGATTGGAGAGTTATGACAATACAAGTTTAGATATTGTCCAATAGAAGTTTAAGGAAATGAAATAAATGGTGATTTTGGGTATTTGCAATGTCTGCAGAATGGTTTCATAGAAAAGAGTTGTTATGAAAAGTGTATTTATGTTTGTTTATAAACATTGAAAGTAGAATAAATGAGTCAGTAAAGGCAAGTAAAGACTTGTTTACATGACGTCAATATAATGAGAATTGTTTTAGGTGATTGATATATATGTGAAATATATATATATAAGAGAGAGATATTAAGAATGATACGAAATTATCATTACAGTACTCACTCCCAACCCTGGGGGCAAATATCGCATCAAGCTCAATAAATAGATTTTCTAAAGAAAATCGACTTAAAAAAAAAGCAGTGAAACAAATATGAATGTAAGTAATAAAGTTTGATTTTCTATAGGGGAAAATTGTATCAACTAACTAATCAATTAAAATAATATGGGAATAGGGAGGAGGAACTTTCAAATCCTTGTGTACGCAATGTTTACAAAAATAAAGGAGTGTTGGTGACTGACTACAAACATATCATCTTGAATCTGATTGACAAGTGTGCTTCAAGAGTAGTTGCAATGCCAAGATTTGATCTGACAAGTATAACAAGTCTTGCATACTGTGTGTTATTCAAATCAAGAGCACTGAGTTTAGTTGGCACTTGTAATGCAAATGAAGCCATTTCCCACAGCTGTTCCAACATTGTTGGTTCGACAGCTTCGAGTTCTTAATTTGTAGCTAGATTATTTACTTCCTATAAAAAATAAAGAAAAAATTAGTTTAATTAATTCATTTATTTTTAATAAGAAAAATTATATGAAAAAACCAGTTACATTGGCACAATGTGAGCATTTGTGTAAGTCATAAATTTTACATTTTAAAATGATTATAATCTTGAAAATTTCGAACTACTGGTACATTTTCATACTGAATTGATAAAAATGCGAAATTCACATTCTGCTCAGATATTTCTACAAAATAATAATGATAAAAAACTTGACCAACAGATATAACAAAACTATCAAAGTCTCTGTGAACTTTAGAATAAGGAAACACCTGAAAACACTGAAACAATCGTCCAAATAAATTAATTATTACCTACAAAGTTTGCGATACTTTCGGACCCTGGTTTTGAAGGTTTTTCTGATGCTAGTCTCACACCTACATAGAAAAATCAGAAAAATCAATAATCAATCATAATGGTATAATCAAACCATAAGTGGCATTTACGACATAGAGATATAAAACAAAATCTACTCCTATTGACAACTAGCAAAGTAGCAAGGTATTTTTTTGAATTAAAATTGGAGGAATTGACACAAAGGACTTCATATTCAAAAGATCACATCAACTAGATAATTTTGAACAACACACTTCTCAAAACAAAAATGCAAATTATACCTACTCATTTATATTACAAAATTAAATAAGTTATAGTTTAATGATAAGGATTTGAAGAAAAATTCATAGTACTTGAACAGTAGAAAAAAAATAAAGAACTGCAACAAACGTAAACTACGAAAATGACGTTGACCAAGACATGCACCCACACAAATGGAATATTAAATATTGGCAAACAGATTATTACACAAGATTTTCACAATATAATAAATCAGTTAAAAAAGTAAAATTACCAGTTCTAGTAGCAATTTACAAACATCGTGATAATATCGAAGTGAAATACTTATGATCAATCATTTTAGCAAATTCTCCTTATTTAGAATTAGAGCCAGTCATACAAAACTGTTGTAACATACAAGAATATAAACTTGTTCCTGCGAAAGGGAGAATTCAAATTTATTAAACTGCTGCACCAAAACTTGACAGTAAGATTTGAACTTACATACCTATTTTATCAATTATTTCCTATGTTCTGTCATAGCAAGCAGCAAATAAAACACAAGCAGATGTGTGGGGAATCAATCAGTCATCAAAACCAACTGGGAATTAGCACTAGTATTTGTAAGGCAAATGGTATATGTATTCCAGTATCAAATCCTGCAGTGGAAAAATTAATATGGTTGATAATAGATATAATGTTCAACCTTCCAGGGGCCATGTTTCATCAAAATATTTAAGAAGAAACCTATAAAAAAATTAAATGAATTAAATCTAATTATTAGAAAAATTTAGAAATACAAATATAATAAACCACTCAACAAAAATTAATAGCAAATTCATTTTACATACCTATTATTAATGGGAATTATTAATTTTTTTTTTTTTATGTTCGAGACTGTTGTCATCATTTGATTTTTGACTACGGCTTTATGGAACTGTAATAACAAATGCAATTAGTACTTGTCCTTAATAATCACATAGGCATGGGTAATTGAATGATTTTGTATTTCATTGATTTCATAATGTAATTTGCTCAAAATATTAACTTTTTAGATGCCAAAGTCTTAGGCGAATGATTTCATTTTTAAGTAGTTGGCAGGAGTTAAACAGCTCTATGAAAGCTTCAGCTTGGCTAATTGATGGAATTATGTTGACTAATCATAGTCGTCTCCAACTTATTACCTCTATTGATTGAAGTTGTGGACACAAGTTTGGGGTACAGTACCAAAAGGATTGTTGCTACAGAGCCAAATGGTAACCACAGTGAAATGGAAGGCGAAGAAAAACTTTCTGAGTCATTTTAAATAGTCTTTTAAAAGAAAAGTATATGAAAACTTTTGAATAGGATACACACAGTTTGCCAAGTAAAAATGGACTGACTTTTGTTGGCTGTTCTAGTTCCAACAATCATGTTCTCGTTGTTCTATGGGTAATGGGAGAGAAGTAACGAGATAAGCTGTAAGATAAATTAGCTGTGTGTTGCCGGCTAAGTGAGGTTTGAAATTACAGTGTTTAAAATGAAATGTTGAAAGTTAAGAGTAATGACTTAATTAAAAAGTTGGGTGTTTGGACTTCACACTTTCAACCACTGGTTTTAAGCTCATAAATTGAAAAAGTATCATTGGATAAATTGTATATAAAAACAAAAATAAATAAATAAATACAAATAGAGTTCATGGATAATGCTCTCATTTTTGTTGTTGTTAATCAAATAGCCATATTCTAGATCCCCATTTCTTTTTTCTTACATATATATATAATATTTTAACTTTCCCATTAACTTACTTCTAATTTGAGGAATGATTTTCTTTAGTGGATTAGCTGCACATTTAGTTGACTGTCCTTCTTCTTCAGTAGACTTAAATCATGAAAGAGCCAGATCCAAATATTTAAGTGCTGTCTTCGTATCATATTCGTTTGTTGGAGAATCAACATAACTGAGTAAAACATGTAGTTTATTTTTCATTTTTTCTAATTCTTGAGAATGTGTGGTTTGAGCTTTCAAAAACTGCTGGGTTTGAGCAACTTCAGGTTCTCCTTGTACTGTACATTGGTCTGAGGCTTCATCAATTTCAAGTTCTCCTTGCATATTTATCTGATATGTTGGGATTTTGATCATGGCTCCAACTTTATGAATGTGTTTACGTAGGTTCAAATAAATTACACTATCAATACAACTACATTTCAGTGTATGTACACATATATTACACTGTGAACATTTCAAAACACATAAAGTCTCAAAACAATATTCAGCAACAACTTCTACTTTATAGCTATGATCTGAATCTTTCTGAGATTTAACAAAAAAGATGCTTGAATTCTCAGGATCTCTTTCAATATCTTCTTCTAGTATATCCAAACTTTTTGTATGACTGGCTCTAATTCGTCTGATTTTATCAGTAGGTTTCTTCTTAGATATTTTAATAATACGATCAAACATACTATCCCTTATCAGGCATAGTAGTTTTGTTATCAATTGATCTAATATAGTAGACTGTTTTCCAAACAAGTAAAGGTGCTTAATTTTACGATGCAAGTTCTCTAAGGCCATATTAGTGTTAATACCAGCATGTTTTCTATAGCAAAATGCCCAATGTTTCTTTCTGTTTGCATAATGTGTTAAAAAATATTTCAAGAAATTTTCAGTTGAAGCATCATTTTTCAGGTCTTCTATAAAATTTTGCAGTAGAAGCTCAAATTCCTCTAAACTTTCAGTTAGTGTTGCCAGTGTATACAGCTTCTGCTTGATGAAGTCTCTTCTACTGGAATCTTTAATTTTTGAGTTCAAGTTCCGCATCCAGTTTTTATTTATGTGCCACCAGCATAGTAAACGATGTTGGACAGGACCCATCACATCCTGCCAAGCAGCATAGAAAGTTGGATCATCATCTGACATGAATACATTGCTTGAAATTGGGTGTCCAACTGCTCTTTCCACTGCTTCAAAGAATAACTTCATAGCTTCAGTATCAGCTTTGTTTGACAAATAAAACGCTACTGGAAAACCATTTCCAAATTCATCGATGACTAACAAAGTAAACAACTGAATTTTTGGCCTCTTCGAAGTCATGCCATGGGTGCCATCAATATAAATTTTTAAACAATGTTCCAGCAGCATTATTTTTTGGAAATGTGTCATAATGACTAAGGAAAATTCATACACAGTATTTAAATAATGCAAAATCACTGAATTTTTTTCTTGGCACAATTTTGTAACTAATATGTCAACGCTAATGCTGTCCTCAGGGTGGAATCTGGACATATAAAACCCAATCTGATAGTCACGCTGGATGTTGTGGAGATCTTTTTTTTTAACAAAATGAAAACGTTCAAAGTTACTTGAATCACCAGTATCCCAAATATCGTGTAAGACTCTTTCAAAAGAGACACCTTCTCTTAGTTTACCTTAGGAAAAAAATTATAGTGAATAACTTATCAAATTTGGAATAAATTAACAAGCTATTATTTGAGTGAAACATACCTGCAATCAAACATCGCTCATTTTCAGTTAACTTTGTTCAGATAACATCGCAAGAGTGCCCCACATGTTCCCTAGTAAAAGTTACATCAATATGTCTGCTACTGATTTCAACACATATTCTAGATGGGCATGCTGATCCTATTTTATTTGTGCCCAAACGTTTTTGAGCTCTCTTACGCCCTTCAGATTTGATTCTTGGAGAATACGATCGATGGCAAACATACAGTTTATGGGTGCAATTTGTTTTTTTCATTTTTTTTGGTAACTGTTAATACATACTGACTTTGGGTGTCTTTCTCTATCTTCTGCTTCCAATCTTCAAATTCTAAAAGAACAATATTACAAATAGACTCTCTAATCTTCTATATTTTAAAAATGAAATAATTTTTAATGGCACAAGTTAGCTCCAGAACCACTGAACCAATTTGAGTGAATCTTATACTAAATTAATTTTCCTATCCCTCTGCTAGTTTAAAATTAATAAATTTGAAAATTTATCAGATAGAATTTGAGTTATCTCAAGAAAAATAATTCTGTAAGTGGATTGAGTGACTGCGCACATGAATAGCTACAAACATATGAGACAGAAATTTTGTTTATTTTCTTTCATTTTTCATATTCCTGTAAATGTACACTTGCATGTGGTTTCTCAAATTTGAATTTTGACCATCAAGTTTTGGTTTCAATCTTACTCTTACTATGAGACATTCTCACAGTTTGTAGTTAGTCTTAGTTGAGATACATCTATAGAGCAGTAAAGGATACACAATTTGTGTAAGGAGTGGGTACCAACTTAAGACTACCCGTAATAATGATTATATTCTTGGGGATAGGCTCATTCCTACTGATTTTTGAGAAAAAAATTTAAAATCTATAAGGACCAGACTTTCTCAATGAACAATGAGATGAAGTAATTCTGGGTTAGTTAATTTGAAGTATAATATTCAGAAAAATTCAGACATGGCAGGTTATCAGCAATCCAGCAAAGGAGGCAAAAGCTAAAAGTATTGTAGAGAAAAATTACAAATTGTTATTTGGTGAATTAAACAAGTCACTCATCTAAGCTCTGAAACTATAAGTAGAAAAAATTGAAAAATATTATAAAAATGTAATGAAATTCATTTTTTAGCTCAATATTTTTCCTAATGCCTCGAAGAAAAAAAAAACAAATATATCCTTCACATGAGTAAACTTCAGAGTGAATGGAAATTTTTGAAATATCGTGATATATCGATCAAAAATTATCGATATAAAGTATGGTTGTGATAACCCATCACTAATACCTAAGAATAATGATGTTATGGTTCCAATCTAAAAACACTTTACGTCAACAACCATTTCGTCTGTGTATGATGATATCATGTTTTATAGGGAATTTTGGACATGAGAATGTGATTCCATACTGGGTATTCTCATGAAAAATTATTTTAGTCAAGATTCTGATATTTTCTATCAGTTAACTCTATTACTGCAGTTCATTTTCATTAATTTGAAAATTTAAATTTGATTAAATTGAACTTATTCCCTAAATCCCAGTCTCAGTGTAGTTGGTGCTGAATTCATTGAAATAGATGGTAAAAGTAGTTCACCAAATAAGAAATTAAGTTCAGTATTAAATTTTCTACTTTGAATTAATTTCAGATGACTGTAAGTATTCCTTTTCACAGTTTGAAGGGAAGAACTTGAGTCTCCTGCATCATAAGTTGAGATTAAGCAAAATACCTAAGCTATCTGTTTTATTCACAACCTCATTACATCTTACCAATTAGTCATTATCTTTAAAATGATAAAACCATTTTTTGATGTTTTAGTAAAACTGTTTCGAAAGAAACTTTTAATTCTACATCAGCGAATGGCAATAGGCAATCAGACATTTGATTCAACAATTCGACAAAAACTGAAAAGGAAAGAAATTTTCTTAAGCACTCAAAATATGATATTATTATTTTTAATTCAATGAGCTACAGTATTGACCTTCCACCAAAAATTCAATCAGAATAGGCTATTTTTAGGTTTTCAATCCAGGAGAAATTCTAAATTTTAACTATTTCTCACTGATCATTAAATTTGCATATAAGTATTGTGGTGAATAAACTTACGATGCTCAGAGACTTGATGCTTATTTAACCACCTTCTAATGAGAAATTCCATTATCCAACAGATGCTAAAACAACTCGCAAGTAGGTAGCTTTATGCCCCATCCATCTGTTATCTCATCTTATCTTAAGAATAATCAGAGACATTTCTTCGATTTATTTATAATGTTGCATCTGACATCTGATCTGCACATTTATACCTGCTTTCTGGCTAGAATTTTCAAATTCTACAAAAACCTGATGCTTTAGAATTTTTCAGGTGAATTTACTCCCACAATTTTCTGGTGGATTTATATCCACCTATTTTACGCTTACCTAACTAGCCAGTCCCCTTCCACAACTGTTACTAATTACATTTGAAGTCAATGTTGGAGGAAGGACAGGACCAAATGAATTACAATTGATTCATTCCATCAGGCACCATCTCATTTATCAACCAAGTTCAGTACTGTGTTAGGGTCACTTCGAAACACAAGTGATGTTTTTAATTAGTTCTCCAGTGCCTATATACTTATATTTTGAATACCAACGTGAAAATGTGATAAAATAGATACTGCAATAATCTTTTGCTTAATACGAATAAATATAGCAACAATTCAAGTTCAAAAATTCAATAGGTTGATTAAAGAATATACAGAGTAGTAATATTGTATTTAAAATACGATACATAAATCAAATGGGAGTTAAGACTAAAATTTGCAGAGTTCCACAAAAATAAAGTAACAAGGGAGAAAATTGGAGTACAATAAATACAAAATAAAAATTAAAGTGAACAAACATAGATATTCATGTTAAGGTTGAAAGTAAGCTCACTAAAAAGAGCATACAAATTATTCATCATTATTAGGTATTACTATTATTATTATTAATAAAGAAAATGACCAAATGTAATGTTTGTTATTTCTCATCAAATCAAATAGTCATAAGCAATACCGATCCAATAACAAATGAAAATTATAAAAATGTTGAGAATATATTATACGATATCTATGGAATAATATTAAGGGCTGTCTTACCCCTTATACCTATTATAATGCACAATATTTAGCATTCAATTATTACCTGTTAGTTTTGTGCAGACACAAATAGTAATTTTTATTCATCCATTAATATAATTGTCAAATTCTTGTAAATAAGACTGATGTGAGACTAAACATAAGACTTAACTGCATGAGACTAATAATTATAAGACTAAGACCCAACACAAAAAATTGAAAATATAAACAAAGTATAAAATATCCTGAAAAAAACTTGAATATTCACAGCTCCAGGTGGCCCAAGGATTGTTTTTATCATAAATACCACAGACAATGAAGATTGATAATAAATCTATACTCCTACATTTGATACTTAGCAATACAAAAATAAAGTACATTCATTAAAATAAGGTAACTCACGGGAAATAACTTACGGGAAATAACTTACAGGAAATAACTTACGGGAAATACTATTGAAAATGAACAGTTCTGGATTCAAAGCAATATCATGCACAATACTTATATGTAAATCCAGTTGTTCATAGTTATGGAACCCATCCTTACAACAACGACATATTAGGTGTTTCTTCCTCTTCCACTTTGGCATTGGTACTATAATAGGCAAAAAAATATCACAAATAGTAAATAAGACAACCATTAGGTATACTGCTTGAATCATTATAATGTTAAGATTATAGAAACCTGGAATGTTGTGCCTCTCATGCATTTGCCGAACCATCTGAGTTTTTTTGTTGCACCCAAAGTCACAATCATTACAGCGGATTAGGAATGCCCCATGAATTTTTATTCTATGTCGAAGAAGAATATTATGCCTTGCATATTTGCGAGAGCATAAGTCACAGACAAATTCCATTATTCTAAAAAATAAAACTAAACATGTCAACAAACATTGGAATAAAAAAACAAACATTCTATAAACAAAATATGTTTGTATTGTTTTTCTGAAAAAAATCCATTCAAGCTCAAAATATGAATGGTGTGAAAAATGATTAGTAATAACTACTGATCTTTGCAGTTAAAATTCTAATAATTAATGAAAACTATTATCATTTTGGTAAGCTTATGTGAGAATAATAGCAAATTATATTATACGTCGACTTATTATTCTCGCACATCACATGTTGTGGCAACACTGTTTTGTTATTATTTGTAATCTGTGATATTTGTGTTTGTAACTCAACTGTGATTATATGTTTTGTATGCCTTCTCGTCGCTCATCAACCATCAGTGATTTAACATGTCCGCTGTTATTATGTGGAATAAAATTCGTGAAATAATGAATATTTAGTTTCTTATTTATGTGTTTGTAATGTGTGTATCTAGTCATCGTTCAATCTCTTCGTCAGTTAAGGTTTCGTCGTCGCATTTTGTGTAGTTTGATCCGTTGGCTGTTCCAATTTTCTCACAGGTTATGGGCCCAGTTACCTGGTTGTCAACGTGGTCGCCATTGTTCTGAGTCTTCAAAGTTGTGCTGTTGAATCCTGATTGTCACTCCCAAGTAGTACCATGCCTTCTAATTTATTTTTCATTGTTTGATATGTTCGCTTCTCAATGTTCCTGTGATCTCGTTCGTGTTGAATCGTTGGTCGACGTATCTGATAGTTGCTGAAATTGCTGATTTGCGGTGCAACTGATCGTCGTTACCTGTTACCGAGATGGACGTGAGAAAGCAGAATACGATTGAGCCATTCAATGGGCAGAATGGCCGAACGTGGAAGTTTAGGATGGAGCTGCTGTTGGCGAAGGAATCGTTAAGTAATATAATTGTCGATTCTTTGCCTACTGTTTGTAATAGGGGAGATGCCTGGTCCAAGGAGAACGCCAAAGCTATGTTCCTGATTGCAAACAACGTGACCGATGAATACTTGGAGATGCTTCAGACATACACCACTGCGAAGGAGATGTTCAACGTGCTGACGAACCTGATTGACAACGGCAACGACCAGACACTGATGGATTTACGAAGTGAATTGTACACAAAACGGTATGTTTCTGGTTCTGATTTGCAGAAGTATCTGCTTGATTTTTGTGCCCGTTGTAGACGATTAACTGAATTGGGAGACCTGACAACCACAAAACAGTTTATATTGGTATTGCTGCAATCGCTGCCTGCAGAGTTTCGTCCGATCAAAGTGGTGATAGAGGATGCAGAAGTTGTCACCTGGGATGGTGTGTTTATGAAGCTAAACAACTTCCAGCATGAACTATCTTCTGATAGTAAATCGACAGTGAGAGGTAACTCTCTGAATTCTGCATTTCAAAAACCTTCATCAGTGGTGGTCACTGGTGAGGAGAATGTGTTTTTCGGGAATCATAACAGTATCGGACGAAATTCTGGTAATAATAATAGTAATAGTAATCGTTTTAATCGTGGTAGGTCCCAAAATCGAAATAATAATCGTGGTTTCAATCGAGGTAGAAATAATAATCACAATAATAATAACTTTTATAATTCATCTTCCAATAATGAAGGACGTAACTATAATAATAATCACAATTCTAACTCACAAAGCAACAATAATAATAATAATTTTAATGGAAATGGTCGTAGTTCTGGCAATGACAATGGACATTCGAATATTAAATGTCACTATTGTAATAAAATCGGACATATAGCAAAAAATTCCTATGTTAAAAATAGAAATAATAATAACGATAATTGTAGTAGTAATAGTAATAATGGAAATCGTTCTAATGACCATGCTACTAATAATAATAATTATAATAGGAGCTCTGCACAGATGTGCAACGAAAATTTTAATAATAATGACAATTGCTCAGATGTGGGTTATAGTTTCACAGTAAATAATAATAGTAATAATAAAATTGATGATTCCAGTAATGCAAAGGAAGATACAAATTTGATGCCTCGAACCACATTCGTAGTAGACAGTGGATGCACAATTCACATAATTAACGATATAAGTTTGTTCAGTAACTACATAGACTTGATTAAACCTCATAGTATCTGTGTTGCGAAGAAGGGAGTTTCGCTTTTCGTCACGTCTGTGGGAACAGTGAAATTAAAATTATTGAACGGTATAATAATTGAATTGAAAAATGTTAGATATGCTCGGGAGCTGCCGCAGAATCTGCTTTTGGTAAAACGAATGAGCAAGTCGGGTTTCGATACCCTGTTTAAAGAGGAATCTGTCGATGTCATCCAACGCTGCAGTGGAAAAATAGTGACCACTGGTGTTAGCGTGAATTCAGATCTTTACACGATTGATTTTTTTTAAATGTCTAGTCAATCGTGTAATCTGACGTTGTAGGATGAGTCGTCGAGCCCGCTGACTGTGTGGCATAGACAACTTGCTCATCTGAATGTGAACGATGTTAAGTTGTTGTCAAACAGAGGTTTAATACCGAACGTTGACTCCAACCGCAGATTGTTGTGCGAGCCCTGTGTGATGGGGAAACAGAGCCGGTAACCGTTCTTGAGGCATGAACGAAAAACTAGTAAGCCTCTGGAATTGGTACATACTGATCTCTGTGGTCCTATAAATCCTCCTGCATATAAAGGAGCGAAGTATTTTATGACATTTATAGATGACTATTCCAACTTTTGTTGTGTGTACCTGTTGACCAGTAAGACGGAAGCTTTTTCTAAATTCAGGGAATATCATGAGATGGTCTCAAACAAATTTGGTTATAATGTAAAAAGACTCCGATGTGATTGCGGCACAGAATACTTGAACACTACCTTCCAGTCATATTGTACTGAGAAAGGAATCATTGTCGAACCTACTGTTGGTGGCTGTCCTCAGCAAAATGGAAAAGCTGAAAGGATGAACAGGACGCTATGTGAGAGGGCAAGGACACTGTTATTTGAGAGTGGTCTTGGTAAGATATTTTGGTTGGAAGCCATATTGTGCTCTGCCTATATCGTGAACAGATGCCCCACAAATAAGGATTTTGTCCCTTTTGAAAGGTGGTACAATGAACAATATGACTATAAAAAATTAAAAACGTTTGGATGCAACGCATATATGTTGTCATTCAAACATGACTCTAATAAGTTTAAAAATAAAAGTGAAAAGTTGATTATGGTAGGATATTCTCCATGTGGTTACAGATTATTAGATATAAATGCTAAGGAAATATGTCTGTCACGGGATGTTGAGTTTTTTGAAAATATAATAGATGATACTAATATAAATAAATATACAAAAGATGATGATATTTTCACAGAAGTCACAGAATCAAATTTAGAAAATATTGAAGTTGATGGTGACTTGAATTTGGATTGTCTTCCGCAGGAAACGACTGAACGTGATGAAATAGCAGGCAATATATATCTTGCTGAGGATGGCGTCCCTTTGACGTTTGAGGAGGCGAATTAAAAATGATGGTACTGTAGTCTATTTACTCACGTATGTTGACGATGTCCTGATTAGCTCAAATAATAAAACACAAATCACATTTAAAAAAAAAGAAATTAATAAAAGATTTAAGTGTAAGGATCTAGGAAAGGTCAAAAAATATCTAGGTTTAAATATTAATCACAATCGTGAAGATGGCATACTGGAGATTGAGCAGAGGAGTCTCATTGAGTCTGTTGCTAGGCATTTTGGCGTTGAAAATTGCGCACCGACCTACACACCCATTGACCCCAAACTCCAGTTGGACAGGGATCTCAATGCGTGTGATAGTGTACTCAACAACAACTATCAACAGCTCGTGGGATGCCTAATGTATCTGATGCTAGGATAACGGCCCGATATTTGCTTTGCAATATCGTATTTTAGCCAATTCTCCAGTTATGCCACTGACGAACATCACAAATATTTATTAAGAGTACTTAAATATTTAGTTACCACAAAAGATAAAAAATTAATATTTTCAAATGAATGTGATAATAACGGCAATATTTTAGAAACTTTTTCTGATGCCGATTGGGGTAACTGTGTCACCACAAGACGGTCTATCTCTGGTTACTGTGTCTTTGTTTATGGGTCACTGGTGTCCTGGTCCAGCAAGAAGCAGCCAACTGTAGCACTATCTAGCACTGAGAGTGAGTTGATTGCAATATGCGATGCTACCACTGAGTCGATCTGGTTGAAGTATCTGTTAAGTGATTTTTGCATTCAGACTAATGACAGAGCTGTGATTTACGAAGATAACCAGAGTTGTCTGGCTCTTCTGCACTCTGGAAAGTGGAATACTCGCAGATCCAAACATATAGACGTAAAGTACCATTTTGTGTGCAATCACGTAGATATAGATTTTAAGTATTCGTACGTACCAACTTCACGACAGTTGGGGGATGTTTTCACGAAGGGCTGCCCGAAGCCAAATTTGATATGTTTTGTAAACTGTTAAAATTAATGTAACTTTTTGTATATGTTTACCATTTGTGTTAATATCTTTTTTGTTGTAATTTTTCGTGTTATTGTTGACTTTTGTCATTTTTGTTTTAATGACTTTATTAATTTAGAAAATTTGTTTATCAGTATTTGACATAACCGTATAAATATAATTTGAGGAGGCGTGTGAGAATAATAGCAAATTATATTATACGTCGACTTATTATTCTCGCACATCACATGTTGTGGCAACACTGTTTTGTTATTATTTGTAATCTGTGATATTTGTGTTTGTAACTCAACTGTGATTATATGTTTTGTATGCCTTCTCGTCGCTCATCAACCGTCTGTGATTTAACATGTCCGCTGTTATTATGTGGAATAAAATTCGTGAAATAGTGAATATTTAGTTTCTTATTTATGTGTTCGTAATGTGTGTATCTAGTCATCGTTCAATCTTTTCGTCAGTTTAAGTTTCGTCGTCGCATTTCGTGTAGTTCGATCCGTTGGCTGTTCCAATTTTCTCACAGCTTACCAAAATGGAAGAATTTCATTGACTTATTTTTTATTCTTGATGCACAATTGACTCAGGACTGGTGATTTTCCAAGTACTGCAACTAACGCAAAAGTTGTAAAAGTTTCATTTTAAGAGCTTGGTGATGTGGTCAACTACACATAATCCATTTTCCAGTTTTTCAAAGGTAGCCTGTGAAACATGAAGAATTGTTAGAAATATAAAGTGCAATGATGAATACTTCGATAAAATTATAAACTTTGATAAAATTGTTCAGTTGAATTGCTAAATTCATAAATTAATAAGAAATAAAAAATGCTATCGTGAATATTTCAATATTGTTATGATAACTGATAATTTCTTCAATAATTTAAAAAGGTTACTGAACTAAAGACTAACAAGAATTCTTCAAATAAGACAAGTAAAATATAAACTATAATCTTCAATAAAACCAACTCTGTGATAATTACAACTTTTCATAAAATTACTCAGTAAAACTACATAATTTTTTTACAATGAATGGACATAGATATTAATATCGAGCG